>JAJJWW010003823.1:0-12875 GCA_023531295.1 Papaver armeniacum | reverse complement strand
TTTATCGCTCCATCCTAGACACCTTTCGACTAGCTTTTCAAGAAGTTCATAACTCATCGAGGGATCGTAGCCATCTCGAACACTTGTTCCCGTAATTGGTAGGGCTTTGATTCTAAAACAATCATCAGGAGTTATTGCCATCTAACCAAAAGGTAGATGAAAGGTATCCTCTGATAAGACCTCTCGCAAATCGTAACAGTGACAACATCAAATTTTTGGTGCGCATGTTGTATCCCGTTCCATAGTACACAATCAAATACCGCCAAGCGGACCTCATCACACTCATTTTCTATATTCCATATCTTGTTCTTTTGACGTTACAAAACACGAACAACATTATTATGATCCTACAAAAGCAACATCATATCTTATATACTAATATATATAGAAAAGAACAATATATGTCAAAATATAATAAAATGACTGAGAAATCTTGATGGTTAAGATTGAACCATACCTTTGTCGCAAAGATCTTGGCAGCCCATGAGTTTTTGTAGCCCATTAATACCTCCCCTCCATCTCTTGGAGTACCATAAGTTGGCTTCTTTGGAGGCAAACACAAATTGTCATCAGGAATGTATGAATATCTAGCACAAGGCTTTTTAGGCGTCTTTCTGGGTTTCTTTCCCACTATTTCTACTTGTGCCTCTTCTTCTTCATCCAAGTCCTCCTATGATTCATCATCATCCTTATCTCCATCTTCCTCATCTTTTTCACCGTCATCATTGTCACCCTCATTTCCTCCTCCTTCAGCTGGTTCACCATCATTGGCACCCTCATTTCCTCCTCCTTCAGCTGGTTCACCTTCTCCACCTTGATGATGTTCTTGACTGCCCATCTCTTCCATGATCTCTTCATTAACTTGTTGGATTACGTTGTCAACATTATCTCTATTAACACCATCTTGGATGACAACACCCGGTAATGACCCACCTCTATACTTAGCATTTTTGGTTCCATGGTTACCGGCATCATAATGTACTTTGCCTTGAGGCGTGGGAGTTCTCAGATCTTCCAGTAAAGGTTAGTTTGATTTTTTGCCTTCCAATAATCAAGAAAACAAAACATATTAGCTTAACCGCTAAATGATTCACTAAATCAGATGCAACATAAGGGTTCTCAGCGTAAGGTTTGGTTAATAGCAAAAGTTCACGAAAAATAGGCCAACTCTAATTTTGTGTTCCATAGTATAGTTCGGTTACCAAAGGTTTTTGATAGGGTGTAGAATACATCCTATTTACTATCTATTGTTTATGCTTTCTTTGCTATTTTTCTTGTAAATTATGTATTTTACGCTTGTTTTGAGTTTTATAGCTACTATGGAGTCGCACGGAGGAAAAGAAGAAGAAATTATCCAATTTGAGCAAAAGGTCAAAATTGTCATTCCATGGACGAAAACTATCTGGAGCCCGTCCAAGGTTAAGGGGAGACTATATTTGAAGGAGTACTACATAGTGATCAGCCAAGGTTAAGGGGTTTGCCATCTGGGTGACCCTTATCTCAAGTGTTGGGGTGTCTGAATCCGCCCCATTTATAACCTAACCCTAAATCGAGAAGATTTATCTTCTCAATCATTTCGCACCTGAAATAAAGAGAGGAAGAAAAGCAGCGCAGCTGCTACTGAATTTGCTTTGTCCGAGAGAAAGAAATTGAATCTGGAAATTGCTGGTTTCCGCCATGAGTGATTGAAGACGGAGGTGCTGTGTTTGGAAGATGGAATTGTTGACATGAATTGAAGATATACTGGGGATCTGTGAGATTGAAATCAAAGCAGCTTAGAAGAGATGGATTTATGGTTAATATGGGTTTGTTGTGAATCTCAGAAAACTGAAATTGAATTAAGGGATTTGTGGTTGTTGATTCGATGGAAAGGAAATGGTGTTGTTGAAGCTCGGTGAAATGGGTTTGATTGATTCATGGTTGTGAACGAGTAGGTTTTGCATAGGTATGATTTGAGATTTCAGAGAAGAGAAGCTATGGAGATGACAAGGAGAAGATGAACCTGATGTTGGAGAAATTGAATTACGGAGATGAAGAATAGACAGAAGGTCGATGATGTTCATAGCTCGTAGAGAGGAATAAATCGGTGAGTAATTTGAGGGTTGTTGTTGGTGGCGCTGCTGAAGAACTGATGAAGGTGGCACTGTGGTTAATGGGTGTTGAATCTGAGAACGAGAAATTGAGATTGAAGGATTTCAGATCGAGATGAAGTCTTGAGTTGTGGTTTAGTGATTGACAAAGATGATGATATCGAATCACAGAGAAGAAATTAGGATTTCAATTTGAAGACGAAATCAGAGATGGGTTTAGTTTGAAGACCTGATGCCGGAATCAATGAGAAATTGAGTATAAGAAGCTCAGAGACAGAGATGGGTTTGTGGTTAATTTGAGTTTTGCTGTGAATTGAAGGTTGAATCTGACAAAGAAGAAATAAGGCTGCAGGATGGAATTGGATGTGAAGCAACTGGTATTGGTGGTCTCTGGTGAAGAGTGAATGAATGGGGATGTGAAGCAGCTGGTATTGAGAATTTACAGGTTCATGGTGCTGCTAAACAGGGAAATGAATGAAACTGTGGGTGAAGATTGGGTTGAACTCGATTCGGGTTTGGAGTGATTGAAGAAGATAACAAACCTGCTGCTGCTGTTAATGTGAATGGGTGAAGCTCTGTTGCTGGGAGTGTGAATGAAATGCTCAATAGATGTATGTGTAGGATTCTTAACAGGAATGGAGCTAAAGAGAGGCCTGAACTTGGCCGGGAAACACCAGTAAACAAACGGAACTCGGCCGGTTTTCTGCACTGGCGAGTCAACTCAATGATTCAGATGACCGATCCAGAAACCGATTCAACTCACCCCAGTTAGACCAATCAGCCGAGTAAGATGCTGACTCGATGGCTGATTCACTCCTTCTCCTTGACCCAGTTGACTAACGTAGACCGTCAGTTTGACCGTTATTTCTGACGGTATCATAACGGAATATTCCGTCAGCGGAAAAGAAAATTTCAGGTGGCCGGCGACGACTTTTAAAGGATTCGGTGAACTTCATGACTTTTTTCAGGCGACCAAAATTACGAGAATTTTGTGTGGATTCTTCTCATGGGTGTGAATACTTAGATTTGGGAATTGGATGAAAATTTGGAGGCTTTGGAGAATTGGACTTGAAATTGGAATTGGGCTCAAATTGGGAAAGTGGTGTTATTAAGGGAAAAGGATTCTATTCCTTGGAAGATTTGGAGAACATTGAAGCCTATAAGTAGAGAAGTTCTCTACACACTTTTACATCTTTTACACACACCTCTCTACACACACAACACTTGTGTTTTTGCTTGCTTTTCAAATTCTTCTTTTTAATTATTTGTGTGAACTTGAAAAATTCTCATTTTAATTAATTTGTGTGAATTTCAAAAACATGAGTAGCTAATTTTCTTATTGATTGAGGATGAATTCCTAGTTCTTAATATATGATTTGAGTTTTGTTTACAATTCTATCTTGAAGTTTTTCACATGATTATCATTTGTTTTTACTAATAGGAATGTTTATTCATTCATGATTGATTTATAGATTGTTTAGAGTGCACCCTAAATTGATTTGTTAATTTGATCTAAAGCTAGTGAAAGTTAGGGGATAAGTAATCGTTTCTTGACTCTTTACATAAGTAGCAAACACGAGACCTTGCGGAGGGATTCCGTGGAGCAATTGTGTGTGAAAACAACGTTAGCAAGTAGACCTTGATCTAAGAGTCTAACTACTAATATCAACCTAATAAGTTCATAAATCTTAATGCGTTTATTTAAATTACATCTCGAGTGATCTACTACTAGGTGGTTTGGTAAATAGAATCCGGTAGTCGAGAACTTCCGTATCCGGTGATATAAGGGATTTAGGGTTTAGCACGTATCTAGGCCGCTTTACCTACGGTTGGTAATAATCTGTGACTAATAACATGTGGATGAAAAACATAACTTGAATCATTGTTTTGCAATGAAGAAGGATTCCTTGATCTTGTCTCTCTTATTGATTTCAACTTTATCTTTTAATTGCTTTGTTTACTTTCTTTTGCTTTACACCCCCCTTTTGTGACAATTTTTACAACTAGAATCTCTTTCTCCTCGTGGGAACGAACTTGACTACACTATATTACTTGTTAATTAGGTGGAAAAATATTGATTAATTTGTTGTGGTTACGACACGCATCAGTTTTTTACGAACAAACCGAACTCAACATTGGTCAACATTAATGAAGAGTTCGGTTTGTCAAGGTTTTTTGCGAACAAACCGAACTCCACATGTATGCAAGTACTGAAGAGTTCGGTATGTCAAGTTTTTTTGCGAATAAACCGAACTCAACATGTATGCAACTCAACATAGTTGGACAAGTTCGGTTAAATTGAAACTCAACATATTGGGAAAAATAGCATAGTTCGGTTACATTGAATTATTTTTTTTTCGGTAAAGTTCGGTTACTAAATAGTTTTAGATTTTTATGCGAACAAACCGAACAAAATAGCACAGTTTGGTTACATAAAAACTCAAAATAGCGGGCAAAATAGCAGAGTTCGGTTACATGTGAAAAAAAATTGTTGTAAAATTGGTTAAGTTCGGTTATAAAAATGTCTTAGGCTTCTTTGCGAACTAACCGAACTGGAAGTTCGGTGACCTTGTTTTGAATCATATAGAACCGAACTGTTCTTCGTGTTCTTCCTTTCAGGAAGTTCGGTTAACAAACTAGGGTTTTTTAAAAATTCGTCCTAACCGAACAATGCACTGTAACTTCCATTTGAACCCTATTTTGATGATTTCTATTCAATTGAAGCAATGAAAATCAAATTAAAAGTTATGGGTTTGTTGGAAAATACCTGCGGATTGGTCCCATGGCAGAATCAGGCTTCGGCTTGCGTCTTTGATACTCGATGATGCCTCTAACTTCCGATTCCACTTCTTCCTCAATTTGAACTTGTTTGTGATGTGCTAGATGTCCTAATGGGGGACCTGTTCCTGGGAGTCTTTTGGTTTGCTTTCATTCTTATAGTCGATTGATTAATCGACGATGAAAATTTTATGAATCGACGATTAATCGATGAAGACGATGTTGAAAGGAAGAAGAAGAAGAAGAGAAAAAAAAAATCTCCCAAAACTCGTTTGTGCGGCGGTAGGATAGGTCTGATTTTGGGTTTTTGTTAATAGATTAGATTAGGTTAAATTTATATTTATATTTTGGTAGTTATTAGTTTAGTTATAATCTTAATTAGGGTTTGGGGGCAAATTAGTAATGTTTACACCTTAGGACATCCCTTATAAGTATAGGGTAAATGGCCTTATAAAACAATGGTCCCCCAAAAAAAAGGCTGGTCCCAAAAAAAAAGAATTCTTGTAATATGATAGATAGTGATAATATTTTGAAAATGGAAGGACTACCAAACATCGCACCCCTTTTTTTTTTTTTCCAGAAAATGGGCTATATAGCCAAAATGGAACGTTTTCTGGGTCAAATGGACGGGTAGAAATTCGGCCTGGGTCATATGGACAGAGCATCTTTTTAATAAGAACATACTAAATTACCCTTACCTTTCTTTTCCCTCTCTAGATAATATCGATCTCTTATGGCAAGTTACAGGACAAAATCACTCTCTTCTTCATCTTCTCCCTTTTTAACTTCAATTGAGTCCCTGATTTGTTTTCGATTACAAACCCACATCTTCCTGTAGATCTTCATTTCAACACATACACTCTTCCATCTCTATACTAACTCCAAGTAAACCATATATAAATTGAATTTCCATTTGGATATTGGAATTAGGGTTTTCGAGTTGATCTTGGTTCGATGTAATTGAATCTGTTTTTCACCAAGAAGAAGCTTTTGGTACTTGATTTATTCGTTCTCGTTTATGTATTTCTGGTGATATTGAGGTAAAAAAGAAAATCTGAGTTTGGATAGATCGGGTTTGATTTTCATCTGAAACTCGGATTTCAATTTCAATTACAAACCCTAATTTTCTTTAAACATCAGTTTCGGTTGTAAACACTAACTTTTTTTTTTTTTAATTTCAATCTCAGACACCTTCAATTTCAGATAGTTGGTTGTTGTTTATTTTAATTTCTATCAACTCTCAATTTAAATTTCAATCTTCTCTCAATTCTATCGCTATTTTTTGATTTTGAATCTGTGTGTTTGTTAGTTTAATAATTGTTTGTTTGTGATTTTGTTGCAGGTGAGGTTTACGGACTTTTAGCTCTTGGTGAAAACGTTACAGGAAAAAATCACTTAAACGTTACAGAAATTTAGAGAAATTCTTCCTGACAATCATAGCAAGTCTAGGCGTTCTTTTCATACCATCCTTGTGAAATAAAACTTGATCCAGTAATGGTGGTGGCTGTGTCCATGATTAAGTTCATTCAAAAATGATGGTGATGATGAAATTAGCGAATTAGTTTGTTTTGAAATTGACCTGAAATTACTTTCATCCATGTTATACTAGGATGAAACTGGTTTCATCTAGTTATAGTCTGTGATATAATTGTAATTTTGTCAAAATACTCAGGATGAAACTAGTTTCATATAGATCACTCATTGATATAACTTAATTTCGTCAAAATACTCGGGATGAAACCAATTTCATCTAGTTGTAGTTCTGGATTGACCTGAAATTGTTTTTATCCATGTTATACAAGGATGAAACCAGTATCATCCTATTTTGGATTGACCTAAAATTATTTTCATCCATGTTATACTAGGATGAAATGGGTTTCATCTAGTTATAGTCTGGCGTGCTCTTCTTACTCTTCACATTTTTCTTGAAAAAATTGCAACATCATAACCAATTCAATCATCCCAAGATCCATGAAGAGTTGGATGTCCTATGTATAGTATGGAAGAAGTTAGGTTCTGCAGTTTATAGGGCATCCTATCCACACCAAGGCATGGAATCAAGACTACGTAGCAGGCTAGCACTTCTTTGCGAACTATTGTTTACTTTTGTAGAGTAGCTAGCTAGTTAGATTTAAAGTTGCAAATATCTTGTCTTAGAGTGATCTTTGAATCCCAAGTGGCTAAGGCATTAACAGGAGGTTTAGCGGGCAATGTTATCACAATGACATTAACTTTGGTTCATGTCGATATGTCAGCGTTGGCATGTGATACTACTGCAATACATCTACAGACTTGGCTATTTGCCTTTGTGTGCTTTGTTGGTTCCACGGACAGATTTCCCCATTAAGAACGTCTTTAATGTTTACTTGCCTTCGGTTTTCAAATATTCATATTCATTTGGATTTGATAAATCCATATGTGATTACTGATTAGTGCTTCCTGTCTCTTCCTTACACTGTCAACTTCTTGATTTTCATGATTGATAACAGAGTTTATAGTTTCACTTTGCGGTTTCCAAAGCAAAATACAGTCACCTTAGCTGCTCGAGTCCTTTAAAGACGTGAAAACCAAAGCAAAATACAGTCACCTGAGCTGCTTGAGTTATCCAAGCAAATTCAGAAGATGTTAAAGAAGTTGATCAACTTGGTAATTTCTTTTTTTTGTTAAGTGGTTACTTATATGCTTGCTGATGGCTCAATTCATACATAACAATGCAAGATGAAAGCTGGCTCAAAAAGATGGCGGGATGCGCAAATTAGATTGGGGGATGGCGCAAAACCAATTTGTCTGCTTTTCATGTCATACTTTGAGGCCACTGATCTCGCAGCTGTCAAAAAGATTTCAGAATTGTACGAAAATAACTGATCACAGTTAATAAATGTGTAAAAATTGTCTCGCAATGTTGTGGCACTGGGATTCTTTGAACATACATCGTACATGTGCGGTTACTGGGTTACTCTCTGTAATCTGAATTTCATGGCATTCTTAAATTTTATAACTTGTTAAGCATTATTGCTAATTTGTCAAAAAACTCAAGCAGCTGTCCTTACACACACAATGGCAGAGCAGTAAGCAAAAGAAGTATAATCCCAACTCCCGAGACTCCAGAGTCCATACTGAATCTTAGCACCCTGATCCTTCCACATCCTGGAATATTCACTCTTTCTCTCAAATTACCAAAAAAATGACTACTGTGACGAGGAAATATAAATGATCCAGAAACAGTAACTAATGATGCTTGTAGACTCATTTAAGACAGCTCGATCATCACTTCTAACCAAGGGTTTGGTCCCGCAATCCGTGCAGTCAATCAATAGTGTGGACTACAAAGTACAATCAATGGAAATTCGCAAGCGGTTCAAGCTAGGTCAGTTACTAAAATTGTTTTGTCATGGCGCTGCTGCTGTCTGCTTCATTGGAGGAGCTATCTCTTGGAAAGAGTCGTGTAATGGCAGCCTCAAACTCATAGATAATTATTTGAAGAAGATAGGGACATATTTGTCTGTTCAGGTTAATTAATAAAAAAAATTCTGGGTGAAATATCCAAATCGGCTAATTGAACAGTACATTTCTGATTTTTGGCTATATAAACAGGATCAAAAGCTAGAAATCTATTTCACCCAGGAATTATTTATTTTGGTCTTTTTGACCAATTTTGTGTTTTTTTTTTTTTATCGGTGCCAAACAGCCCACCCCTCGAGTCCATGTGCTTGCAACGGCTAAGGATCAACCTGATTCTGATATGGAAGATGGAACACCCACCAAAAAAGCCAGTTTAGCGCGTAATATGTCTGCCTCCACTGTTCTTTTCAGTGATGAGGACTGAAGGCAGAGACTTCCGGGGACGATAGGCGCATCATGAAGCGTATGAAGCAAATAGATGTGTCGTTGCTCTCATTTTGTTGTCTTTCTACAAGTGCTTCCGTTTCTGCAGTTTATGTTTGTTGGTTAGCAGATGTAGTTGGGTATATAAAGAACTAAAAAATTGCTTTTTCTCTAGATGTCTGTAATCTTACATCTACAGAAGTCCATTAACTTGCAGACTAGAACTTTTAAATAGGTCAAATTGAAAAAGTGAAGTATCTCTTTTCCAGAAACAGAGGGAGTATTAATTTCACTTTCTCATTTTAAATTAAACGTTGAAATGCCGATAAAAAATGAAATGTTTATGAGACTCCGTGAAAATTTTATTTTATTTTTCCTCTTTTTTTCTTTCTTTCTTTTTTTAACCGTGGCTTTCGAAGAAGTGTTTTGGAAGCTACCAATATGAACCTCGAAGAGATGAAACTGACTATGATGAGAATATATATCAAAAATAATGACTCTTTAGACCAACTAAATAAGATCTTTATATCTATTACTAGCTTGAAACCCGTGCTACGCACTGGGTACGATAGGAATCGTCACCCATTTGGTGAGGCGGGGCTTCGCCCGCACCCGTCCTAAAAGGAATACCAATTAACAGTTGCAATGTATAATGAAAATTACATTTATTATTTAGTAGTCTAACAATTGGAACCAGATTTACTAATTATATACTTTTAAAATGTCGGAGATTAAGAAATCATCTTAAAAAGTATACTTTGAAATCAATTAGTATATCATGATATTGGCAACATCTACGATCTAGATAATTGGAAAATTTGCATTTGAAGTCTGCCATTCAAAGTAGCACTTCAACTACGCTTAGTCTTGCTAAATTTTAGAATGTCCATATAACATCTCTTCGTTAATCAATTTTTTCAACTTAAAGTAAATAAACAAAGTCATAACAATATTCTACCTCAAAACACCAGTACCAATGGCATCTAGTTGGGCCGCATCTCGTTTTTACGTCACCTGCTATATACTCCCTACTTTTCTTAGGTACGATATCATATACTTGCATTAAAAATCCAATGACAACTCATCCTCCGGCTCCAACTCCCCGTAGTTAGATGAAAAATTGCACTCGCCATATCGTTGTATCGGACCACTGTTATTACGGACAAAAAAATGATATTAATATAAAATAGATTGCCAACCCTAGATACTGAAAATCATATGAAGTGCATCCCGTCGAAGATGGTATAATCAATAGAAATGTACTATTATATCTTTCTTCAGAATTTATATACTCTTGTTAAGAATCAAGTGCTAACTTAAGTGCTCCTCGACGATCCAACTCCCTGTTCTTAAATGATAAAATATGATCTATAATACAAAACAAAGCTTGGCTAAGTTAGGCTAGATAAAGAGCGGCCAAGAATTGTCTAGGAGGGATAAATCTACGGCCGTGGTTTTTTCAAATAACCATTATAAATACTTTATTAATTAGTGTCCTATTAATTGCTCATATATATATTGATCGGTAAAGAATTTGGTGCTGGCGAGTTTCGAACTCAGGTAACTGGTATCATCACCCAATGACTTTACCATTGTACTACAACGACCCCGGTTAAAAAATTATATTAATAATTTTTAATGGTGGTAGTGAAAGAAGCAGTGGGTGGTGGAAACAGTGGCGGATATTTGTGAGTGGTGGAGGTGGTAACGTTACTAGTGGTTGAAAAAATAGTGGGCGTGGATGGTTTTTACGTACGGTGGTGGATCTTAGTGATTAGTAGTGGACAATAATAGTTTTGTGTCTTTGCAAAATGGTATTGTGATAGATGTAGTTGGTTGTTTTTATCACAACTGGTAAGGACAAAACACAAATATTTTGAGGAGGATACTTAAATCATATAAGACAATATGAACATGACCGCTGAATCACCCAAATGGGATCCCAACTATTTATAGTACCCAATCGAATAAATCACCGTTTTTAGTATTAAAATAAAATTGATTACATTTCCGTAATACAAAACAAAGTTTGGACAAGTTAGGCTAGATACAAGTGATCAAATTTAGGCTGGGTTTGGTAATGCTTTTATTTTTCCAAAATCACTTTCAAAACTATATATGTCAATAATTTTTGAAATTGGTGTTTGGTAAAAAAATCAAAGTACTTTTACCCAAATCACTTCTCAAATACCTCAATTTTAAAAGCAGGGAGGAGGAGCTTTTAAAAGCTACAAAAGCATAAGCTTTGGTCCTACCTAAATTTAATGTTTGATTTATCCTTTTTGTCTCTATTTTATTTTGTAAATGACAAAAATTACCCTTAAGTATATATACAATCAACTTTTTATTTCTTACATTTTATTTTTTAAATATTATTATATTTTATTTTCAAACCGTTTTATGATACAATTCCATTTAATTGGTCAAAAATAAAAATAAATATTGAATAATTATTTAAATTTAGTTTAATTTTTTGTTTGAAAATTATATATATATATATATAAAAAATTAACAATTAGTATTTTAATATATATATATATAATCATAATATTAGTAAATTTAATAATAAATATTTAATTGTAAAAAATTTAATTATTTTTAAACCCAATAAAATTGAATAAAACTATTTTCAGAAATATGTCTGTTTTTTGTCATTTGCCACAACAACAATGGTTGAATCTCATATTTTACCAAACACACTTTGATTGCTTTTTTAATCAGCTTTAACTTAATTAATATTTTACCAAACGTCTAACTGCTTTTTTCCCACAGCACAGCACATCAACGCACATCAGAAAAGTGCTTTTATAAAAGCCGCAGCATTACCAAACTAGGCCGCTATAAATGATCACGTTTAATTAAAATTTAATAATAAATGTTCAATAGATATTTCATAATAAATTTTTCTTTAATTAATCAAATGAATGTATTTTTGTTGATACATAATAAATTTATTTGATATTAACCATATCAGTAAGCATTAATGGTGGTTGTGATGGTGGGCAGTGGTGGGGATAATGGTGGTGGGTATTGGTGAGACTGGTGGAGTGGTGACGATAATGTGGTGGTGGAAGAAGTAGTGGTAGTAGGGTGAGAAAGGGGTCCTAAAATAGGTAATTTAAGCACTAATGGTGGGTGGTGGTGGTGGATCGGCGGTGGGGATAATGGTGGTGGATATTTGTGAGACTGGTGGAGTGGTGACGATAATGTGGTGGTGGAGGAAGTAGTGGTAGTAGGTGACAAAAGGTGTCCTAAGATAGGTAAATTATTTAGTAACCCTTGGTTATTTTTCTTCGTTTTGTTTTAATTTGATTTTAGTTTTCAAATTACTTTTTTTTTAAAAAAATTAAAACAATTTTTAAAGGCCAAATTATTCCAAAAAAGAAGATGTTGTGATTTTATGATTTGCTGGGTGGGGGCAGGAAGAAAAATGAAACCTATAAAAAAAAATTGACCAAACACAAGGCTACACGCGAATTAATTGTAATCGGTTCAGTTTCTCACATCTCTCTTTATTCCCCTTTTTTGTCATGGTTTCTGTTTCTGTCATTATTTCTCCGTACTTCATGATTATGCTAGGCTACGCGTGAATTAATTGTAGTCGATTCAATTTCTCACATCTTTCTTTATTCCCCTTTTTTGTCATGATTTTTGTTTTTGTCATTTCTCCCCAACTTCGTGTAATTATGCATGCTTGAGAAATAGTTCATGATAATAGGTAAAGAGACAAGAAAATAAATGAATCAAAAATTAAATATTATTATAAATTTTAAGAAAATGAATAAACACAAATCTATGTAAATTGGGAACCCAACAATTTATATCAAAGAGAAAAATTAAATTCTAATGCTAACAGATTTTGTAATATTAATCTAATTGATTTTAAAGTAAGTTTAGGTGTTTTTAGTTTTGTTACAAGTTTGGTGAATGATCTTTGATGATATTTTTTGAAGTAGTGAACGGAAGTAATGTTCTCGCCCTTAGGATTTTCTCTAACGATTAAATATGTTTGTCCCAAAGGGTTGTATGACTTACATACACAATATTAAAAGATTCGAGGATAAGGACATGTTTATTAGCCAACTCCTTAAAATATTTAAACACGGATCGATCGTTCGATTTTTCTCGGAACAATTACGACATGTATGAATCGATGGATACATTTGAAACACATATCCTTTC
>JAJJWW010003822.1:0-182228 GCA_023531295.1 Papaver armeniacum | reverse complement strand
CCCCAATTTGACGTGATTGATGTCTCACGAATCGTGGAGTCTTCATGACAGACGTGTATTTAGTTTGTCAGTAGTTGACTGATTAGGAAATGAGTCTAGGTTTTGTTGAATCGAGCATGTTTGACAAATGCTCAACGATTCATGAATGTTAATGTTGCTCGTCTGAGCAAATATTATAAATTCAACGAGTTGTTGAATATTGATGAGTTACTGAATATATGTGGATTATTCGATCAATTGAGCAAGTATTGCTCGATTCGACGAAATAGTGATAAATTACTGAATATTGATAATTGGGTCAATGTTCTAGCAACTGAGCAAGTATTGCTCAATTCGACGAATTACTAAATATTCGAGAATTTGACGTGCAATTGAGCAAGTATTGCTCAATTCGACAAATTACTTATAGGTTACTAAATATTTATAACTGGATCAATATTTGAGCAAATGTTGCTCAATTCGGCGAAATATTTATTGGTGACGTAACCCAAAAATATTAAAATATTGGTAGACTACCAAACATTATATGATTAATTCTTGGATCAATATATAAATTTATTTAGTGTTTGAACTTGCTCAGAATAATGATTTGTTGAGCGTTTGTCCGAAAATCCTAATTGTGATGGATTGCTCATTATTCGACGAATTGATGAAAATAGGTCATGAGCCGAGGAGGGACCGATCACATGAGCCCATGGACATCCATGTGATGCTCGATTGCTCGAGTGAGCGTACACCAGGGTCCTCAGTTGGAGAGTTGGTGAAAGAATGATGATTAAATGCTGGTTTCACCATTTATTGAATTACTGCTGGGTTCAACATTAGGCAAAAACCTAAGTATGAAAGATAGGGGACCAACCAAGAGAGCATGGGGACGGCTCTTGGTGGTCATGGGACCAGCTGTTGTCCGTTTGAGCAATCCCCAGGTTGGTTGGAGAGAGTTTGGGCCCAATACAAGCAATTTAGCAAATTAGGTCAGAATTATGAAAACATGTGGGACCGGCTTTGTGCAAGCCCTAGGAATAACCCTGGTCGGTCATTAAGGCATGTACGTGTTGCCATGGTGTCCGTGTCTCCGTACTGAGAGTTTCAGTATTTTTTGATATGCGTTCGAGCAACATTGTGAATTTTCAGAAGAGTTTTATCTTGACTGAAATTCTTGATTTTGTTGGAATGAGCATGTATGCTCAATTGATCAATATTTTATAAATATTAAAATAAGAATACTTTAACATTTAAAATTGTCGTGAGAGGCTAGCCGGTCACGTGACCATGTTGGCTCTTGAATTTTCATGATTTGAGCAAAATTTGAGAAATTATGAAGAAATCATGCTTTTTGCTCAAACCAAGGAGTTTCATGAATTCGAGGAAAATAATAATTATAAATACTAGCGATTGTAGGGTGTGGGACCGACCATGGCTAGGGCATGGCCGGCCGGCCTTGTGGCCCGGTCCCCACTCCTTTCCCTATTTTATAATATTATTTTTTCATGAATCCGTGATGCTATGGAAAATCCATGGGTTTTTGTTGAAACGGAGGAGTTTCATGAGTTTAGGTAATAATAATTATAAAAAGCTAGGGATTGTGAGGTGTGGGACCGGCCATGGATTGGGCATGGCCGGCCGGCTATGTTGCCCGGTCCCGCACACCTTTTCCTATTTTATAATATTATTTCATGAATCCATGAAGTTATGGAGAATCCATGAATTTTGTTGAAACCAAGGATTTTCATGAAATTGGGGAATGATTATTATAATAGGCTAAGGATTGTAAGGTGTGGGACCGGCCACGGCTAGGGCATGGCCGGTCGGCCATGTTGCCCGGTCCCACACACTTTTCCTTATTTTATAATATAATATTATTATTTTTTCATGAATCCATGAAGTTATGGAGAGTTCATGAATTTTGCTAAAACAAGGAAAGTTGCTAAAATCAAGGAGTTTTTCATGAGTTCATGAAAATAAAAAAATAGGGTAAAATAATAAAAGAAGCATGGGACCGGCCACGGCTAGGGCATGGCCGGACGGCCGGTGGGCCCGACCCCTGGGCGCTCCTTATTATTATTTTATTAATATTTGTTGTTTTCTCTTGTTTTGCGTAGGATTCCTCATCTATTCATGTTTTTGGATGCTCGTTCGTGTATCCGGGTGCTCAATCGTGCATCATTGTCGAGTACACTTATACCATTTTTCGTGGGGCTTACTCAGGGATGGTCTAGATGCCCGGTTTTTGAGTATTTATTGCTAATCCATGAAATTCAGTGTAACATAATTCATGAAACGAGACAATAAAATAAGTAGTTATTTATTATCAATTCATAGGATCACCATGATTCGACCATGAACTCGGAATAATAAAATAGGCATTACCATTCCATGGGATCGTGGATTCGACCATAGAATCGGAGTAATAAAATTACCTATTACCATTTCATGAGATTAGCAGTGAATTCGATCATGAAATCGGAGTAACGAGATAAATTGTTGTTGCCATTCCAAGAGATCAAGTCGTAGATTCGATCATGGAATCAGAGCAGCTGTTATTGCCATTCCATGGGATCAGGCCGTGGATTTGACCATGGAATAGGAGCAATTGTTATTGACATTCCATGGGATTAGGCCGTGGATTCGACCATGGAATAGGAGCAATTGTTATTGCCATTCCATGGGATCAGGCCGTGGATTCGACCATGGAATAGGAGCAATAATAGATTATTCTGAGAATTCAGTGGTGAATGTCACGGAAGAATTAATCTATGTGTATAGTCAGGAGACGGCTAATCCTGAGGGTGCTCTCAGACACTACGGAGAACACCCTTGTCTATACACGTCGCTCTACATAGTCAGGATCAGTGAGTATCACTATCCTGAAGGCGTTGTTGCTCTCAATCTGACGGAGAACCGCCCAATCGTTCTTCTATGCAAAGGTGGATCACTCTCCTGTAGTCAGGGAACAATGAGTATCACCGACGTCCTGAAGGCATTAATCCCTCTCAACAAACAATTATGTAAGAGGACCGCCCAAGTCTATTATTCTACATAAAAGTCACAATGAAATGTCAGGGATCGAATGCTCAGCAAGTGGAGGCTTTTCGAAAGACATATTCACCATGGCTTCGTAAAATATGAATTGTCACATGCCTGAAGCCGTATCAGAAACATGCAGTATCATGATTTTACGGATTTGCACTTTGTTGAAAATCCACCATCAACATTAAGTCCCCTGCTTAGTGAGGAACAGTCATGTTCCGCGGTAAGCATTAGATGGTGATTTTCAGTCGACGAGATCGTGGTTGAACTCAGTCTACAAAGGAAGTTTTAAAATTCTCGATTTTCTCCAATGGTGTTATGTACGAGCAAATATGCGGTCGAGGACCGTGATAGTGTGATAGAGTGTTATTTTGTGGACGTGCAGAGGTGAAGTGCTGTTGATTTGGTTAGCTAAAAGCCTAGTTTTGATCGATTTAGTATTTTCGGGCCGAGCCCAAAAAGGAAACTCGTTTTTATTAGGTTTTGGAAATAAATTAATATAAAAGGTAAGTAAACCTAAAATTTTTATTATTTGATCAATTGAGCACCTCCATCTCTTCATCACCTTCACGTGTGCGGGGAGGAAAAACAAACTCATTGGAAAACCCGGCGCCGATCACCGTCCGACCCGGTTTAACCGACAACGTAAGTTCTAACTTTTTTTTTTTGTTGCTTGATTCATGAGTTGTTCACAAAACAAAAAATCCCTTAGTTGCAAGCATGCGTAGGATTTATGAAGAATTTTAGAAAACGTATGAATGCCCGTCTTTTCGTTAGTTTAGGAAACGAACAAAAATCCCTAATATGGAAGAGATACATAAAATTTTGCATGGACTTGAGATGGTTGTAGTAGTAAAAGTTTTTGTTTATTAGGTTTCATGAAAACCCAAGTTTGTTTTCAAAGTTTTTGTTTTTTAAGAACGTAATTGTTCGTAATAAAAGTAGTAAATAATAATCCTTACGGCTAAAGGAAATTTTGAAAAGACCTGGAGTTCATGATGAAGTTTATTTGTAATTTTTTTTTTTAAAAAATTTTGTTTGGAACATGTGGAATTTTACAAAAATAGAAAAGACTCTGGTTTCGTAGACGAATCTCGTTTGAGCAAAAAAAAAGTGTTTTTTTTTTTTTGCTTTTTATTTTGGTATTTACGTTAGTTATTAGCTCACATAATTTTAATTTTTTTTTTAAAGAATACGTGATCTGTTCACGATTTGCTATTTTTTTTAAAAAAAAAAAGAAAATCAAGTTTTGATTTATGGGAAATTGTTGAAAGCAAACAATGCTTCCATGAGTTGATGAATTCATGGTGTATGTGCAAGTTTGGCGATTTTATAGTGTCTGTACACGTAAAAATCAGCGAATATTCACATGGAAGGTTGTGTGAATTATTCATAGTTTCATGAAAAGTCAGTGTTGACTCTTGAATAATATGTTCTATGCTCGACTTTGCAGGTTTGAAAGAACGAACAAGTCTTGGGGTTTCACGCTGTTATCACTAAGTTGGTGAAATCATAAATAGGTAAGAGTTCAGGATTACCAATTTTGCAGACGCTGATTGTGAGCATCGTAATTGTTTGATTGCTTTAATTCCATTGTACTGATGAAATTCGCGTGAAATGTTGTAGCTGTTTGGCAGAGATGACTCGATTTCGTAATGATGCTGAAAGCGACGTTTCCAGAGAAGACACTTCTACAGATGGTGACTGCTCCATGGATGATGATTCTGGAACTTCTCAGAGGAATGAGGAAATTCCCAAACCCAAGAACATTCCAAACATCAAAGACAGATTCTTTGAATATTTGTATAGGCCTGAAAAACATCCTTTAGGTTCTTCATTTCGGTTGCTCATAAATCCCGGGACTCTTCTCGAATAAGTTGGTGTCTCCTCCAGCAATAATTCGGTTCTGTTTGGAGGGAAATATTATTCACTTCTCATGTGGAACTCAAATTTTCTCGGAAGCCGTTGACGCATTTTTCTCGATGGGCAAGGCATATGTTAGGCTACAGACGTGTGAGGACTTTCTTTGGGTAGTGCGCAGTGACGCGAGCCATTCAAGTCTTGGAGATTTGATCATTAATCATGATATATCGTATCGTGGCTTTGCTTGCTCGTTGGTGTATTCCTACTCACACCTTCATATGCAGATGGGGAGAGTTCATGATTACTTTAGAAGATGTGGTCGCTTTGTTGCATCTTCCAGTCGTCAGAAATTTCCCTGAAGAACTTTCGACAGAGGAGAAGCTGATATCTCGTACTTTGGAAACTAAGATGGACGAGTTTAACGAGTCTCCTAAATTTTGCTATGCTCAATGGTTGAGATACTGGTGTCCGAGAAATGGAATTCCTGAAGAACCTATTGATAGTACTCTGTCCGTTGTTGCTTTCCTGTGCTTGTGGCTTTCCAGATATGTTCTCGAGGACAATGGACATTTGTTGAAGCCGTTGGTGATACCCTTCCCCATTAGGATGGCCAAAGGTGAGAAACTTCCGATTGGTAGCTTGTTTTTAGGTTCATTATTTTCCAACTTGGACTCTTTAGTTATTGATTCCAGTGTCTCTAACGGTTTCATGAAAATTGAAACATATGATAATACCATGTTCCTCCAAGCTCTGATGTGGGAGCATCTTGATAAGTATGATCCGATTCCCCGTAGTATTTTGCAAGGGCCCAATGTCGACACTCGCCATGCTTTTCTCGAGAAAGACAATTCCAGGATCATGAGGTGGTCTACAAAGCAGCCGCAATACAAGATATGTATCACTGATATTCTGGATATTGAATCCGAGTTCAATTTTCTCCCTTGGTTGTCGGTCCCTGATCTCTTCTCACAATTGATCACCTTCAACACCGCCAAGAAAATATCACATTGAAGACTCGGTGCTGATTTGAATGATGGAGAGAGATCCTTTATATTAAGTTCCACTCCTGGCCACCTAGTATCAGTAATTCATGGAGAATTCAGAGTAGAGGAATACAATATTGACAGGACAGCTCGGCAAATGGGCGTCGACCAATGTATCCCAGGTTACCGAATGAATAAACCATCATTTGAGTATTTGAAGGCCAATCTGGATTGCCCTCACGTGGAGGGGAATGAGTATTTATCCCCATGCTCTGATCGTACTAGTTTCGTGACTCCGAGTTACATAAACTTCTGGTGTCAGCAACTTGAGCGTCTGTATGCTTTCGTGATGGATGTTAAGTCCCCAGTGCAAGATTTTCCTTCTCTTTACTCCATTAATGCTCTACCAAGACTAAAGTACCTTTCTCGTGGTGACAATAGGAAAACATCCCCGGAATGCGCACAGGTATGCCTCTTTTCTTCACGATTGGTGAGAGTAAGATAGATTTTTAACAATTCGTTGATTTTGTGTAGGATGGTCGTGCTGTGAGGCCTCAAATATGTGTAAACTTCTTAGACCTTCAAGAAAGTCCCCAGGGTGGAGAATGAAGGAGCAAAACAACTCATAGAATGATACCGAATAAAGTGCAGTCCCATGTCGTTTCTTTGGTAAGTTGTTAGCATTCCCCTTATCATTACGGATTTCTTGTCCATATAATCAGGATCTTAGAAAAGTATTACTAATTCATTTCAGAATTTTGCTCCATCGGTTATTGACGGTCTTCATCTTTCCTCTATACGAACAACTCAGGAATCCAGCGTTGATGGAGAGGTTGATGTGAGTATCCTTTCGTGTAAGTGATTTCGACATATCTTTGAATGAAATAATGATGATTATTGTTGCTGGATCCAGGAGGATATTTTTGTGGAAATCCAACATGGTCATGCTATCCATTCGTCTTCGAATAGTAGTGGGAAAGAGAATTCTCCAGAATCGCGACTGAATGGAAATAATGGTGCTCCTCATGTGGATGCCGACCCTGTTAACCCTTCGAATGGATTAGAGATTCCCCAAGTAAGTATCCACTTTGTATCATATTCATAGAAGTGTAGGATTGCTGATTTGTGAATGGATGAATGATAATCCTAATTAATATACAAGAAATTTTGCCGAAATACGTCATCAGAAAAATCCAGACCCCAGTTTTTAGTGAAAATGCTGTAGAATTTTCGTTCGAAGTTGGATTTTCGCGATATGCATATGTATCTTCAAGCCCGGAAAATTTCCAAGCTCTGTGGAAGAATCTCTTTGAGTTTTGAGTATGTTTAGGGCCTGAAAAAGGCGAAACAGTAAGCTTCTGGGAGACTTTCGGAACTTTTTCAGATTGCATGTTGCTCAATGTTTCGGCCACATCTCCTTGATCGTTTCTTAAATTGCTTTGAATTTTTGATATGTTGTATATGACATCCATACGAAGAGATTGGTATATGACTCAACCTTATATTCCTTACCAATTGCTCCCAGTTCGTCGTCTTATACAGAGTAGTATAAAACTTTCCTGACGAAAAGCGTGTCTTATGACTTTTATGCTATTTGCTCATGTCTTGGACGCATAGTAGAGAACTTAGATAATGTTAGTTCACTTACATGCTGGAATTTATGATTACGTTGAGTTCCCATGCTTTGACCTCTCTAATCCCGTTTAATTTTCTTATTAGGTGCCAAATGCCGAAGCTGAGAATAATGAGACCAATAATGATGATTCGAGCAATCTTGGCGCTGTTGATAGTGAGACAACCATCTCTTCACTTCAAGGCTATGAGATGGTTATTGCTGATATTGTTTAGGAAATTGAAACACCAACGGTGATTGCTTCAGGAACAGAAGAAGTTGTGCCTATGATTGTTGAAGTTGCTCCTGAGATTGAGAACCGTATAATAGTGCATGAATACTCTACTGTAGGGGTTGTTTGTGAGCCTTCATTTGGTGCTTCACTCCCATATCATGTATTTGTTGGTGGATTCAGCGTCCCCACAGGGTATGCCAGCATGTATGAGAAGTTGTGGAAGATGTATGGCCATATCATCGTTTCAAGAGATCCTTAACGTAGCTACTTCTTGACCATGCAATTAGGAAACATATTGTGTGTTATAGATGATATCCGTACCAGGACCAGAAGTATTGTTACTCGAGATGTACTTTGATTGGGAGTACAACATGGAGAATTCTGAGAGACTTGGCTTTAATCTGAAGTGGCTTCGTCAGAAGATCAACACCATCAAGGATGCAGTAGTGAAGAATATACCCTTTACCAGTGATGATGTGGTGGAGAAAATGGCTAAGATTGCTGAGTTGCTCAAAATCTAGAGTTGGAGAAAGCAGCTTTGCAAGTCTTGGAGGATGCTGAGAAGCAGAAATCGTACTTTGATGGCTTTCTTTAGTCTTCTTTCCATAATTTCTTGAACTTTGAACTTATGCGAGATGTGAGATTTTGGTTTTGAATTTCTGGATTGAATTTATGAGTGACTGAGGATTTTCTTTTGGATTTTGGATTTGATAGAGATTTTTCTTAAATAAAGAACTTGATAGATTGATGAATTCAAATACTGAATGCAAGTATTGCAAATGTTTTGGAGGTATTGAAATACATGTAAAGAAAATCCTAAAATACAAACGTCAAATGTCTTGAACGTTTGTCTTGGGCATGAAGTACTCAACGTTGAATGCTTTATGCGTTGAAAATCTTGAGCCAATTCACATAGATCACTGGTACACTCGTATTGCCTTTCATGTCAGCCAATTTGTAATATCCTCTAGCGGCCGACTTAGCAATCATGAAAGGCCCCTCCCAGTTAGAACTCTTTGAAGAATGCGAATTGCACCTAGTTGCCATAAGAACCAAATCTCCTTCATGAACTTTGTTAGGCTTGGTTGCCCTTGCCTTGAATATCTTCTGCTGGTTTGGAATTCCTTGTGAATTCCACGTTGGTGGAGCTTTCCAATTCTGCGGCACATATGGACACTTGTGCAAGGGAAGATATTTAGGATACTGATTATGGAACTCGGTCATTATTATGTCAATGACCGTGTTGGTGAGATGCTGAATTTTGAGGGGTTTGTCATTCAGCCACTTGGTGAAGTATTCCTGAGGTGAGACTAACCACTCATAACGTTTGGTGATTGTCGAGTCATGAGCAAGATCAAGTCCCCTGACTAGAGTAGCGTATTTGAAAGTTGGTAATATAGATGCATGAGCGGGAATGAGACTTGCCTGAGTGCGGAACCTTTTGACAAATTCATGTGCGCTTTCTTCAGGTTTTTGTGTGAGTTCCATCAAGGTTTCGACTTTTCCCAAATGTCCAAATGGTGGAGAGTCTTTCATCTCTTCTAAACTGTAGCTTTCGTCCGAGTCGGAGATTTCCTCGACAGAGAAATGTGCCATCGAAGAGGATGTTGCAGTGACCTTTATATCATAAATCCATGCTCGTCCAAGAACCATATCATATCCTGGATCTTCTCTAATTATGAAAAACTTGGTTTCAGTCTAAGTTGAGTCGGTTTTCACCTTGAGAATGATGTATCCGTAAGCATCCCTGGAGATTCCTTCATGATCTCTGATTGAGACAGGAGTATGAGTTGCTTCTTGACGATTGATACCAGCAGCCCTGAGAGTCTTCATAGGGATGATGTTAACAGCGGTGCCAACATCGACTAGCGCTCGCCTAAATTCATTTCCCTTGAGGTGGACTGTGGTGAGAAGTCCCCAGTCGTACATCTCCTTGTCCGTTACTAGAGGTTCGGGACGTATCTCCTGGATGTCTAATCGTTTCCCAGATACAATGTGGTTTAATGCAACAAACATATCATTTCTTTGAGCTTTTGATAAGTATAGTAACTCACAGACATGCTCAATCAGGGATTGAACTGCTTCCTTGACCGGCTGTTGAGAGAGTGTGAATGTTCTGACTGGGAGAGGATTTTTGTGCACTCCTTCAGTCCTCAGTTCTCCCGAGTCAACTTTTTTTTTTGAATATACGCTTGAGATTCTCGCAATCACTTGTCGGATGACCGACATACCTATGGAAATAACGGTATCATGCATTTTCCATCTGTTCCTCGCCGGTTCCTTTTGACAGAGGCAATTTGATCGCACCGTCTTGGATCCAAACCTCCAATAATTCGATCACTTCTTCAATAGAAAAGGGAATTCAGTGCATCTTGATCGCTTTCGTTGATGTTGAGTAGGCGATTGTGCATTCTGTCTTGACCATCTTTCCTTGGTACTTTTGAGGGATTGGGGCCGGAGCATTCTTACGTGGCGAGCTTGACTTTTCTTTTGCTCCATTCAAGAACGTTCATGGAGGTTTCGACGCTTGTCTTGCTTGTTGATTAGACGCTGGCATTGTTGCTCGAGTGTCTTTCAATTCCTCTACTTTGTGATTTTCGTTCTTTCTAGCAAGGCGGGAGCGGTAGTTGCTGATCGCTTGGCCGCTTCATGAAGTTCTGAGAAGGTCTGAAAACGAAGATTTTCCAGCAAAGCTTTGTAAACTGGGATCATCCCATTGATGCACAAATATACCAGTTGTTGTTCAGTGACATTTGGGTCGTGACAATCCAGAGCTTGAAGTCTGTACCTCTTTACGTAGTCGTTCGGATGTTCATTATTATTATGAGACATCCTTCCCAAGTCGGATAGAGTAACTTGCTCAGAGACAAAGAAGTATTTCCTGCAGAAAGCATTAATCATTTCTCCCCAATTGGCTATGCTCCCTGATGTGATGTTGTTGTACCAAGTATAGGCTCGGCCGGTCAGAGACTTTGAGAACTCTTTCAAACGCATAACATGGTTATGTTCATGCTCTTCCAATGCTTCCAGGAATCGAGAGACGTGTTCTCGAGCATTCCCCGTTCCATTGTAGAGTGTGAATGTTGGATAAGTGTAGCCCTTTGGAAGAGGGATTCTTTGCGTAGCAGCGGGATATGGAGGCTGATGACGATGCACGTATGGTGTATGGCCCTTTCCTCGATTCTCTATAAAACGTTCCAGATCTTCACGGGTGATGAAACTGGCAGGTTTAGGTTCTACAGCTTTGTGGGTTTCATCATCGTCGAGGGTGGAATAACTTCGGGGATCCGTAGTTGGAGATGTTTCCTTGTCTTTTCCCTTCTCCTGAGTTTTATCTGACATCTTGTCAGTGAAAGTTTTGAGGTAGTTACATAGCTCCTTCTGAGTAGCATCCATATCAGTTTGATTCTTGGCGAGAACTTCCTGAACCTTCATGAGATCAGCGATAGTAGGTGGCTTTTCTCTGATCTCTTCGGGAGACCGGACGAAAAGAGGATGGTTGCCGACGTTGGTTTGAGGAGGAGTGGTATCAACAGCACTGGTATTGGAAGCGGAAGTAATTTCTGGAGTACCACCGCTGTTGCTAGTGCTAGCATTATTTGGGTTAGGATTGGTAACTGAACCTGACCTAAGATCAAACATTTTGTGAAAATGAGAGATTGCAACCGAGATATTAATCTCCCACTGTGGTCGCCAATCTGTGGATGGGGAAAAATGGTTCGCCGGTTTTTTGGGAAGTGGAGAGACGAGCGTGCTGTCAAGACTCCTCGACCGGGCGAAATGTTAATCCTCACACAGATGCACCGCTGCAAAGGGGGTGCTTAGATTCGAAAGATCAATCTGTAGGACTCCGGCCTAAACCAAGACAATGGCCGTTCCAGAGTCAATTTGGTCGCAAAGAGGGAGATGGGTTGATCTGTAGGAGGGAAGCTGAGAATTTTGTGGGATCAGTGATGATCAAGGATTGTGGATGTGTTGAAGGCTTCTGCAATATTGATGAACTGCTAAAGCTGAGTTCTATGAATAAGTTTGTATCGAGTTGTTGACAGATAATGATGATGTTGATCATGATATTGTCCTCGATTTAGACTTATTTATATTGCAAGAATGATGAACCACTGATCCCTGTAAGTGTGACGGTTTCTTGAGTGAAAGAGTGGGAAAGTGGGAGATCGTGGTAAAGTCGGTTCCATGTCGTGTGGAGACTTGAATGATCGTGCACCCACTACTTTGCTAACTCCTTCAACCGTTGACACAACTTACTCACATTTCTCGTCGTGGATGAATCCACATGTTGTAGGCCTCCAGACCAAAACCCTAGTTGTTATCCCCCAATTTGACGTGATTGATGTCTCACGAATCATGGAGTCTTCATGACAGACATGTATTTAGTTTTTCAGTAGTTGACTGATTAGGCAATGAGTCTAGGTTTTGTTGAATCGAGCATGTTTGACAAATGCTCAGCGATTCATGAATGTTAATATTGCTCGTGCGAGCAAATATTGTAAATTCAACTAGTTGTTGAATATTGATGAGTTGCGAATATATGTGGATTATTCGAGCAATCGAGCAAGTATTGCTCGATTCGACGAAATAGTGATAAATTATCGAATATTGATAATTAGGTCAATATTCTAGCAATCGAAGCAAGTATTGCTCAATTCGACGAATTCTCAATATTCGAGAATTTGACGTGCAATTGAGCAAGTATTGCTCAATTCGACAAATGCCCGATAGGTTACTAAATATTTATAGTTTGGATCAATATTTGAGCAAATGTTGCTCAATTCGACGAAAATATTTATTGGTGACGTAACCCAAAAATATTAAAATATTGGTAGACTACCAAACATTATATGATTAATCCGTGGATCAATATATAAATTTATTTAGTGTTTGAACTTGCTCAGAATAATGATTTGTTGAGCGTTTGTTCGAAAATCCTAATTGTGATGGATTGCTCATTATTCGACGAATTGATGAAAATAGGTCATGAGCTGAGGAGGGACCGATCACATGATCCCATGGACGTCCATGTGATGCTCGATTGCTCGAGTGAGCGTACACCAGGGTCCTCAATTGAAGAGTTGGTGAAAGAATGATGATTAAATGCTGGTTTCACCATTTATTGAATTACTGTTGGGTTCAAAATTAGGCAAAAACCTAAGAATGAAAGTAGGGGACCAACCAAGAGAGCATGGGGCCGTCTCTTGGTGGTCATTGGACCAGATGTTATCCGTTTGAGCAATCCCCAGGTTGGTTGGAGAGAGTTTGGGCCCAATACAAGCAATTCAGCAAATTAGGTCAGAATTATGAAAACATGTAGGAACGGCTTTGTGCAAGCCCTAGGATTAACCCTGGTCGGTCATTAATGCATGTATGTGTTGCCATGGTGTTCGTGTCTCCGTACTGAGAGTTTCAGTATTTTCTGATGTGCGTTCGAGCAACATTGTGAATTTTCAGAAGAGTTTTATCTTTACTGATATTCTTGATTTTGTTGGAATGAGCATGTATGCTCAATTGATCAATATTTTATAAATATTAAAATAAGAATATTTTAACATTTAAAATTGTCGTGAGAGGCTAGCTGGTCATGTGACCATGTTGGCTCTTGAATTTTCATGATGTGAGCAAAATTTGAGAAATTAGGAAGAAATCATGATTTTTGCTCAAACCAAGGAGTTTCATGAATTCGAGGAAAATAATAATTATAAAAGACTAGGGATTGAAGGGTGTGGGACCGGCCACGGCTAGGGCATGGCCGGCCGACCATGTTGCCCTGGTCCCCACTCCTTTCCTATTTTATAATATTATTTTTTCATGAATCCGTGATGCTTTATGGAAAATCCATGGGTTTTTGTTGAAACAGAGGAGTTTCATGAGTTTAGGAAATAATAATTATAAAAATCTAGGGATTGTGAGGTGTGGGACCGGCCATGGCCATGTTGCCGGTCCCTTTACCTTTTCTTATTTTATAATATTATTTCATGAATCCATGAAGTTATGGAGAATCCATGAATTTTGTTGAAACCAAGGAGTTTCATGAAATTGGGGAATGATTATTATAATAGGCTAAGGATTGTAAGGTGTGGGACCGGCCACGGCTAGGGCATGGCCGGTCGGCCATGTTGCCGGTCCCACACACTTTTTTCCTTATTTTATAATATTATTATTTTTTCATGAATCCATGAAGTTATGGAGAGTTCATGAATTTTGCAAAAACAAGGAAAATTGCTAAAATCAAGGAGTTTTTCATGAGTTCATGAAAATAACAAAATAGGGTAAAATAATGAAAGAAGCATGGGACCGGCCACGGCTAGGGCATGGCCGGACGGCCGGTGGGCCCGACCTCTGGGCGCTCCTTAATATTATTTTATTAATATTTGTTGTTTTCTCTTGTTTTGCGTAGGATTCCTCATCTATTCATGTTTTTGGATGCTCGTTCGTGTATCCGGGTGCTCAGTCGTGCATCATTGTCGAGTACACTTACACCATTTTTCGTGGGGCTTACTCAGGGATGGTCTAGATGCCCGGTTTTTGAGTATTTATTGCTAATCCATGAAATTCAGTGTAACATAATTCATGAAAAGAGACAGTAAAATAAGTAGTTATTTATTATCAATTCATAGGATTAGCTGCGGATTCGACCATGAACTCGGAATAATAAAATAGGCATTACCATTCCATGGGATCGTGGATTCGACCATAGAATCGGAGTAATAAAATTACCTATTACCATTTCATGAGATTAGCAGTGAATTCGATCATGAAATCGGAGTAACGAGATAAATTGTTGTTGCCATTCCATGAGATCAAGTCGTAGATTCGATCATGGAATCGGAGCAGCTGTTATTGCCATTCCATGGGATCAGGCCGTGGATTCGACCATGGAATAGGAGCAATTGTTATTGACATTCCATGGGATTAGGTCGTGGATTCGACCATGGAATAGGAGGAATTGTTATTGCCATTCCATGGGATCAGGCCGTGGATTCGACCATGGAATATGATCAATAATAGATTATTCTAGGAATTCAGTGGTGAATGTCACGGCAGAATTAATCTATGTGCATAGTCAGGAGACGGCTAATCCTAAGGGTGCTCTCAGACACTACGGAGAACACCCTTGTCTATACACGTCGCTCTACATAGTCAGGATCAATGAGTATCAATGTCCTGAAGGCGTTGTTGCTCTCAATCTGACGGAGAACCGCTTAATCGTTCTTCTATGCAGAGGTGGGTCACTCTCCTGTAGTCAGGGAACAGTGAGTATCACCGAAGTCTTGAAGGCGTTAAGCCCTCTCAACAAACAATTATGTAGGAGGACCGCCCAATTCTATTATTCTACATAGAGGTCACAATGAAATGTCAGGGATCGAACGCTTAGCTAGTGGAGGCTTTTCGAAAGACATATTCATCATGGATTCGTAAAATATGAATCGTCACATGCCTGAAGCCGTATTAGAAACATGCAGTATCATGATTTTACGGATTTGACCTTCGTTGAAAATCTACCATCAACACCATTGAATTTTCCTGATTATATTATCATAAGAGCCATACATGCAGGTGATAAACAAAATTTTGGATGTATTTTCAAGAAAATAGTTAAATTCACCATTCTTTCCGACGTATTTATTATGTTAACTCCAATACCATATTTATAAACGAGTGTTTTACCACCAGCTCTGCTTACATTGTTTTGACAAACAATATTAGGGAAAAGGCGAGGGTACCCAAATATACCTCAATCTAAAACTTTTCCTACCTATAAGTCCTTTCTCCGAAAGTGATTGTCTATGGACTGAGTCGAGACAATACAAATAATCGGTTCACACTTCGTGTGATCGTCTATGGATACGAGATCGAGACAATACAACAACGAAGTATGTTTACTTGATAAGAGGTTCAGACTGAACCAAACACAATAGGATTACTATCAAGTAAAATAGGAATTAACGTTTGTGTATTTTACTTCTAATTATAATAAAAACAATTATAATTGCGGAAATAGAAAAGTAAAAGACACATCAAGATTTTGTTAACGAGGAAAGTGCAAATGCAGAAAAACCTCGGGACCTTGTCCAGAATTGAATACTCTCAGGATTAATCCGCTATACAAAATCAAACCAACTTCGTATAGTTGAGACCAAGAAACTAAACATATAGTTAACCTAGTTCCGTCTGTATTCCCATGACTCCAACTTATGAATAAGTCACATACTTGGAACAATTCCTTTGGTTCGTATTCCAAACAGTAAAGGAAAAACAAATCTGTTTGGTAGCATCTCTCTTCAACCAAGTGATGTGAGTTCGACAAAGACTCTTCTGTTTATCTCAATAAACTCCTTCGTCAGGTTCTTAGATTTATCTTATTCTCAACTACCAAAGGTAATTGTAAGATTTTGTAATCAATACTTTTAATCACAAAGAATTGTATTGATGTCGATCTACACAACTAATCAATCTAATCTATCACAAGGATAAACCGATTATAGTTGGATCTTCTATACCGAAACAAGTATTGTGCACACCAAAGATTATGAACCCCAAATCAGAAACTTCAATATCTTCTTTGTCTTCAAATATTCTTAGATCATCAATAAACGCCTGCACACAACAATTTGAATCTCTTGTGATCAATCACGCACAGAACGAAGTCTGTTAACAATGGATTATCACAATACGTCTTTAGATCTACAAACAGCCTAAAGATCCCTGTCGAATCTTCGATCTAGTTTGAGTGAATCTTATATCAGAAGAGAAGATTCTCAAGCATAAACAAACTAGGTGCAATCAAAGTTCAACCACCTATAGGATCAGAATTTCGCAACACCGACGCCCTTGCAAAATCCATAAACAACACATTGCGAAGACATCGCGGACGAGTAATATAAATGACGCAACGGATGACGACATCCAGAACACGAGAAAGATATGAAGACCTAGCGAGATTTAGGACAACTTTCGAGGTTTTACATTTGTACACTTGCGAGAATGTCGCAAGTAAGATCCGAAAATAATGGACAACTTAGCTGTCATCCATTATGTAATGTCCTATATAAAGAGCCGAATAGGCTTATGAAAAGGGAGAGATCTTTTTAGAGAGTGGAGAAAAAGTTTAGAGGAGAGAGAAAGTCTAGAGTAGCAATAACATTCTTGATTTCACTTCCTTCTTGTAAAATTTCTAACTCAATTAATAAAGAGATTGGTTATTGATCTTAAATATATGTTAGATATTATGAATTCTTGTGAGGTGTGTATTGTAGGATTTCCTACAACTACATATGGCGCTAGAAACAGGGACTGAAGATTAAAGATCGGAGATTGTTGTTAAAATTGTTCAAATTAAGAAGATGATTGATAAATTGGTTAAAGTAGAGAAAATCAAAATCAATGAATGTAATAGAAATTTGGAATGTAATTTGATTACAAAAACAATGATTAATGAATTTCATGAAAATATCAGAGGGAGAATACATAAACGAGATTTTGAAGGAAAGAAAATCGTAACAACGGAGAAAGCATCACCTATGAAAGAATGGGAAAAACATAAGATTACATTCACAGCAGCAGAGATATCAAGAGAAAACTTAAACCACACATCTCCTTTAGTAATCACAATAACCACACAGAAACAAAAAGAAAAAGAAAAATCAGCAAAAATTATGGAAGAATGGGCGGTAAACAGAACTCTAGTTGATACGGGGAGTTCGGCAAATATAATCTATTACCATGCATACAGAGGAATGGGATACAAAGATGAAGAGATGTCTCCTTCAACTTATCATATTCATGGCTTTGGTGAATCTATAACAAAACCAAAAGGAGAAATAGAGGTGCGAATTTTGCTGGGAGATATTGAAACACAAACGGCATTATGCGTAGTGGATATGAAATCACCATACAACATGTTATTGGGAAGGCCATGGATTCATGCGATTAAAGCTGTAGCATTAACATTACATCAATGCATCAAATTTCCTATGCCAAGTGGGATTGATGAAATTAGAGGGGAAACCGATAAAGCGAAATTATGCTATCAAATTGAAGTAAAACAATATGAAGGACGTGCAAAGAAGCGAAAAGATCGCGAGAAAATTGGCGAAGGAAGCAAAGAAAGAAGAGGAATTTAGAGCTTATATGATAAGAGCGAGAGGAAGGAAAAGGGATACCCACAAAATTTTGGAAGAAGGAACTGAGCTTGCGAATGAGATAAAAGAACCTACACCTATGGGAGAACCTAAGGCCAGTTACATTGCGGCAGAACCAACGAAGGAAGTGAATGTTGGGACCGAAGAAGAACCAAAAATACTAAAAATTGGGACCAAGATGGAAGAAGATGAAGAAGAAAAAACTATTGTGCATTTGCGAGAATTTAAGGATATTTTCGCATGGAACATGGATGAGGTCTTGGGGATAGACCCATCTGTGGCATGCCACAGATTAAAAATTGACAAAAATGTAAGGCCATTCAAACAAAGAATCAGAAAAATCGCGACAACGTATCATCCTCAAATAGAAGAAGAGTTGCGGAAGATGCTTGATGCAGGGATTATAAGACATGCAAAATATCCAGAGTGGATAGAAAATATGGTCGTAGTACCAAAGAAGAAGAAAGGGATAAGAATTTGTATAGATTTTATTGATTTAAATAAAGCTTGTCCGAAGGATAGTTTTCCATTACCTGATATTCCACAAATGGTCGAATCGACGCGGGAAATGATAGAATATCTTCTCTAGACGGATATAAAGGGTACAATCAAATTCCTCTCGTTGAAGAAGATCAGGAGCATACTGCTTTTTTCGCTCCCAGAGGGTTACATTGTTACACAAAAATGCCATTTGGTTTGCGAAATGCTGGAGCATTATACCAAAGGATGGTAGAAAAGGTGTTTGCGAAATGGATACACAAAACATTGGAAGTATATGTAGATGATATGCTAATAAAAAGTAAAGAAGCAAAAAATCATGTCCAAGATCTGAGGGAAATTTTTGAGCAAATGAGACATTTTAACATCAAGGTAAATCCAGAAAAATGTATTTTTTGGGTTTCATCGGGAAATTTTTTAGGTTATATTGTATCCAAAGAAGGAATACAAGTTGATCCAGAGAAAGTACAAGCAGTTCGCGACATGCCAACACCGGCGACGGTAAAAGATGTGCAAAAGTTAAATGGACTCTTAGCTTCGCTGGGAAGGTTCATTTCGCGATCATCAGATAAGTGTAAACATTTCTTAAATATACTCAAAAGGGGCGAAGTTTATATGGACGGACGATTGCGAAAGCTTTTCAAGGAATAAAAGAACATCGACGAACATATCTATTTCGCAAAAGCGAGAACAGGAGAAGAATTATTAATCTATCTTGCGACAACTTCGCATGCATTAAGTCTTTGTGTTATTGCGAGTAGATGCGGGAATTGAAAAACCAATCTATTACATCAACAAAACATTCAATCTGCGAGAGAAAAATTATTCAAAGATTGAAAAATTAATTTTGGCATTAGTTTATGCGACATTTAAACTTCGAATATACTTTCGGGCGCATGAAATAAAGGGTCTTGAAAAAATACCAATCGAGTCGAAGTAATGAAAAATTCAAAAAGATCGGGCGAGTCGAGAGATGGAATGCCTGAGATAGGACATTTCAAAATCAAATATGAAATACTATCTTCACCAAAATCGCAAGTTGTTGTAGACTTCTTAGCAGAATTTCCTTTAGAAGATGATGAAGCAGTGGAAGAAATGATGGATATAGAAGAAGAACATGGGAACCCAAGAGATCTGTTAACATAGCCAAATAGATAGGAAATATTGGTGGATGGATCATCAAATGGGGAAGGTAATGGAGTTGGAATTGTTTTGATTTCGCCAGAGGGCAACAAAATGGCTTTTTCCTTCAGATTGGAATTTGTATCCACTAATAATGAGACATAATATGAGGCTGTGATACATGCCCTGAAATTCGCAATAGAAATGAAGTTGGAAAATGTAAGAATCACCAGCTATTCGCAACTAGTCATTTGTCAAATAAAAGGAGAATACACTACAAATGAATCATCCATGAAGAAATACAAAAAACTTGTTGAGGAATTATCAGCGAGAATCCCAAAAATTAAATGGAGACACATATCAAGAAAAGATAACGGACTCATGAGATGCCTTTGCTTTTATCTCAAGTATGATGACGGACCCAGCTGCGAGATGCATAAAGATACAAACACTTTTATCACCATCAATCAATAAAGAAGAAGAAGAAAAGGTAGATGTAATGATAATATAAGATGGAGAACAAATACCTAGTATTGAAGATTGGAGAGCAGAACTTCATGCATACCTGAAAAGAGGAGAAACACCAAGAAATAGATTGGAGGCTCACAAATTAAAAAGCCGTGCAACAAATTATGAACTAAGGGATGGGATATTGTACCGGAGATCTTTTAATGGACCTTCACTCAGATGTTTAACACAAAAAGAAGGAGATGAAGTACTAAAAATGTTACATAGTGGGGGATGTTGGCAATCACAGTGGTGGAAGATCTTTGGCATACAAAGAGAAGATTCAAGGTTATTATTGGCCATTTATGCACGAGGATGCGAAGCAAATATCAAGGCGTTGCGAAGATTGTCAAAGACACGGAAAGAAAATACATGCACCAGGAGCACCATTAACATCTTCAACAAGTGTATGGCCTTTTGGAAAATGGGGTTTAGACATTTTGGGACCATTCTTACCAGGAACGGGGCAGAGAAGATATCTAATTGTCGCTACAGACTATTTCACAAAATGGGCTGAAGTAAAGGCAGTACAACACATTTGCGATAAAGATGTTTTTACATTCATATTTGAGAATATCATATGCAGATTTGGAATACCCGCACAGTTAGTGTCCGACAATGGGAAACAATTTGAGGGACAGAATATAGAACTGTTACTTAATGCATTTAAGATAAAATGTGGAAAGTCAACTCCTTTATACCCTCAGGCCAACGGACAAGCAGAAGCAACAAATAAAACAATCGCAGATATATTGAAGAAGAAATTAGAAGGACATAATAGAGCATGGTGTGAACAAGTGCATAATGCAATATGGGCTTACAATACAACCAGGCGAGAAGCTACGGGAATGTCACCTTTCTGTTTAACATATGGAGTTGAGGCTGTACTACCAATAGAAGTTATTATTCCAACAACAAAGAGAGAAGCTTGGGAGAAAAATATTAGTGCGGGTAATATTTTAATCAAACTAGATGAGTTAGAAGAAAAAAGAGAAAGAGCTCTACAGCATATGGAGAATTACCAACGAAGATTATCCAGAGAATATAATAAACGTGTTAAGACACGCGAATTTCAACCAATTGATTTGGTACTTGAGGAAACACCAATATATCGGAGAAAGTGGTGGCAAGCTTGCGAAAAAATGGGATGGACCTTATATCATTAAGGATATAGTTGGAACATGGGCATATATATTGATGGATCCTGAGGGTAAAGATGTGGGCCACATATTGGATAGACCATGGAATAGGTTATACTTGAAGAGATATTACCCGTAAAAGATTGTGGGAAAAGATTAGACTGCGAAATAATGTATGATTGAAGCAAAATGAATTTATATGAAAATCTTGCGAAAGAATCATTGCGAGATTGCACAAAATAAAGTAAGAACATGCGAAAATCTCGCATAGATAATGACAAGAGATAATCAAAAATCAATGACATATCAGAAAGGGGCAAACCTGCTATGGCGTACACCCAAGTTCGCGAAATCAAAATTTCCCAAGAGGCAAATGTAAGACCTAAAGTACGTCATAAAAGGGGGGACCTATTAACATGGCTCAGGGAAAAGGTTACACCGCCCCGGAACTGAGTCATGGAGAATTGGGGTCAATAAAGCCCATCCGGAGAGGTACCTTGGATTTTCAATCTAAGCTTATGACTTAGGTTGTACGACCGAGGGTCTCTTCTAAGGAGTCGACATTTGACCAAGGCGCCGAGGTACACGGTTGAGCCAAGAGTGCCAGGGCATTTGAAGTGTCTCGGCCATTCTTGGAAAGTCTCGGCATATCTTTCGACCAAGAAAACTCCACTTAGGGTGCGGTCTCGTAACCATAAGCCCTATAGGAAAAAGGGATAAGAGGCTGCGAAAAACAAGCTGGTTATTGTTAAGACCGGATGGGGGAGCTAGCCTTGTATGGCGAAGTACGCCTCCTTGAAGGGGCAACCGGGGGATGATAAGGTCGGCACCCTCCATTAGGGAGGCGATAAGTGTCTTAAGACGCAAATGTCAAGAGGCTTTATTTTCGCAAGGAAATTTAGGCTTGTCATATTTGTGCGACAATCCTGAAGAGGCAATAATACAAAAAATAAAGATAAGACGAGATCAATGGGTCAATACATGAAAATGTAAAGACGTCCTGCGATTTCGTCGCAAGACTAGTAATGTCATGGGGCTTTATTTTCGCAAGAATTTTTAGGCCTGTCATATTGTCGCAACAAAAATTCCAAAGAAAAGGTTAAGGCAAAGTCAATGGGTTTTTGCATGCAAATGCAGAGACGTCCTGCGATTTTGTCGCAATGACAAGAGGTGGCGCAATAAGACCTTTAACTAGGAAGGCAAAATAAGACCACATGATTCAATAAAAGATTTATAAAAAATAATTATCATTTATGCAGGTCATCCATGGCAAGAAAGATAATGAGAAGCAGTATGGGAATTATTCAACAATGGGCATTATCTTTCTCGCAGATAAACATAATAATAAAGAAATAAGTGCACCTCAGAGAGGACTGAAATACATCATATGCAAGAAGTTATGTAGGTGAAGAGGTTCAAAGAAATAAAATTACAAAAGAAGTTCAACTCTCAACATCAACTTTTTTGCAGGACGGAGATAATGGACATCCTTCATTAATTTTATGACTCTAGCTAGCTTTCTCGACCTCGCCAGCTTTCCCAGCTTCGCCGATTCTTCCTTCATTTTGGTTTGTTTCAATTTCTCCTCCATCTGGATTATTATCAACACCTTCATCATTTGGAAGAATCTCTTCTTCATTTGCGAAATCTTCGCCACTTTCATAATAATAATCGCTTTCCGGAGTACCAGGGACTTCATCATCATCTACTTCCAGAGGCTCGATGGATACAGGGGAGAGAGATCTGGATAATAAAATTTCATTCACAATAACTTCAGCCCTAAGATGAACTTGTCGAAGAAGTGCCTTCTAGTGATTCCTACTTTGGATATCATTGGAGTAAGAGACATAATCAAGTCTTCTTTCTGCCCGATCACGAGAACGAGCAAGAGAAGTAGCAAGAAATGCATTTTCCTTGCGAATCTTGGTGAAGTTAGATTCCAAAGTAGAAAGAGAGGAGCGAAGATCTTTCTCAGATTCTTCAAAAATAAAGAATAAAGAAAATCATATAGGCGAAAAATTCGCAAGTAAAAAGATAAGACATAATAAAAAGACTTAACAAAGAAAAAATGGTTGAGGCAGTCAAATTTTATGACTACCTTCCTTTTGCGAGATAAGATATTGAGTTAAAACCAAGCAACTGTTCTCCAAGTGATCCATGGCATTGTCGAACTTATCACCAACCAAGCCTTTTAGCCGAGATCGTAAATTTTTTTCATTAGAAATAAGTAAGGTGTTTTGCTTCGCAGGAGAGGTGTAGGATTCTTCTAACTTGGAATATTGATCCTTGAGTTGACTTGATTTTATGCTTAAAGCTATTCTACCTTGAATAAGTTTATCCCTCTCCGCAGAAGATGATTATGTTACTTCTTTGAGTTTATTTCTCAATGAGCAGAGAGATCGTTCTTGATCATTACATACTTTTTGGCAAATGCTAAGTTCTTGCGAAGAGATCGTCACCTTATTCAAAAGAAATCGTTTCTCCTGAGATAGGGTTTGATTCTCATCTGATAAAGTTTCCAACTCCAGATTAGCTTTAGTCAAAAAATAAGAGAGGCGAGACAATTCATTACTTAATAAATTTTGCTTTTGGACTAATTGAGCATTCTCCTTGGTAAGGTTATCTATTTGATCAATAGAATATGTATGAAGATTATCTAATTGGTTATATTGATCCATCCAAGCATCTCTATCCATGCGGGCTGATAGGTGTCTAAAACACCTAATTTACTATCTAGTAGTTACGCTTTCTTTGCTATTTTTCTGGTGAATTATGTACTTTACACATGTTTTGAGTTTTGTAGTTACTCTGGAGTCGCACGGAGGAAAAGAAGCGGAAATTACTCAGTTTGAGCAAAAAGGGCAAATTTGTTATTTCATGGGCGAACACTATCTGGAGCCCAGCCAAGGTTAAGGGGCAACTCTATTTGGAGAAGCACTAAAGGCGGACTAGCTGAGGTTATGGGGAGATACCATCTGGGTGGTTCTTTTACACTTGGGTGTCTGAATCCAGACCCAGATCTCATATCCCTACCCTGAATCGAGAGATTTTTCTCTCATTCACAAATCTCACCTGAAAATGAGAAGAAAAGAAACACAGCTGTTAATGATTGTAGCCAGGATTCAGTGAAGATTCAGGGAGAGGAACTAAAGACCAGATTAGGGCTCCTGAGATCGAAGACAAGATGATGGAGATCTTTTTAATATCTTATCTTATTCTTTTTGCCTCTACTTTTGTCCTAGGGTTTAGAAACATGAAACTTCTCTTTCTTCTTGTTATGAACTCCATGAATATGAGTACCTAGTTTTATTATTGGTTATGGAATAAGTTGGATTTCCAAATATGGGTTTTAATTCAATAAATTAGTTTTCTCTCATATTATCGTTTATGATTCACCATTAATATTGTTACATGATTTGAATGCTTGTTAGTCGAGTCGCGAATCGATTGAGTTTGTTTTCATCTCTCTTGCTAGATTAGGATTTATTATACGCAAAAGTGATAATTCCGGATTGCAAGTAGCATAAATATGATTATAGTTTGTAGTGATATATCCTTATGATCATATGTGAACCATAACCTTTGTTAAATCGGATTAGTGCTTTTACACGTTCGATTGCTTTGATTGGCCTGATTTCATAGAACTTAATGCATCTAGGGAATTAAACTTGATTAGTGCTTTTACACGTTAGGTTGTTCCTTTAGATAGAATTCATATTCGCATCTTTTAATGTGTTTGTTGATGACATGAGGAGATTTGCGGGATATACTTGCGATCAAGGTATTCTAGGGTCTTTGATAAAAGTTGAAATTAAAATCAATTCTAGTTATTGTGTTGAAAACATGTTTGTGAATGAAAACGAAATCCTTAACCAATACTTTCTCATCCTTGATTTGCGTGTTTACTTTTCTTTATTTGCTTTTTGTTTATTTTTATTTACACAACCAGAAAATCCCCCCGTTTACTTATAAGATACCGAAACATATTGACAACCTAGACCTCTCTGTGGGAACGATCCTTTCTTGCCCTTGCTTCATTATATATTTTGAGTAGTAAGAAAGTGTAATTTATATTTGTGTCGGTGACAACCAAATTTTGGCGCGCCTTACGGGAGGCAGCGGTTGTTAATTGTTTTTGGTTTCTTATTTTTGTTTTACTTTTTCTTATTCTTTGGTTCTTAACCGAGTTTTGAGAATCTCGTTTCAGGTACCAATTCTATGGACGGAGCATATTGGAGCAATCAATACGGCTTTCAACCTCAACAATATGATAACTACCAATTCCATGGGTAAAGTCAAAACCAATTCATTGGTTATGACCAATATTCCATGGAACCTTGTGGTTTTCCTCAACAACCTTATGGCGGGTATGTGTGTGAACAACAACAAGGATGGGAGGATTCTTATGCTCGTGAACAAAAAGTTTCTAACTTTATAGACAATGTTTCCAACTTTTTACAAGAGGAATTTCAAAAAGCAAAAGAGACTACAAATGAGCAACTCCAAGAACTTCGTGAAGGTATTGCTATCTTGCGAAGAGGCATAGATCAATGCAAGGAAGATATGGATAATTCTAATGTGCATATGGTTTGTGATGAATATTTGATTGATGCTAATGTTGAAAAAGGGCAATCCTTGGACACTTTCGTTGATAATTGTGTAGTTAACTCAACTCTTGATCTTAATAATGATCATTCACCTATTCAAAAGGATGAGTTTGAGATTAGTAACACTAAATTCACCAAGGACCCATCTTATGTTGACTATGATAGTGACGGTGATTATGATACATTGCTTGAAACAACTCATGGTGACATCCCCGAGGAGTGTACAATGGAGTCTTTTTGGGATCAAGATGAAGACGAAGAGGAATATGTCGACACTTGTGTAGATTACTCAAGCATTGATCTTAATAATGATCAAGAGCCTATTCAAAGGGTGGAGCTTGAGGATGATGCATTTTCGAGTGTTCTAAAAAAGTTTCTTATAATAAAATTTGGATCCGCAAAAGAGTATGTGCCTTAAAACAAAAATGAGGAATATGTTGAGAATGAGACCGTTATGACCACTATTGTGGAAGACCCAATTGAGCTTGCATATGATTGTAATGATGATGTTTATGTCGAGACTTTGGTTACGGCAGAAACGGACGAAGAATGGTTGCAAGGTTTGATAGAGGACCATGATATAAAAGAGGTGAATTATTTACTTGAGTTTTTCAAGGATGAAGAGGATTCCGTGATAAAAGAGATTGTGCAAGGTTTGTCTAACCCGTTGCCTATTGTTTCTTCTCCTTTACCTCTTATTGGTTTGAATGTATGTGCTTCGAGATTATTGTTGAATGACTTTGTTTCTCGATTTCCTCCATTAGAGATACTTGATTCTCATACTATGCAGGTTTTGGAACAAGAAACCGTGGAAGTACCCAACTTCTATATTCTTTATACACTCCCAAGTGTGGACAAGAATAAGTGTGGGGGAAGCTTTTATAGGTTCATAGCTTCACTTTTGTTTTATATTACTAATATTTGTGTGAATCTAGTGTTTGCAAAACAGGTTCTATGGAAGGATCCTCAACTTTTCAGATTGTTGGTATATGGACGATAACAAAAGAGTCGGGCTGATGACTTTAAACCAAGCGCTAAATGGGAGGCAACCCATAGGTTTTGTATCTTAAACCCTTTTATTTATTTATTTTTATAGTTTTCATATGATATTTGTATCCCCATGTTTAATTTCATTGAGTCCGGAATCTATCTTAGAAGAGAATTATGACGAATACCTTTTCGTCAGAAAATTCAGACTGCACGTAGTTCAGTCCAGAGACCATAACTGTCATACCGTTTATCTAAACACTGTGCCCTTTTGACACTTTATAGAAAACACGTAGATGAACAACTTTTGTGAAATGGAGTTTTTCCAAATTCCTTACCAATTTGTACAGTTTTTGCGTTTTATCTGCTGTTACGTCAGAATTCAGAATTTTCGGTTTTTACACATTAGGACAATGTGAAGTTTAAGTGTGGGGGAGTCTTTTGCATATAGAGTTTTTAGCCTTTTTGAGTCAAAATTTTCAACTTTTTGTAAATAGTGAATAAAAAACTCCAACTTGTAGTTAGTTTAGAGTCACATAGTATACATGTCGCTAAGATTACATCGAGAATCTCATAAGAGTGACTGAACTTAGAGATGACAGAGAACATGATCGGGTTTCTTACTTGTATGAGAGTTAAAGTTGGATTTAACCATGCCAGTGGCAAATAAGGTGCAGACTGAATTCGGTATTAGATTAGTGATCCCCTATAGTGGAGACTACCCATGTTACATAATGTGAGGCACCGACCTTCAATTCTTTGTACCTGTCTAAATATGTGCTTTTAGAGTGTGTGTCACGGTACGTAAATTCTGGGCAGAATGGTGAGCTGTCGAACCTCCCACCATAGAAGCACTATTTTGATCTCTTGAGTGCTATTTTTATCAACCATGATGGTGACATCGAATTGCTAACTTACATACCACTTGTAATCTTGTTCGCAGTTAGCACCATCCACCCTATCTCTCTCTACACCAACAGGCCCATAGAAACACCATCATCATCAACAAGAGGAGCATCACAAATTTGAAGGAAAGTTGAAGACGTTCAAGGTTTACAAGCAACGATACAGAATTGAGCAGATTTCAGATTCAAGTAAGGCAACAAAACAAGAGGCAGAATTTTTATAAGTTGAAGACTATAGTACATGAGTGAAAATTATCAAGGATGAGAGTTCGAGAAGTTTATGATATCAAGACATATAAGTTGTGAAGAATCAAGCGATAAAGTACTTACACCATGGCCTTTGTACTTACATTTTTATTGTTTTTTGTATTTTATTTTTCTCGTCTTAAAAAAAAAAAAAAAAAAAAAAAAAAAAAAAAAAACGAAAATTTGAAAAAAAATAAAATAAATTATTTTGGGTTTGTGTAGTTCGTTTTTAGTTTTGTATTCTTCCAATAAAGCCAAGAGAAGAAGGAATATCTATAATGACGTTTCAAGCAACAAGGAATTAGAGGAAAGAATCACATTGTCAAGATTCTACGAAGTTCAAGAGTTATCATCAAGAGTTGAAGACCGAAGACGAAGATGAAGACACCGATAGAAGACCGAAGACGTTTCTATGGATGCTGTGAGAGTGGTGCTAGCTGCACGCCGAACGGATAACGAGGTAAGTAAGCATATTCCCACCTTCGTTAAGTGGTTGATTTCCTTTCTTAGAGATCGTCAGAAAAATGGGTTTTCAAAAATGAATAAAAGATGTGGGTTTTCAAAATACTTCGGAGGGTTTTACCTTCCTACCATTCAAGGTGTCGCAGGATTCTCTCTTCATTCCTACCTGGACACATGTGTGACCCATAAAAAGCTGTTTATTATTGAGCGCAATATCATAAAACCCTTTCTTGTGAGGCAGAGTCGAGACTTTTGATCACTCCGAACCCGAATTTATGTCGAGAAGGGATGGTTATCTCTCTCTCAACTTTTAAGAATGAGATTTTGTTCATTTATGTGTCTAACTTCTTATGACTAGTGTGCATAATCTCTATGTCTTCTTAGCGCTTGGATACTATCATTACGGAGAACTAGTAAGTTGGAAAAATAGGTTTTGTGGGTATATCTCTAGTAAACCCTCACGAGACTATAACTCGTCCACTAGGGACACCCACTAGTGGAAAATGGGTTTTTAACTACTTCCTGAGCTTCACAAAAACCACTTCCGCTTGGCTGTAGTTACTTATAGTGCCGTGACACACGGTTGTTTTATAGGAAAAAAATTTGAAAAACTTAAACTTGTCTCTTTCACAGTGGTTTTATAGAGGGGTATTTGTGTCAAAAAACTAAGATTCAAGAACCACTGTGAGGATTAGAGTTTTCTACGGGAAGAGAAAAATAAACCTAACCAAACCTTATCTCTTTATCTCTTCTGATTCTGATCACTTCTCTCTCTCTCAACTAATTCTCTGGTTCTCTTAATTTTTTTCTCTATCATTCTCTGATGTTGCTTGTGAATCAAAATTTTAGTATTAAAGTTTTGCTCCCTCTTCTTCTCTATCAAAACAACATCAACTCTTGAAGTTTTGTTCTGAATCGGTGAAAATAAGGCCAAGAGATCATGAACGATAACTGAAAAAAAAGTTTCATCTACAAAAACTGAATCGAAAGGTAAGTATCATCTCACAGTATCATTTTCGTTTAATCGATTAACTTATCCATCTCAAATTGAAATTTCAGAAGAAAAAAAAATTCGATTAGTAAACCTAAATGCTTCGATTTCAACTTAATTATCTTTTCTGATCCATTATCAGTTTGTGCATTTGTTCAATTCAATTTTAGTTTATTTATTCATTTTCTTAGTTTTATTTACTGATTGTGTATATTTTCTTTTTATTCAGGCACCAAAGAGTAGAAAGTTCCACCACATCTTCAAATCCAGCTAAATATGGTGGTGGTAAACAAAAGAAAGATCAATTCATGATCCTCAAACTTAAATCTATGTTGGGTTCTTCTTTTATGTTGAATTTAAGTTATTTATTTTATAATGAGTTGTTTTGTTTTGTGATTTGTACAATGGAGCAAAGGAAAGCAAAAGGAGAAGGTTAAGAACATGCTCTTGTTTGATCAAGCTAGGGTTTAATTTGTGATTTGCTTTGTAAGATCATTATTTCAGCTGGTTTAGTAAATATCACGTGTTTTATGTTCGATAAATATGGGTTTTATTATGTTACTGATCAGGGTTCTTGTGTTGGAACTGTGTGTTGTTACGGTTTTGATTAAAATGTTTTTTTTTTTTATGTTGCATTGGTTTCTTTTTCTGTTGCATGAGTTATAAAAATTTTTATTTACCGCTTTCCAATTGTTTTGTGGTTGACAGATTCACCATTTTTTTGTTTGTTTTCAGATTGGTAGAATGTTGAAAAGAAAAAGCTCCCGATGAAGATGGCTGACCTCTGCGAGTCTCGATGCAAATAAATAGAAATAAAGTGTGATTTCGATGCATTTTTTGTTACAGTTTTGAAAATTTGTGTAATTGGATTGTTGACACAGGGCATCAATATGGCAAAGTATGGATTGGCATAAATCGGTCATTTACATGGGTAAGCAAATTTTTTCCCATCATATTTCTGTTTGCTAGCTTGATTTTGGGCGTATGATATTAAGGATTCTTTTTAGACTAGTTTCGTGTTGTATGTTTACATCAAGGTCCATGATAGTGTGCAAATTCGCTGCAATGGTACTACCTGAAAGGTTAATGTAGCTAATCAGAATAAGCTGGGTATAGACTCTAGATTTTTTTGCTTATCACAGTCGTGTACATACTTTAAGTGTATCTACACTCGATGACTATATTTTCACCGTCGGACTTCAATCAGTGATAAGGAATACTTACATGTCTGTGTCGCCTTATTTTCCTTTTTATCTAGATGCGATATGACTGTTTGGAATAGGACTAAAGGCAAGTGTGACCCTCTTATAAATTTGGAAGAAAAGTAATTGTTTTGATAAATGCATTAATTGTGAACTTTAATATAACTGAATGTGTTATGATTGCAATATAGTGCTCCTGAATCAATGTTTGTTTTATTTATTTAGTTTTTAGTCTTCAACTAAGGTTTTCATGTGCAGATATCAAACAACCCCTGAGGAATTTGCCTCAACTTGTGGCATCACATTTGCCATGCTTGCTGATCCTAAAAGTGCGGTGAGTGTGTATATTTTCTCGACTAGCGTCCCTTTTTAAAAAAATTATTTGGTAAGACTTAATGACTTACTCAACCTACTCTTTTCAGTATGATGTTGCAGGTGGAGAATATGGAGCTGTGAATGGAATGACTCAAGGAAAAGGGTATGCCTTTTCGTTCCCAATTACAAAAACATTAGAATTATCAATTTTGCTGATTAAGTTCTGAAATGTGTGAAAGTCTAAATGCTTTGAGGAGTATAATCATTGCTATCTGTTAATGTTCTTCACATGCTAGAAGCCTATTCTGCTCAGTGTCTTTGATTTCTAAATATTCTCCGGAGGAACTTTTGCAGGTATGTCGATGTTTCTACTGTTGATGGTGTTACTTCTAAACTAATTAACGACCAAATGGTGTTACTTCTAAACTGATTAATGACCAAATGGGGTTACTTCTAAACTGATTAATGACCAAATTAGAGCAACTGGAGAATTATTTCTAGAAGTGAGCGGGAATTCTATTTTTATTTCTAGAGGTGAGCGGGAATTCTATTTTTTCCATTCTGTATTGTGAGATTCGCAGATGTGGTGGTAATTTGTTTAAAAGGATTTTCTTTTAGATTTTTTGTTTCTTTTAGATGTAGTGATATGATGCAAAGCGGCAAAGCCATCTAGTTTAGTTTGGTTAATGAGTACTGTCACCTCTCTCAATATGAGTTCAGAGTATTTAAATTATTTTGGTTCTGCAGATTGGCAGCCAATTGTACTATGTTTTTTGAAAGCAAAGACTCCTGAATGAACGAAAGCCATTTATTTGGACATTCACTACACGAAGGTGACTGAACATGGTTCTTTAAGTTCATACTTTTAACAAGATAAGTTTGTTGTAAAATTTCTAAACAATAACTAACATGATTTGTACTTCAAAACATAGGAAGACTGTTATGTACCAAACAATCGACTAATAGTTGTTACTCTATTAAATCCCAGGAACTCATCCCCACTTTGTGCAGCTCAGGTGATGATTCTGACGAATCTTGGAATGGTTGATTAGTTATAGGTGATGTTTGGTGTTCTGAATGCAAGTTTATGGTTAAATATTTAGTATAAGTTATCTTATTTGTGCTTCTGATATTTGTCTGCAAAACCCAAATGGTACTCATCCTTAATGGTTACTGGTTTATTTGGATTATTAGTTGCCTGGTGTGGTGCCATATCCGCATAAATGGTGGAGGCTCTTAACAATATGAACAAGGTAAGCTTGATCCTTTACCCTAACTTGAGCGTAGCCTGGTATCCTTCAATTTTTGTTCTGTATGTTTTGGCTTTCTTGAATTGCTTAAAGTATGCTTGGTTTTACATTAATGTAACTCGAAAGCGAAATCTCTTTCGTTTTTACTTTTGTTTCAAATCTTTTACTACAATGAAGATATATCACTCGTTTTAGTGTTCGCATGTGAAATCCATTTCCTCTTTTTAGTGCCCAAGTTCTTTTTCATCCTCTCCACTTTTATTGAAGACTAAACTATGTTGTTCAACATTATTGGGGATAGACTTGGTGTTTTTCCCAAGTGCCTAAGCATACATTATTTATCAATTATAATGGTGATATTTTACATATGAAAAGTAGTTGTTGTTTATATGTTGCCTTTAAATTATAATTTGAGTGGATACTTGTATGTGTAGGTGTAGGTGGTGCTGGATTCGATTAGATTCCTCTTCTCTTTTCCCTTTTTTTTTTGCTGTTGTTAATTGTTATAGTCTTGGTTTTTGTTTGCAGCTTAGGGCTGGATTAATGGACTTGGTTTGAGTTAGTTTATCAGAATATGAAGCCATGAAGGTATAGATGGTGAAGTCTTACCTTCATGTGTTGGAACTTTATGGTTGTAAATCTTGTAATAATATAGGTTAAGGTTTTCCAACTTCGTGTTGGAGTTTTTCAGATTTGGACTTTCAATAATTTAGATAGTTGAAATTGTAAACTGAATTCACTTTCCAATACAATCTGAGTTTTAAAGTCTCTATCAGTTTAATTTTGTTAAATTTATTTTTGAAGTCATTATTAACTTAATTGTGATTCAGCTTTTTAGTTTTTGATTCAAATTGAATCGGCTTTCGTTCAAATTTGAATCAATATCAATTTTTTTATTAAATATAATCAACAAAAACTACTATCTTTATCAGTATTAACAGATTTGCTGCTAAACACAGTAATTTTTTTTTAAAGAATTGAACCTTTGTCAGAAACAGTCGTTTTGGAAAAAACCACTTCTAGATTACTGCTGATGGAGACAGTCGTTTTTAGTGATATAACTTCTTGTCCTGACAGTGGTTTTACTTCCATTTTCCACTAGTGACCTAGTGGTTTAAAGGCTTGTTATTTATGCTAAGAGTAACCGTAGCCTCGACGACACGGAGTTGTATGTATTTTAGAATTATTTTGTTGATTTGCTCGAGGACTAGCAAAGTCTAAGTGTGGGGAATCTGATAGGTGTCTAAAACACCTAATTTACTATCTATTAGTTACGCTTTCTTTGCTATTTTTCTGGTGAATTATGTACTTTACGCATGTTTTGAGTTTTGTAGTTACTCTGGAGTCGCACGGAGGAAAAGAAGCGGAAATTACTCAGTTTGAGCAAAAAGGGCAAATTTGTTATTTCATGGGCGAACACTATCTGGAGCCCAGCCAAGGTTAAGGGGCAACTCTATTTGGAGAAGCACTAAAGGCGGACTAGCTGAGGTTATGGGGAGCTACCATCTGGGTGGTTCTTTTACACTTGGGTGTCTGAATCCAGACCCAGATCTCATATCCCTACCCTGAATCGAGAGATTTTTCTCTCATTCACAAATCTCACCTGAAAATGAGAAGAAAAGAAACACAGCTGTTAATGATTGTAGCCAGGATTCAGTGAAGATTCAGGGAGAGGAATTAAAGACCAGATTAGGGCTCCTGAGATCGAAGACAAGATGATGGAGATCTTTTTAATATCTTATCTTATTCTTTTTTCCTCTACTTTTGTCTTAGGGTTTAGAAACATGAAACTTCTCTTTCTTCTTGTTATGAACTCCATGAATATGAGTACCTAGTTTTATTATTGGTTATGGAATAAGTTGGATTTCCAAATATGGGTTTTAATTCAATAAATTAGTTTTCTCTCATATTATCGTTTATGATTCACCATTAATATTGTTACATGATTTGAATGCTTGTTAGTCGAGTCGCGAATCGATTGAGTTTGTTTTCATCTCTCTTGCTAGATTAGGATTTATTATACGCAAAAGTGATAATTCCGGATTGCAAGTAGCACAAATATGATTATAGTTTGTAGTGATATATTCTTATGATCATATGTGAACCATAACCTTTGTTAAATCGGATTAGTGCTTTTACACGTTCGATTGCTTTGATTGGCTTTGATTTCATAGAACTTAATGCATCTAGGGAATTAAACTTGATTAGTGCTTTTACACGTTAGGTTGTTCCTTTAGATAGAATTCATATTCGCATCTTTTAATGTGTTTGTTGATGACATGAGGAGATTTGCGGGATATACTTGTGATCAAGGTATTTTAGGGTCTTTGATAAAAGTTGAGATTAAAATCAATTCTAGTTATTGTGTTGAACATGTTTGTGAATGAAAACGAAATCCTTAACCAATACTTTCTCATCCTTGATTTGCGTGTTTACTTTTCTTTATTTTCTTTTTGTTTATTTTTATTTACACAACCAGAAAATCCCCCGTGTTACTTATAAGATACCGAAACATATTGACAACCTAGACCTCTCTGTGGGAACGATCCTTTCTTGCCCTTGCTTCATTATATATTTTGAGAAGTAAGAAAGTGTAATTTATATTTTTGTCGGCTGACAACCGGTCACGGGCTTCCTCGGCGACGGATTCAAATTGATATATCTCCATTACTTAATAAATTTTGCTTAATAAATTTATCCATACGTAAGAGAGGCGAGACAATTCATTACTTAATAAATTTTGCTTTTGGACTAATTGAGCATTCTCCTAGGTAAGGTTATCTATTTGATCAACATAATACGTATGAAGATTATCTAATTGGTTATATTGATCCATCCAAGCATCTCTATCCATGCGGGCTTCCTCGGCGACAGATTCAAATTGATATATCTCAATTTTTCGTTTCTGGTTTAAAGCTTAAAAGGGGAGTAGAGATTTCAAAAAAAAACAAAAATAATAAAAAAAATAAATAAAAAATAATTCACCTTTTAGTTCCTCATTCTTCTTGCGAAGATTATCACGATCCAGCGAAACGTTTTGAAGTTTTTGATTCTCAAGATGAAGAGTGTCACATTTCAAGGTCATAGCTTGGAGGTTACTTTTTAAAGCTTCAATTTCCTTCTCCAAAGATGTTTGCGAAACCATTCTATCAGAGCCAAAATATTTACTTACAACCTCGCAAACACCAAATTTGATAGGATCAATGGAAGCTTTCTTGACATCATCGAGAAGAGCGGATAAAACCTTGAAAGAAATATCCATCCCTTCTAAATTTTCTTTAGTAAAAGGGATAGATTCAGATGATGAAGCGATGATGGCAGAAGATGTGAGAGTTGAATCATCTTTCGCCATAGGTATGTCATCGGAAGACGAGATTTGATGAAGGTTAATGACTGGGGTTGAGGCAATGTTAAGATAAGAGGCATGGACAGTAGAAGAAGAAAAGGGTTCATTCGCAACAGGGTTATTGTCAGGAATTTCATTTATAGAAAGATTAGTTACAGGGGATGGATCTGCAGTGATATTTTCGCAAATGAGAAGAGGGGATTCCGCCTGCGAATATGTCGCAGGAGGTGTTTTTGAAGGTTTAAGCAAAGGAAATGAAACAGCTGTTTCAACATTTTTAGGATGGCGAGGTTTTTTGGGGGGCCTCTCGACATTTGCATCACCCTGCGAATTACAAATTATATAAGAAACAGAGGCAATAATATTGTTATTAAAAGAATAAGTTTTTCTTAATACCTTGCTATTCTCAGGCTTCCTTTTGTTCACAACTAATTTTTGCTGCAAAATCTTGGGAACATTAGGGTTCTGAATTATAAACTTGGTGCAGGAAGTGTTTTTGCTGAAACAGAAACAGTATGGGAATTATCTAAACATGAACAATATCAAATAAAATAATTTCAGTAGAGAAAATCAATTTTAAGAAGATCAGTTTCAGCAAAATAAACAAACCCTGATGGGTCCATGGGAACAGTAGCAGAAGATGAAGAGGATTTATGAAAAGATGAACAGTGAAAAAATTGCAGACGACAAAAAGAAGATTTACAGATGAAGAAGACGAAGTAAAAGAAAGAAGACATTTTTACGATGGATCTCTTCTTAAATAGACAAAAAATGATGACCGGTTAGCATTTAAAGTGCCGGTGAAAAAGGAAAATTTAACACGTGTAAACGGTTATGCTTAATTTACGGAATCTTGTCGGCAGAAAGAAATGAACAACTGCGGCATTTTGAAAATATTAGTTCTCATCACATTCTCTCATTCGCAGAGAAGACATGAGAAGAGGAAAGATGTAGGATCATAATATTGCAACCGACACCCTTGCGAAATCCATAAACAACACATTGCGAAGACATCGCAGACGAGTAATATAAATGACGCAACGGATGACGACAGCCAGAACACGAGAAAGATATGAAGACCTAGAGATATTTAGGACAACTTGCGAGGTTTTACATTTGTACACTTGCGAGAATGTCGCAAGTCAGATCCGAAAATAATGGACAACTTAGCTGTCATCCATTATGTAATGTCCTATATAAAGAGCCGAATAGGCTTATGAAAAGGGAGAGATCTTTTTAAAGAGTGGAGAAAAAGTTTAGAGGAGAGAGAAAGTCTAGAGTAGTAATAACATTCTTGATTTCACTTCCTTCTTGTAAAATTTCTAACTCAATTAATAAAGAGATTGGTTATTGATCTTAAATATGTGTTAGATATTATGAATTCTTGTGAGGTGTGTATTGTAGGATTTTCTGCAACTACACCACCGTTAGTCAATCAAATCAATCGAAAACACAAGATACACCGCAATTATCTAGTTGCCCACCAACTAGGCCTGTCAATATTTGTCCGATATCCGGAATCCGTTTCCGAATATTCGAAATCCTATAGGATTTTATCCGTTTTATCGGATATCAGATCGGATATTTTATCGGATATTTCTTCCTTAACATATCGGAAACGGATTAGACCCAATCCGAAATGTTAATATCCGATAGTATATGAACTTATTTGTAATTTATCCTAATTTCGAGTCTAGTATCGGATATTTTCGGATAAATATCCGATAAGTGTCAATTATGAAAATGTTTTACAAGGGTTTTTAAGCTTTTTTGTTATAACCGGATATTATTGGATATTTATCGGATATCCGACAGCTTAACATATCGGAATCGATAATTAATTTTGATATCCTATAGGATATTATCGGATATCGAATATCCGTTAGTGCTTAACCTGTCGGATATCGGATTTCTAAATATCCGACGGATATTCTTCCATTGACAGGCCTACCACCAACGGTACTAATAGAGCTTGTCAATCCCAAAGAAGACTTTAAACTGAGCGGTCGTAAGAGATTTCGCCTAATTAGGTTACTCTCCTCTCTGAACAGGTGGCTTCACCAGTAACAACACAACTGAGGAAGTTTGCTGTCACGAAGGATTAGTTTGCTAGAAATGCAAACTTCAAGTATTTATAGACAAGGAAGTTTGGACACCAAGGAATTTCCAAAACCAAAAATATTCTCAAGATATGTAATATATTCCAAATTCAGTTTCCATAATTCATGGAAATGCTCTGTCCAAAATATTGACCGAAAATCTCTTTGGAAAATCTTCAACTAGTAAATGCACATTACTAATTCTCATTTTCCTAAAATAAAATTAAAAACCTTAAATAAAACATTCTTAATTATTTATGTTTCGATCCTTGGATTTTCTTCCTTTAACTATTAAGGAATAACTTTGAACAATTAAAGATAAGCGTTACTGCACATGTTCAAAGTATGTCGACATCCTTACTCTGTAAATCCTCTTTCATACTTACAATCTTGAAATTGATTTGCCACACTTCCAAACAAGTTTAGAATTGGTTCATCTGACTTTCAAGAACACTCAATCACCAATCATGGGTTTAACGTTTCTACCAAAACAAGTTTCGGTTCTACCTCCATGTGAGTATTGTGCATAGTCACACTAGCTTTCCAAAATTCGGTTGACTAGGTACTAGGATCAGATCCCCACATATATATGGTATCTAACTTGAATGTGTTGCACATGTCTATAGGATCGGTTCCCCTTTCTGCTAAAACATGATGCACCTCATACAAGGATCGATTCCCCTTTGTGATGTGTTACACCTCTTACTAGGATCGGTTCCCCTTTACCCAGAGTCGGTCTTACAAAATTACAAACTCGATCATACCATCTCAGGTGATTAATTAAGATTGGTTTCACTAATAAAAGTCATACCAATACAAAAGTCAGGCCTTTGTGAATAGTTTTACCAAGAACACAAACAAGTCATGAGCGGTTAGACTAATCACATGATCGAATTTTAGATAGTGGTAAGTAGAGTTGTCGTTCACTCAGACTTGTTGAAATCGATTCTAGGATTTAATAAAGAAAATAATAAAAATAGAGAAAATATACAATTTATGTCACAAGATGAAGAGAGTTACTGGGACTCAGGATTCCACCAATTCTCACATTCATGCGGTTCATCTATTAATTCCGGACAATTAAAACTCATACAATAACAAACATCGACTCTAATTCTTTGCCAAGGTAGATTTTATAAAGAATTATATGTAATTCACAAGCATGACGCATCTAAAGTACCTAAGACTAAGCATGCGATATCTAACGAATTCACAAATAATCAAGAAAAATCATAAATCAATTATAATAGTGCAAATAGTCATAAAGGAATTAAATAGAATTACCACACAGGTGCAAAAAGCTTCCTCCATCGTCCCAGTGATGGGTTCTAGCTCCGCATGGTGAAAACACTCTCAAAGGATTTTTTTCATTGCTCAAAAAGGTGTTTACAAAGATGAAAAGGGAGAAGAAATTATAAAACCGGGTTTGTAACAGTTTTATTTGTTACAAACGGACTGTTACAGAGAACGATACATGTAAAGTGTTTCTGTTGCTGTAATTTTAAGACTGTCTTCCGTATTACGACCCTCGTCTGTGAGTCGTATCACTGTAGCATAAACGACTGTCCTCCGTGTGTCATTGTTCTTCGTGTTCTTCAGCAGCAGCAGCAGAGAAATATTCTCTGCAACTCGATCAAACCTCTCTATTGTTGCTCTATACTATCCCAAACTCTCCCCATCTCTTGTACGCATCCCCTACTCCTCTTTTATACCCAACAGGACAAAGAAATCACGCGTAATAACTCCAAAATATCTTCATTAACTCCATTTATTTTCTTCTTCCTTTCACGGGAATAATTTTCTTTTTTTTTATCTTCCACGCGTTCTCAGATGTCAAACATTCCTTATTTATCTTCTTCACGCATCTCTGTAGTGCAAAACACTCCAAACCGATGCATTACACGCCTCAAATTCGTGTCAAATTCACTTGAACCCGTGAAAGCTTGTGTCCATTGTTTTGGATTGAAACACGTTATTCAGCCATATTTTGTCCAAACAAACACCCATACCAACATTCTATAGTCATATCGCGTCTACCCATGAAGTTTCAAATGATTGAGTCTACCTCTAACCCATCCAAAATCCGATCGATTAATCTGCCAGGAGGGAAACTCGTTTTCCCGCCAAAAATGAAATTCAAAATGTTGAAGATGGGTGCGATGGATAAATGGGCTGTATATAGCCGTGGGTGCCCCTTAGCAAAAGTGAGGGTCCGTATAGCAATTGTCCCCCGGGGGTCCAAAAAACACTTTTCGAGCAACTTTTTCCGCATAAGTGTAATTCTCCAATAACACCTAAACAAACATAAAAACACCAAAATTAGTACAAAAATCGAGACTAACAATAGAGACACTGAGGACAAATCAGACACAAAAATGTGTCTATCAAATATCCCCAAACTTATTATTTGCTAGTCCCGAGCAAATCTAATCTAGAAAATAAAATGACTACACTTAGCACGTGCGAGCAAGTCGTTAAACCGCTAGGTGGCCCTAGTGACGAAGTGTTGTCTCCTGAGGGTTTACCGTAGGTGTACCCACAAAACCTTTACTCCAGACCCTAGCTATCTACGCAGAACCTTGGAAGGCACTAAAGAATCTCCTTGGTTGGCATACAATCATTGACTAAAGGAGGAAGTACCTTGATGCGAAATTCCAATTGATGTACACGAGTTTGCACTCAAGCATACTAAAGTTCATATAAAGTGACAGAGCTCTACTCAGATAGTTTCTGGACATCATAAACCGGAGTCAACCAATCACATGGATAGGTTAAGAAGATGGATGTAGAGAAAAACGTAGATGATGTTGACTAAGGTGAACCTATCCTAATGGACTGAGACACCGGCTCGACTAATATCAACACAAAGTGGCATATACAAGGGAACCAAATGGGTGATAATCTTAACTCTAGGTCAACACAACCGGCATATACAAGGGCACCAGTGGTCGACTTTATTGTATTTATTCCGGTTGGTCTAGTGGTCTGGTCTCAATTTTTTTTTTTTTTTTTATCTCAGTCACTCTATTTTACCCTAGCAGTGGCAAAAAGAAAAAGAAGTGATCAGGATTCTTTCGATGTTTCCATCACGAGGATATGGCGAAACTACCATGTTTTCTTTTCTAACACCTCAGCTCTGTGCTTTTATGAATAGACTCTTTAGATGTTTCCATCTAATCAGATTGGTTCCTCAACTCCTACAACCAAGATGTTCCCATCCACTTAGATTAGTTAGTGCCAACCTTAATAAGCATAAATTTCTAGTCTCTGGAGTTTATTTATTGCAACTAAAAATTTTCTCCCATACCCCCAAACTTAAATCTAACATTGTCCTCAATGTTCTAAAGATGAAATTAAAAACATGAACAAGGAGAAACTCATTACCATTTGAAGCAAAAGAGTTAAGGAAAAATATTACCGTGTTGCAAGAGCATGGGTTACCTCCCAAGAAGTGCTAAGTTTAAAGTCTTGACCCGGACATTGGAAAGGATTAGTCACCTCGAAGAATCATATAGCAACAATGGAATAATCTGCGGGTCATCTGGATCAAAAAGTGCTAACCACAAGAAGAGGAAACTGCAAATGACCGGAAGATATCCAACACACCCTTATCTATTTTTTTGTTTAAGACAACTATCTCTAGTTGTGGTTCGGGTCCAGGTTCTATAAAAGGGTCTAGATAAACAGTTTTCATGGGCTGGACTTCCTCAAAGGCAGTATCCTGAAGATCAGGTTCTAGAGTCTGGAAATACTCAATTAAGAACTTAGAAGCACATAACAATAACCAGAATAACTGGGGATCCTCTAAGTCAATCAGACTTGACACACACAGTTGACCACAGTAGTGGTCATTCTTTAGCAAATGTGTCGACCCTAATCTAAAGTAATTAGGTTTAGCCTCAAAACTTAATAATTGACACATCTCGAAACTTATACGTTCCCACAATTGGTTGAAAAATATTTGGTGGGAAAACAAAATCAATCGTGGTATCATAGCCTTGGTTAACCACATCAACCAGAGGATGGGTTCTTAACAACTGAACTTCTTTATGGACACAACTAGGTTCAGGAAAAAGTGTATGAAGATAATCTTTTAAAATGGTTGAGGCACATATGTCAAGTCCCAAGTTAGGGACCTTTCTAAGAGTTAAGGCACATGGAGAATGATAATCACCCCCAAACTTAGAGTTTTCAGTGTCTCTGAAAAGACTAGTCACAACTTCCTTAATTTCAAGGTCATCTGATTCCTGAAAATGGTCAATTGATTTTTCTAAGTCAGGTACATCCTCACTCATCTCTACGAGTTCATTTTTTTTTCTAAGTCTATTGTTTCGCTAGACTCAAAATATACTCGTTCCTCTAAACCATCATTGGCTTCGTAATCAAAAGGAAATACTACATCGTCTAAAACGGGGGTATCTCTAGTCAAATCCTCATCCTTTTGAATAGGTAAATAATTATTAAAATTATTTGGATTTGTACTAGAAATAACATTATCATTATAAAGCTCAACTGGAGTAACAAATTCCTGATCACTATGCCTACATATTTCAGATTCTTCATCAATACTATCCTCATCATAATTATTATTATATGAAAATGATCGAACCTCATCTAAACAAGTAGTGTTACCAATTCTAACCTCGTCATCTTGATTATGTAAGTAAAAATTATCCTTATTTTCAAGGGTGGTATTGGGAACACTATATTGGAATTTAAGACTATCTTGAGCAAATTTTTCCACAATCCTATTTGTACTCTCAGTAAATTGCTTGAGGGACTCTTCTAGAGACATCTTAGTTGACTGCTCTACGGACTCTTCTAGCAGCGGAATATTATAAGTCTCTTTCATAAATAAGTGAAACTTCTGTGTTGACTCATTGAAACTCTTGAGAGACTCTTCTAAAGAAATTGGAGGATCGTTTTGCTCGTAAGACTGATGCACGTGTGGATAGTAATTGGGCTCACCATGGTATGACCCATAACCTTTAAAAGGTTAGCGTCCCCAACCACTATTCACACTCTGGTCATAAAAAGAGTGATGTCCATATTGTTCAGTTGGATATTCATATTCATTGTGATGGCTATTATAATACCAGTTTGACATCCTAACTGCAAGGGAATTCTACACAAGCACAAACAAGGCCGACTCGACCACAACAAACCTACGATTTCTAGCAAACAAAAAGCATGATGGCTCCACTTAGATTGTTTCTAGACCGGCTTCTAATCCTTCGAAAGGGAATTCGTTACAATCTGAGCAAACCCCTATGGAATCAATCCGAGTTTAAGTAAGTTGAATAGAGGCGAGGGAAGATGCGTGGAGATTTGATACCCAAGGCCTCACCGCATTACAAGGCGGCGCAGTCACGCATTCAACTCACAGAAACCATCATGAACTTCGAAGTATGCTTAAAAGAGTAACCAATATTTTTCGAATGACTTTCCTATTAAGCTCGTTACCCCATCGGTCTCGTTCTAGTCAAAATTTTAGGCTTAGGTTCGTGTTTGGTTTCGTTTTCCTAAGGCGGGCAAGAAGAGAACGGTGATGAAATCCGAACTCTTATCTTGTATGGCCAGTCCTTGCCCTTTACTAGGAAATTAAAACAGTGGATTCGGTTCCTCGACATATATTCACACGAAATCATCCGGTAAACCCGGCGACGGGGGATTCGCGGGTGTTTAGAATTCTTACCTCCCGTTCCAGACGGGGGATGAACCGTTGAAGTCGACTCAGGCCACGACTCCTATGTCATGTACGAACCCGAGGGGCCGAGACGATATCGTAATCGTCGTCCTTCCCTGTGCAGTTTATATTTAAATAACCCTTCCTTAGGGTTTTAAAAAAAAAAAATAATGTCCAAAAGTCCAAAAATTAAAAAGTCCAAAAATAAAAATAAAAATTACAAAAATAATTACCTAATTACAATTTCTAAAAATAAAAATAAAATAATTACACTATATACAAAATTTTCTTCTTCACTCCATTCGGATCTCTCTTTTCTTTCCTATTTTGGCTTTGCTTTTCTTTTCAGCACTTCCTCTTTTTCTTTCGCTCCACTCCAAATCTGAAAGCAAACAGAAATACCAAAACGCGTAAAAAAGAACAAAAAAAATAATATAAAAAAAAAATTAATAATAAAACCTAAAAACAAATCTATACACAAGTCCCCGGCAGCGGCGCCAAAAATTGATCGAATTTTAGATAATGGTAAGTAGAGTTGTCGTTCACTCGGACTTGTTGAAATCGATTCTAGGATTTAATAAAGAAAATAATAAAAATAGAGAAAATATACAATTTATGTCACAAGATGAAGAGAGTTACTGGGACTCGGGATTCCACCAATTCTCACATTCATGCGGTTCATCTATTAATTCCGGACAATTAAAACTCATAAAATAACAAACATCGACTCTAATTCTTTGCCAAGGTAGATTTTATAAAGAATTATATGTAATTCACAAGCATGACGCATCTAAAGTACCTAAGACTAAGCATGCGACATCTAACAAATTCACAAATAATCAAGAAAAATCATAAATCAATTATAATAGTGCAAATAGTCATAAAGGAATTAAATAGAATTACCATACATGTGCAAAACAGCTTCCTCCGTCATCCCAGTAATGGTTTCTAGCTCCGCATGGTGAAAACACTCTCAAAGGATTTTTTCATTGCTCAAAAAGGTGTTTACAAAGATGAAAAGGGAGAAGAAATTATAAAACCGAGTTTGTAACAGTTTTATTTGTTACAAACGGACTGTTACAGAGAACGATACATGTAAAGTGTTTCTGTTGCTCTAATTTTAAGACTATCTTCCGTATTACGACCCTCTTCTGTGAGTCGTATCACTGTAGCATAAACGACTGTCCTCCGTGCGTCATTGTTCTTCGTGTTCTTCAGCAGCAGCAACAGAGAAATATTCTCTGCAACTCGATCAAACCTCTCTGTTGTTGCTCTAAACTGTCCCAAACTATCCCCATCTCTTGTACGCATCCCCTACTCCTCTTTTATACCCAACAGGATAAAGAAATCACGCGTAATAACTCCAAAATATCTTCATTAACTCCATTTATTTTCTTCTTCCTTTTACGGGAATAATTTCCTTTTTTTTTATCTTCCACGCGTTCTCAGATGTCAAACATTCCTTATTTATCTTCTTCACGCATCTCTGTAGTGCAAAACACTCCAAACCGATGCATTACACGCCTCAAATTCGTGTCAAATTCACTTGAACCCGTGAAAGCTTGTGTCCACTGTTTTGGATTGAAACACGTTATTCAGCCATATTTTGTCCAAACAAACACCCATACCAACATTCTATAGTCATATCGCGTCTACCCATGAAGTTTCAGCGATTGAGTCTACCTCTAACCCATCCAAAATCCGATCGATTAATCTGCCAGGAGGGAAACTCGTTTTCCCGCCAAAAATGAAATTCAAAATGTTGAAGATGGGTGCGATAGATAAATGGGATATATATAGCCGTGGGTGCCCCTTAGCAAAAGTGAGGGTCCGTATAGCAATTGTCCTCCGGGGGTCCAAAAAGCACTTTTCGAGCAACTTTTTCCGCATAAGTGTAATTCTCCAATAACACCTAAACAAACATAAAAACACCAAAATTAGTACAAAAATCGAGACTAACAATAGAGACACTGAGGACAAATTAGACACAAAAATGTATCTATCATCACACATATTGGTTTTTCACAAGATATGCAATGAATAATAATACCAATAACGCCTGGCGATTTCCTTTTCGATTCACAAAACAAGTTCATGAATTTACTTCCTTAAAACACATGTAAAACATTGTTTCCTAGGATGAAATCCTCACCTCATACCCATACATAATCACAATAGCATTTAAACGATTTTGTCGATGTCTTATCTACAAAGTTTAATGGTTAAGAAATAAACCTCGTATTGTATTCTTTAATACTATGTCTAACTAGAGTGTTCATGCTTCGCAGTTTTTTTTTTCAATATGCACGACTTGAAAGATACGTTGGGGAATGAACCAGTTCAAGTCAAATATTACTAACCTCAAGTGGAAGGATGATGTTGTCGTTGTAGCTTCTTACTTCTTCACTTCTTCACTTCTTCAAGTCTCTGCAATACTTGTAATGTCTCATATCCTAATACTTTCAAGCTAACCTATACGAAGTTGACTCTAGTACATAATCAAGCGACTCTTTAAATGATTTTTGATTCATTAAAATTGACAACCAAACTTGACATACCAACGCTTGGTGGGTTCAACCGAGCTATGCTCTAACAATCCCCCCCTTTGTCAATTTTAGTGACAAAACTTTTACATCATATGGATAAACAAATTACAAGAATTCATTACACATACACTTGATTCCCGAATTCAACAACACAATAACATGTATACATTCAATCCTTAAATGCCGCTGTTGACATTATGATAACAAAGAATATTACTCCCCCTAAAGGTAAGATATGTAGATTTTATCAATCCGCACGTCATTTTTATTCCTTTGTAATGATATGTTACTCCCCCTTAGTCTATGCTTTCACTCTTTCGTTAGATAAACGTTTAAGCACCAATATCCTTTCCCTTAGTGATAACAATCAATATAAAATCAATGCCAGTATAACTTGTTTACTCCATATATTTCTCCCCTTTTTTGTCACAAAATGACCAAGAAACAAAAAAATAAAGGACAAACCGAAAAGAATCTTACAAATCTCAAAATAGACTTGCAACCTATAGAGTTAAGCACGAGGGTTCGACATACCATTTTTGATAACCAATATCAAAACCAAAACTACAAAGTAATTTTGTTTTGATATGTTATCAAGGAAACAATTGCCCGAAGCAATTTTCCCTAATAGTTTAGCAAACCAAAAATCAACTAAGCACCTTAGTCCCTTTGCTAAACCGATTGTACAAATGCAATCGCTTGTTCGATGAGACCAAAATAAAGATAACTCTATTTTTCTCATCAGGTTCTAATTATCCATATAACTTAGACCTTTCACTTTTAAACAAGACAAGTACTAGGTTTATTTAACTAGCATTTCTTGTTAAGGAATTCGATTAGACTTGAATAACCGAAACCTCCACTTTGATAAGTCTAACTAAGATCAGAATTAACTTAGTTTCTCTTATCCGGAATTGAATTGGACTAAACAATTCATCCCGTAAACCTTTTTTTTCGTCAAGCCATAAACAATTCATACAAACCAAAATAAATCAACTTGCATAATTATTCACCTCAACCGGAAGCAATTGAAACAACATAGACATTAAAGCACCGCAATTGCACCGAAATTTTGTAAGCCTAAACAATTTATACCACACAATAAAGCAATATAACAATAGTTTTTCTTAACCGGAACCAATTGAATCACACACACATTCATACACATATAATGGAATAAAACATCAACTTTACCGAAATTTTGTTAAGCAAAAGCAATAAATATACGCAATAAAATCAGGCTTTTCTTAAACAGGAAAATAATTAACTAACTAGATTGTTACCTCAAATTTCGCATCCTCTTCTCCAATATGTTTGCATCTTCTTCCATGGAGAATTGATATCGAAATATCATTATGTTGTCATCCTTTAGCAAACAAAAGAATAACAAACAACCAACCTGAAAAAGCGGGGGTAACAACCACACCCAATATTTCGCTTAGCAATCTGTATGGACTAACTCCAATATACTTTCAAGAGAATCGACTAGACTCAATCTTAATAAAGTATATCAAAGATTTATATCTCTCTTTCTTGATTCAATTCTTACTCAAGCAAATAAAAATCTGCGAGTCTAATTGAATACAAGAGAAATAACTTGGATGGTACCAAAGACCAATATCCAAGTGTCAATCAGTGTAAATCAACAACCAAAGGTTGGATATTCTAATTGATTGAACTTAACGCACAACCTGTGATATTTCAATTATATAACAAAATATAATGCGGAATAGAAATAACACAAACACCGGAATTTTGTTAACGAGGAAACTGCAAATGCAGAAAAACCCCGGGACCTAGTCCAGATTGAACACAAATTGTATTAAGCCGCTACAGACACTAGCCTACTTCAAACTAACTTCGGTGTGGAATGTAGTTGAACCCCAATCAATCTCACACTGATCCAAGGTACAGTTGCGCTCTTTACGTCTCTGATCCCAGCAGGATACTACACACTTGATTCCCTTAGATGATCTCACCCACAACTAAGAGTTGCTACGACCCAAAGTCGAAAACTTTAATAAACAAATCTGTATCACACAGAAAAGTCTACGGTAATAGATAAATCTGTCTCCCACAGAAATACCTACAAGTTTTGTTCCGTCTTTTGATAAATCAAGGTGAACAGGAACCAATTGATAACCCGGACTTATATTCCCGAAGAACAACCTAGTATTATCAATCACCTCACAATAATATTAATCGACGCGGCGAAAGAAGATATTGTGGAATCCCAAACGATGAGACGAAGATTTTTGTGACTACTATTATATCTTGCCTATCAGATATATTAATCTCAAGCCAATTGTTACGATTGTACTCAATACGATAAAATCAGCAAGATAAGATCACACAACTACAAGAAAGTAGTATTGGTCTGGCTTCACAATCCCAATGAAGTCTTCAAGTCTTCAAGTCGTTAAAGGAGAATCGACTCTAGCTTATACAACTAGTATCACACTGGATGTGTGGGGATTAGGTTTCCTAGTTGCTAGAGTTCTCCCTTATATAGTCTTTCAAATCATGGTTTGCAATCAATGTTAGCTTAGTAAGAAAGCATTCGATATTCACCATTAGATGAAAACCTGATTAGATTTAAGATAATATCTTTCAACCGTTGGATCGAAAACTTAGCTTGTTACACACAAATGAAATGCACGATTTTAGGTTTGTGTAACCATACCCAAACATTTACATTTGTTAGTTCAACAATAGTTAACCAAATGGTTAGCCATATGAGGACTTTCATATCAACCATATTCTTCTTCACCATAACCAGTTCAAATGACTCAAATGAACTAGTTAGAGATGTTCAATTGTATAAATCTTATAGAAGTATACAAGACCCAATTGAAACAAAAACGGTTTGATTCACTCGAATCGATTCATGAAATTTATAGCCACGGTTTGCAAATTGCATTTCTTAGTTAATATAAATATATGTTCACAAATAATCGTCTTTAGATATAACCAACTCAAGTACGCGGACTTAGTTCGCGGACTTAAGTTCCCGGAAGGAGTTCACAAACTCCAACATATATTCTCGGGATGAGAACCTCCGCCAGTTCGCGGACTGAGTTCACATCTCTTGTTCTGGTTTTCCTGATCAACAAAGTATGCATACTTTGGTTCAAGGAATAAGGACTTATACATATATGTGTTGCCACATAATGCTTATATCCAACATTGGTTATATAATCTAAACTCTCATTTCAATCATTGAAACATTCTTAGAGGACGTTATATAGTTGTTATTCACAAACCATTTTTCGTCAAAGCCATGTTCAAAGTGATTGAAACATAACATGACTTTCGTCACTAGGTAAAGATGAACTTGGCCAAAGCAAAAGCTTACCAACACATATTTCGAGAAACAGATAAGCGAGATAAACTCGGCTAGAAATAGAAAATGTGTATAATCAAAGTCTATATAGCAAACCGACTTTTGTCTCAAGATAGGAGATAGAGTAGATAGACTTTTGAGTGATAGATAAGTTCAAGTCTCCACATACATTTTAGTCGATGAAGTTCCACCAGTTCCTTGAGTAGTTCTTCGTTTTGTATGATGATCGCCATGGAGTTCTTGAGCTCAACTACACTTTCTATCCTAGTCCGAAACTTAGCTATAATAGACTAGAAATCAAGACTTATAGTTTTGATCACCAACATTGACAAACATGCTTGAGATAGCAACGCATGCGAGTTCGACCGAGCAGTGCCCTAACACAACCTTTACCAGAGAAAGGTTGAAAACCGGTTTTTAACTATTGCAAGCAAAAGTTGAAAACCCCCGAACACATATGCTTTTATGCTAAATGTTGAGGGGTGAATTTCAGTTTAGGTTCTACCCGTCATAGCTATTACATATGACCTCACAATTCCAATAATAGTAAGAGAGAGAGAGTTCCCCTTCCATTGTACCTTGTTCTTCTTTATATAGGCTTTCCTAAAAGCCCCTCTTTTTACTACTTCATGACACATGTCCTAAGACCTCTTAATTACCCTTAATGCCATTCTTTAACATAACCCCTTCCTTCTTCATTAATTCCTCCTTTATCCTCCCATCTTTCATGGGTATCTTCTATTTGGGCTTGGGTTTAGTCCCCAAGTCCTACATCTTAACCCAAGTTTACCTCTATTCTTAGGGGCATCTCCAACTAGTTAAGGGGTATTATTTTTCATGTATCAACATTAGCCCCCTGGATATTGGGTCGATTATTAGATGATCCAATAGCCAAATCCTTTCGTACTCCTATGTACCACATGTCATTGAGGACATGACAGTTGTCGGAGCATTTATGGTGTTCGCTTCTTTATATAGCAGCACCAATCTTCCAGTCTGGTCAATTTTAGTCCTTATCTTCATTTTAGTTTTCTTGTCAAGCACTTTACGTAGATGGCTCACTCCCTTCACGGGTACGCGCTAACTCTGGCGCCAGTCCCCGCGTTAGTTTCGATGTTCAAGAAATTGGAACTGACGCGCCTACTACTGGTGGAGGCTGAGGTCGAGGTGCTTTACGAGTGATAGGGTGTAGAATACATCCTATTTACTATTTATTGTTTATGCTTTCTTTGCTATTTTTCTTGTAAATTATGTATTTTACGCTTGTTTTGAGTTTATAGCTACTTTGGAGTCGCACGGAGGAAAAGAAGAAGAAATCACCCAATTTGAGCCAAAAGGGCAAAATTGTCATTTCATGGGTGAACACTATCCGGAGCCCGGTTAATGTTAAGGGGAAACTCTTTTGGGAGAATCACTATAGACAGGCCAGTCAAGGTTAAGGGGGCTGGAAACTTGGCTAACCCTTATCAAAGCAACCACCTGATATAGGCACCCATCAGGGGTGGTTCTTACATTGGGCGTCTCAATCCCAAACCCAACCTAACCCTAGAATAGAGAAGGTTATCTTCTCTTAATCGTTTTCACCTGAAATTGAGAAGGAGGTTAAGCTTGCAGCCATAAGCAGAGCCAGAAATCGAGAAGATGCAGTCGAAACTCGAGAGTGCAATTGATAGAGAGCAGAATCGAGAGAAGAACAGCGACTGCTGCTGAATCAAACCAAGAGATGAGCTGAAAAGAGGCGAGAAATTGAGAGAAGCAGATCGAAAACCCAGCAGAGAAATTGAAGAACTGAAATAGAGAAACTGAGGAGAAGAAATCGATGTTCTTGAGTGAAAGAGAGATGGGTTTTGTTTCGATATCACTGTTGAAGAAATTGGGGGTTTCTCAGTTTGAAATTGGATGGAATTAGAAGAAAGGGATCTCTGAGTTCAAGAGTTTGTGTGGCTATAATCGAACACAGTTGATTAGGAGTTTGCTGGCGACGACTGAGAATTGGAGGTGGTTGAATGATGGGTTCGGTTAGATTGTTAAGATAAGGAGGAAGAGGTAGCCGATGTTGGACTGAACTGAGTATCACAACTACAAGAATGATGCCGTTATCGATATGCAGCTGTGGATGGAGTTAAAATCAAGTTCTAAAGAGAGATGGGGTCCATTGGTTGCCGAAATTGTGAGATTGATGATGGTGGCTATGCATCTGCAATAGAGAAGAAGAATCTGTGTTACAGAATTGAAGCAGGGAGGTGATGCTGCTGTGCAACGATGGGTTCTGGTGATGAGCAAGACATGGAGATGGAGAAATCGAATGGGTTGCGACTAATGAATGAATGAAATGAGTAGATGTATGTTAGGTATTGTTACAGGGAAGAAAGAACTGTGCGAAATCGGCTGAAATCTCGAAAAAATGAAAACTCGACCGGTTCTCCACTCTGGCGAGTCAACTCGGCGATGACTGATCCAACCCAGCTGAGTAAGACCAATCAGCCGAGTTAGAAGCTGACTCGGTGTCTGACTCTTCTCCCCCCTTTTGACCCAGTTGACTAACGGTGTAGGATCACAATATCACAACAGACAAGACTCGCGGGATAAGTAAACGACGGTGTCGCGAAGAAGTCGCAGGAGTTAAAAATAAACGACGCAATGAATAAACGACAAGCAAAACAATCGGAAGACATGAGACCTGGCGAAGGCTAAGAAGTGTCGCGAGAACGAATGTCTGTGCATCTGCGACACTTCGCGGGACATTCCGAAAATAAAGGGGAGCTTAGTCAGTTACTAATTAAAGCAAAATCGAGTAAGGGGTGTAGTGTGGGAAAACCTGCTACTACATATGCGCTAGAAACAGGGAGTTTAATCTTGTTGGTTCAAGAAAGTTTAGAAAAAACGGAGCAGAGATTGACGTAGAGATCGGAAAGAGTTTGGATTAACAGAGACAAGGTTTGGAGAAGATACTCAAGAATTCATTGGAAAAGAAAAATGGCTAGAAGAAGAAATGTACAAGGGCAACCAACGATTGTAAGAAGAAGTGGGAGACTTGCTGGAGATAGGAGGAATGAAACAGGAGAATCGTCAAGGATGAATAGGGAAACGATGGAGAAGATCAAAACAGATTCTCAAGATGAGAGGGAAGAGGAGCAAAGCACTGGTGAACAATGGACAAGGAGAGCAAGGAACGAATGGAGAAATGAATCCGGGAAACGAAGAAATGGCAGCGTTAGAAAGATTGAGACAAACAGTACACGAAGAGAGACGGCTAGAGGCAGAGGAACGAGCAAACTTGACAAGACAGAATCATGAATTGAGAATGGAAAATATGAGGTTGCAAAATAGGAGATCTAGAAGTAGCGAGAGATCAAATTCAAGATCGAATAGGGAAGAAAGAAGGAGAGCTTTACCAACCGAAAGTACAGAGGAAGAAACACAAAATCCGAGTACAGAGCATGGCGAGAGAAGAGGGGAAATAGAAGATCGTTATATTCCTCAGCCCGAAAATTTTCAAAATGAGCGGAATATGGAAAATCAAGGAAACATGCAACTCCAAGGGCCAAATGACTCAGCTGCTGAAGGAAGAATAATCTTGCATGGGAGAGAAGAATTGAGAAGAAACCGAGAGATCGAGGATGACATTGAGAGACACTACATTGAACAAGCGCGACTAGCTCGCGAGAGAGAAAGAATAAGAGCAGAAATGGAAAATCAAGAGATGGAAGAAGCAATCCGGCAGAATAACCATGACAACCGCGAGAGAAGGAGGGAACAAAATCGTACCAATAGAAATATTAACGAAGAATATGAGAGGGTGCGGATGATGAGAGCGAGAGGCAACCAAGAAGAGAGAACAACCGATACAATGGCGTGCAAATTGACGAAGGAAACGAAGAAGAGCGTCGCGGGGAAAGAAGAGGAGAAAATAACGAGCGGAAAGGTCAAAATAGGCACGAGCGAATAAGGAGAGAAGCGGTCTAAAAAGACCGGTAGAAACAAATTCTCGAGGCAAATGAACAAATCTTAAGAGAACTGGCCGAGATGAGAGGATTATTAGAATAATAGAAGGGAAGGAGGAAGGAAACAATGGACGAAGCCATATCGCAAAGTTGCCGCGAAGAATCCCTTCACGCTAGAAGTACGCCGATGGGAGGAATACCTCCTAAGTGCAATCTACCTGCATTAACCAACATCTTTGATGGAACAACTGCGATACAACATATTAAGGCTTATATGAGATGTATGTTACAATGGGAGAATCATGATGCCATATTGTGCAAATATTTCGCGTCAAGCTTAATAGGAGAAGCACTAAAGTGGTTTGAAGGTATACCAAGGAACACAATCACATCATTTAACCAGTTACAAGCCACGTTCACGAGGAGCATACATAAGTAACAACTCTTCGCGACCAGGTATTGAAGATGTATTCGGGTTGAAACAAAGGGTTGGCGAAAGCTTAAGGCAGTTGACAATAAGATGGAGGACCATGTGTAGGAAATGGCAGATCGGTTGAGGAAAGATATCTCATACTCTCATTTGTAAATGCTCTCTTAGCGACCAACTTGTTATACGTTCAAATTTTTAGAATCAAAATACAATCACAATGGCAGAACCGCGAGAATTACAGGAAGAATATATTGCCTTAGAAGAAAAGACAATGAAATGAATTCTTATCCATCGCGAACACAAACTCTAATGTCAGCAACGCAAGCTTGCTACCTCAATTCATAAATACAAAGGGCGAGCACTTCGCAAGGACAAAGCAAGTAAGGAAAGCCGATGAGGGCAGCAAAGATAGTAGCCATGGGAAGCCACGATCAAGAGGAATTTGAACGAGAAAGGAACTATTACAAACCGTAATAACGGCTTAATAAGATTCGAGAGGCTAGATCATGCGCAAGAAACTTACGGTGGACGAAGGCAATATAACCATGGAGGACGAAGAGAAGTCGAGAATAGTATGGGAACCAATTAAGATGCCTCCACCGAATGCTAGTGTGGAAAGATCTGGGAGGCTATACTTGTGATGGAAGATGTACTAAAGACCTTGGAACGGGGGATGGAACCACCACCAGCGACGAAGTCATGAGTTTTGTTCTACCATCGCTTCCATGGGCATCAAACAAACGATTGTAGAAACATAAAGAGAATTATTCTCGTGGATGATTGATCGGGAAGCTAAATCACTTTCTAAAGGGAGAAGAAACAGGTCGACAGTACCACCACCACCACCGCAGAACGATTGTGTCGGCGAAAGGAAAGGAAACATTTGTGATAGAAATCGGGACAAAAGCTAAAAATCTGAATTGCAACTCTATCGTCCACTCCTATCGTACCATTGAAGATTTTCATGACAATGTGCTCGGTAGAGTCTTTGCGAGAGATGCTAATGATAAAGAAATAAATGAGCAGCTGAACGAGCCTTGATTAGAAAAGTGGCAGCTGAAGACTATTTCTTTCTCTGCGATGAAGTGCCAAAAGGAAGAGAAACACATGATAGCCCGTTGGTTGTGAAACTAGAGATTAACCCAAAACCAAATTGATGGAGAAGATGATGAGCGTGTTGTCAGGCGATCAACCGAATCTAATCGATACCGGAAGTTCGGTGAATATTCTTTTTACCATACTTATAAGACGATGGGAGGAAAGGATGAGGATTTGATCCCCTCAACATACAAGATATATGGCTTTAATGGCACTGCAAAACAAACCAAAGGGAGAGGTTCACATGAGAATACCTCTACAAGGGTTATCAACCGATGTTTTATTCTCGTGTGGTTGACGGGAATCCCCGTATAATGCGGCTGATAGGGGAGGCCATGGCTTCATGAAATCTTGGGGGTCACGTCAACATACCATCAATGTATAAAATTTCCACATCCAAACGGCATTGGTATCATACGGGAGACTGGAAGGAGTCGCAAATGCTGTCCGATATAGAAAGGCTGCAAGAAGAAGTGCCAAAAGAAAGGGTTGGAAGCAACATGTGAGAAATGAATCAGAGAAAGGAGAAACCGATGGTAGATGCTATAGAAGTGAGGCTGAACATATCTCGCGAGGTGAATCACTGGAGACAGGACCAATATTATGACAATAAAGAAGCAAAAGATATGAGGAACAAAAGGCATAAGAAGTGAATAATCAATAAAAGCAAAATGCAAAGTAGCAATTGAAGTAATGATGTGCGAGAATCTAATGACAAGAGTAAAATGAGAATTCACTAAGAAAGAAAAGTGAAATACAACAAAATGAAATGAACTACGCGAATACTTCGCAAACAAATATCGACAAATAATGAAATATGAATGATTGAATGATTTAACAAATATGAATGCGCAAAAGAATGGGACGAACCTTTATGGCGTACACCTAGTTCGCGAATAACATTTCGTAAGAGGCAAATGTAAGACCTAAAGTGCGTCATAAGGGGTATCTCTCGTGAAAGCCTATCCTGAGAGGTACCTTGGATTCCCAACTATATATAAGGTTATACCTGGTTGGGCGACCGAGGGTCTCTTCCAAGGAGTCGGTGTATGCTCAAGGCGCCGAGGTACGACTCTTCTCCCCCTTCTTCGCCACCCTCACTATCGAAACATCGGAGACAGGTTTCTCGGGAACCTTTTTAGATATGTATGCAGAGGATATTCTGGTCCTTACAAACATACTCCATGGCTCCATTGCAAAACGGTCGAAAGCATCGTTATTAAAGTTCTCCACCGTTGTTTCAAATTGTTTCTTCAACTTGGAATACTTGTTATTACGAAGGAGAGACTCTTGGCGAGTTTGTTTTTCGTTTCGAGTTCTTCAATTCTCATTTGGAAAATTCTGGCGAGTTGTTCTTTCTCGACTAAACAACGAGTTAATAATTTACAAACAATACTACGTAAGAAGCGAAGACTAACATCAACACCTAGGTTATTCCTGGCATTATCTAAAACTTTCGCAGCCCGTGCGAATTCATCATCACTATTAATAACAAGAAGAGAACGAACTTGACACTAATTTTCTTCCTTAAAGTCTTGATTTTCTTCTCGGAATCAAGGTACATTCGTTTAAAGCGGTTAGTTAAATTTAAAACTAGATCCGTGTTCTCTCAAAAGTTGGAGAAGAATAGCTTCATCGGAGAGATTATATACATCTCAAAGAAGGTAATAAGTTAGGTGGCAATATGCGATGAAATAATAAAAGAAGGAAAAATTTTATACCATAAAGTTGCTGATTAGCGTTCTGAAGAGTGGACACCCTATCCTTTTGAGAGTCAAGTTCGGTAGTTAACTTTTGAATTCTCTCATCTTTATCGCGAGATGACGCAGCTTCAGTCTCTAATTCTCGAATCTTCTTGTTCAATTGCGAATTCTTCTTCTCAAGATTGTTGCGTCTTCTCTCGAGATCTGAGGCAACTACAAAGGAAGTTCTTCCAACCTATAAAAGAAGATAGAAGAATCATTAATATACATATATTTAAAATTTTAAAAAGGGAAATGTGACTGCATACGTACCAAAGATCCAAGTGCATTCAACAAGTCAGGAGACACGACTCCCATAGGAGAACCGGCCAATGGAGTTTCTTTAGTCCCTCATCGGAAGATTCGGAGTTTGAGTTAAGGCGAGAAGAAGATTGAATCTTTCGCTTTTTAGTTAATGGAGCGAAGATTTATTCTTGCGGCGGCTTCTTCGCGGCTAAAGCTTCTTCAACTCCAACCTTCGCGTGAGGCAACAATATTATTTTAAATAAAAAGAAAGGAAATGTTTCTTACTTCATATTCTTAATACTGTTATCCGAAAGATTTCACAAACTCAAAGAATGATAGAAAGAAAGTTGTGAAAGCAAAATTTGAAATAGGAAACATACCTCCTTCGCCTTCTCGGGCCATTTGAATTCCCAAGGATGATATCCCGACGGAATCAATATCTTGCATGAGTAATTTATCTTCGTGAATTATCCTTTTCTTCATTTTACCATAGTTATCACTGCATAATTTTCAAAAAAGTTTTCTACCGTGTACGTTTCCAAGTGGGATAAAGATCCTTTGCCCACACCCAGTTCGCGAACTCAAGCATCGAGGCGAATGCAATCGCCACTTAATTGATAAACGGCCCGAGAGAATTTTTCCATAATGGGAAGTCCTGCGAGAAGCTGACCCAAATGAGACAATAATTTTTGATCATCACAATGATGATCATAAAACAATTTCTTGAAAAGAATTTTCTTGATTGGGAATGGTTGATAGAGTAAAAAACCCGTCTCTATCAATTTCGTTTAACTTCTTCAAAAGAAGACTTGTATACACGACTCATAGAGGCCATTATCGGTATGGGAATGAATGGGAGGTTGGAGATTAGGATCAAGCGTTAGAAAAGACAAAAAAGGAAAAAAATCAAAGAAGTTGAGAAACTAAAGAATGAAAAGGAGAGGAAAAGAAAACTATATATAAGGAAAAGATCCTCGGGAAAACGAGGTCATTTAATGCGAGAAGAGACATGAACGGTCAAGAATAAACGGTTGAAAGAGACGTGTCAAGAAAAGACATTAATAATCAAAGTCCGTTACAAAATTGAAAAAGATAAAGATAAACAATCGTGGACTTCTCTCATTTTCAAGCACAAATTCTTCTGCTCGGATCAAAGTGTGAAGACTTGGGCTAGGAATTGGATGACATGAGAGAATGTCGGCTCAAACTTGGAAATTCAAAATAAAGATGAAGAGTATTACCCTATAGAAAGGCTTGGATTTGGAAATCTTTTTGAATTGCTCAAAGAAAAGAGTGAATTTCTATTCCTTGGAAGATTTGGATTCAATAAATATTCTTGATCTTAGCTTTCAATGGACTATAAAAATCGAGAGAAGTTTTCTACATCTTTTACACAACTTTTACACACACAAGACTTCTTTTTTCTTTATTCTTTGTGGGCTCAAATTTGAACTCCTTAACATTCCTTGAAGATAGAATAATTTTTCTTTTTCTTGATTGAGGATGAATTCCTAGTTCTTAATATATGATTTGAGTTTTGTTTCAATTCTATCTTGAGGTTTTTCACATGATTATTGTTTGTTTTTACTAATAGGAATGTTTATTCATTCATGATTGATTGATAGATTGTTTAGAGTGCACGCTAAATTGATTTGTTAATTTGATCTAAAACTAGTGAAAGTTAGGGGATAAGTAATCGTTTCTTGACTCTTTACATAAGTAGCAAACACGAGACCTTGCGGAGGGATTCCGTGGAGCAATTGTGTGTGAAAACAACGTTAGCAAGTAGACCTTGATCTAAGAGTCTAACTACTAATATTGACCTAATAAGTTCATAAATCTTAATGCGTTTATTTAAATCACATCTAGAGTGATCTACTACTAGGTGGTTTGGTAAATAGAATCCGGTAGTCGAGAACTTCCGTATCCGGTGATACAAGGGATTTAGGGGTTTAGCACTGATCTAGCTGCTTTACCTACGGTTGGTGATAATTTGTGACTAATAACAAGTAAAAAAGAACATAACTTTAATCATTGTTTTGCAACGAAGAATGATTCCTTGATCTTGTCTCTCTTATTGCTTTCAACTTTATCTTTTAATTGCTTTGTTTATTTTCTTTTGCTTTTTACACCCCCTTTCGTGACAATTTTTACAACTAGAATCTCTTGCTCCTCGTGGGAACGAACTTGACTTCCATTATATTATTTTTAATTGAGTGGAAATAAGATATTAATTTGATTGCACCTACGACACGCATCAAATTTTGGCGCCGCTGCCGGGGAGCATCGGACGATTTTAGTTGTTTTTATTCTTTTTCCTATATTCTTGCTTTGTTAGATTCTATACCGTATCTGACTTAGTTTTTGAGAATCTTGTTTCAGGTGTAATCCTTTGGTGAATGCTTAAGAAGGGCAGGACCGAGTCCAATACGTCTTCGATCCGGCACTCAACTAAAGGATTTCATTCGAGCGATTAACACTCCACTTCCTCCTTCTTCATCAAGTGATTCGGACAAAGAGGAAGAAACGATGGCTGATCGTACACTCAAGGACCTAGCTTCTCACAGGCTTGATACACAACAATGGTGTATCCAAACTAACTCAACCTTCGAGATCAAGCCGGGGTTGATTAGAGAGTTACCAAAGTTCCATGGCATGGTGAATTAGGACCCAAACAAACATCTTATGGACTTCTATACCATAGTTATGGCTATGCTTCCACCGGAGACTAATGCGGATGGAGCAATGTTGAAAGATTTCCCGTTTTCTTTGGCGGGCAATGCTAAGGAATGGTTATATTATTTGCCTTCCTAAGTATCACAACATGGAATGGGATGAAGAAACTTTTCCTCGAGAGATATTTTCCCGCATCCAAAGCTACTCAAATTCGCAAGGAGATTTGTGGATTGAAACAACAAGTGGGAGAATCATTGTATGAATGTTGGGAGCGATACAAGAGGTTGGTGGCAAGCTGTCCACACCATCAATTTAGTGACGTTATGATACTCCAATACTTCTACGAAGCTCTCAACCCAAGTGATAGGTCTCTTCTTGACGCCGCGGGTGGTGGTGCACTAATGAACAAGACGGTGACCCAAGCTACCGAGTTGATTGAAAGTATGGCTGCGAACTCGCAACAATTCTACACAAGAGATGAACCAATGGTCAGGCGAGTGCTTGAAGTAAGTGATTCATCACATCTTGATCAAAGGATGAGTAACATGGAGATAATGATGCAAAGGATGGCCGCGGTAATTATTCCGGATGGTGAGACCGAACAAGTAAATGCTTTATATCCAAATCAAAGGCCAAGGTACGATCCATACTCCAATACCTACAATCCCGGTTGGAAGGATCATCCCAACTTTAGTTATGCAAATAAGCAAGCGGCGGTTCCCAATCCGTATGAGCAACAAGGTGGTTTCCAACAATCACGTTTCCAACCTCAACAACAATTTCAACCACAACAAGTCAAGGAGCGTGATTCTTTGAATGATGACAAGCTCAATGCGTTAATGCAAGGTGTGCAAGGTCTCACCACTTTGGTCCAACAACACCAACAAAAGACCGATTCGGCAATCAAGGATTTACAAATTCAAGTGGGGCAATTAGCGACCGATGTGAATCTATTGAAAGCTCAAGCGTCCACAAAGCTTCCTTCACAACCATTTGTTAATCCAAGAGAGAGCGTTAATGCGATTACTTTGAGGAGTGGGAAACAAGTGGAGCAACCAAATCAACAAGAGGAGGTGAATGATGAGAAAGGGGAAATTGAGACCGCACCAAAGGAGAATACATCCTCAACCAACCAACCCGAGGAGACGGTTCCTACTTTCACAACTCCACCCCCGTTTCCTAGCCGATTTGCTAAATCAAAGAAAGACTTGGAATACAAGGATATGTGGGACATCCTTAAGAAAGTACAAGTCAATATTCCACTCATTGAAGCTATTCGTCAAATTCCTCGTTGTGCAAAGTTCTTAAAGGAGTTGTGCATGAAGAAGAAAAGGTTAAAAGGGAATGAAGTCATGAGTGTGGGGGAGAATGCTTCGGCGTTCATTCTCAAGAAACTCCCACCTAAATTAAAAGACCCCGGTAGTTTCAATATACCTTGCACAATTGGTAAAACAAGGTTTACTCGAGCTTTACTAGATTTGGGAGCATCGGTTAATGTTATGCCTTCCTCAATTTATGATTCTTTGAATCTTGGTCCTCTTAAGGAGACCGGGGTAGTTCTTGAACTTGCTAACCGATCTAATGTTTACCCGAAAGGGATTGTTGAGAATGTTTTGGTGCAGGTTAATGAGCTTGTATTTCCGGCTGATTTCTATGTCTTAGACATGAATGATGAGAATTCTTCCAAGTCTACACCTTTGCTATTGGGTAGACCATTCTTAAGCACCGCCGGAACAAAGATTGATGTCCAAAATGGCACCTTGACTATGAAGTTTGATGGTACACTCATCCACTTCAATATCTTTGAGACAAAGAGATACCCTAGTGATGTGAAGTCATGTTTTCCCGTGAAAGAGATTGATCCGGGCTAATGAATCTTGCAAGAGCTAAGTCGGGCCGTCGACTTTAAAACAAACGCTTAATGGGAGGCAACCCATAGGTTTTGTATTTCTTATCCTTTTGCTTTTTGTTATTTGTTTTTCTTGTTTCTTATCATGTTAAAATTTCCCACCTTGACTTTACTAGGAGGATTCAATTACATTGAGGACAATGTAAAGTTTAAGTGTGGGGGAGTGGTTAAGCATGTATTTAAAAAATTACAAAAAAATTACAAAAAAATTAAAAAAATTTGAAAAAAAAAAAGTTTTACATAAAACTCCAACTTTTAGAGATTTTAGAGTCACTAGCATACTTCTAGGTATGTTTACATAGAGATTTTGACCGACATAATTGAACTTGGAAATGTTAGAGAACTACATTCGGATTTCTTGCTTGTTTGAGTGTTAAATAATGGATTTAATCATGCCGGTGATGCGAATTTGGTGCAGGGAGAAATGCATTATTAGAGTTGCTGATCAATCATTAGTGGAGACTACCCGTATTCATATCGTGTGAGGCACCGACCAGAAATTTTTCCATCTACTAAAGAGCTTTCTTTTGAGTGTGTGTCACCGTACGTAAATTCCGGGTAGAATGGTGAGCTACCCAACCTCCCACCAATAGAAGCACCACTCTTTGATCTCTTGAGTGCTAATTTTGTCAATCATGAGGGTGACGTCTATAGATGAAAGCTTCCTTCTTGTAGTTCGATTTGCAGTTAGCACCATTCTCTCTCTCGACAACAACGGATCCATAGAAACACCATCATCATCAACAAGGAGCGACATCAAAATCTACAAGGAAAGTTGAAAAAGTTTAAGGTTTACAAGCAACGGAACGAGAAAAAAAGCAAATTTCATATTCAAGTAAAGCAACATACAAATGAGCGGATTTTTACATATTTGTTGAGGACTTACAATATAATGAGGTAATTCTATATCCAAGTATGAAGACTTATTCACAAGAGCGAAGAAAATCAAAAGGTGAGAATTGTTGAAGTTTATGATTTCAAGACGATACAAGTTGTGAAGAATCAAGCGGTAAAATACTTCTCCCACGGCCATGGTTTATTTTGTATTTAATTTCTCTTGTTTGTTTCAAAAAAAAAAAAAAATTTAAAAAAAAAAAAAAAAAAAAAAAAAAAAAGAGAAGTATGTTAATAAGCCGTGGGGAAGGAAAATTTATAAGGAAGTTTCAAGCGACAAGGATTTAAGGTAAAAAGAGTTATAAATTGTTAAGGATTTATGAAATTCGAGAGTTTATCATCAATAGTTGAAACCGAAGACGAAGACCAAGGAGATCAAGACAAGGAACGGGAGACATTTCTATTGGATGCCGTGAGAGTGGTGTTATCATAATTGGCGATCGGATGTGAAGGTGAGTAAGTAATCTCATCCTCGATAATAATGGTTGATTTCCTTTCTTAGAGATCGTCGGAAAAATGGTTTTTCAAAATGTTAAAAGATGTGGGTTTTTAAAAATATTTCGGAGTTGTCCTTCCCACCATTCAACGTGTTGCGAATTCTCTCTTCATTCCTACCTGCACACATGTGAGAACCATAAAAAGTCATCTTTTTGAGTGCAATTATCATAAAATCCTTTTTGGTGAGGCAGAAGTCGAGGCGGAATGCTTATTGATCGTTTCTCAAACACGCGTTCTCTCATTATGGTGTGGTTATTTCTCACTCAACATTTAAGAATGAGAATATGTTCTTTAGTATTTCTAACTTATTATTACTAGCATGCAGAAACTCTATGTCCTCATAACTCTTTGGATGCTTGGGACACTGAAACGCTTTGAAGTTGTGAGTTTTTAGTTTGATTTGCTCGAGGACTAGCAAAGTCTAAGTGTGGGGGAATTTGATAGGGTGTAGAATACATCCTATTTACTATCTATTGTTTATGCTTTCTTTGCTATTTTTCTTGTAAATTATGTATTTTACGCTTGTTTTGAGTTTATAGCTACTTTGGAGTCGCACGGAGGAAAAGAAGAAGAAATCACCTAATTTGAGCCAAAAGGGCAAAATTATCATTTCATGGGTGAACACTATCCGGAGCCCGGTTAATGTTAAGGGGAAACTCTTTTGGGAGAATCACTATAGACAGGCCAGTCAAGGTTAAGGGGGCTGGAAACTTGGCTAGCCCTTATCAAAGCAACCACCTGATATAGGCACCCATCAGGGGTGGTTCTTACATTGGGCGTCTCAATCCCAAACCCAACCTAACCTTAGAATAGAGAAGGTTATCTTCTCTTAATCGTTTTCACCTGAAATTGAGAAGGAGGTTAAGCTTGCAGCCATAAGAAGAGCCAGAAATCGAGAAGATGCAAATCGAAACTCGAGAGTGCAATTGATAGAGAGCGAGAATCGAGAGAAGAACAAATATCACGCTGAATCAAACCAAGAGATGAGCTGAAAAGAGGCGAGAAATTGAGAGAAGCGGATCGAAAACCCAGCAGAGAAATTGAAGAATCGAAATAGAGAAACTGAGGAGAAGAAATCGATGTTCTTGAGTGAAAGAGAGATGGGTTTTGTTTCGATATCACTGTTGAAGAAATTGGGGGTTTCTCAGTTTGAAATTGGATGGAATTAGAAGAAAGGGATCTCTGAGTTCAGGAGTTTGCTGGCGACGACTGAGAATTGGAGGTGGTTGAATGATGGGTTCGGTTAGATTGTTAAGATAAGGAGGAAGAGGTAGCCGATGTTGGACTGAACTGAGTATCACAACTACAAGAATGATGCCGTTATCGATATGCAGCTGTGGATGGAGTTAAAATCAAGTTCTAAAGAGAGATGGGGTCTGTTGGTTGCCGAAATTGTGAGATTGATGATGGTGGCTATGCATCTGCAATAGAGAAGAATAATCTGTGTTGCAGAATTGAAGCAGGGAGGTGATGCTGCTGTGCAACGATGGGTTCTGGTGATGAGCAAGACATGGAGATGGAGAAATCGAATGGGTTGCGACTAATGAATGAATGAAATGAGTAGATGTATGTTAGGTATTGTTACAGGGAAGAAAGAACGGTGCGAAATCGGCTGAAATCTCGGAAAAGCAGAAACTCGACCACTCTCCACTCTGGCGAGTCAACTCGCGATGATCGATCCAACCCAGCTGAGTAAGACCAATCAGCCGAGTTAGAAGCTGACTCGGTGTCTGACTCTTCTCCCCCCTTTTGACCCAGTTGACTAACGGTTTGACCTGTTTGACCGTTAGTCCTAACGGTGCCGTGACGGAATATTCCGTCGACGGAGAAGAAGATTCCGGTGACGTTTTCCGGCCGGATTCCGACCATAATACCAGTTTTCCGGCGAGCCAAAAATTCCAGAATTTTCTGTGGACTTCTCTCATGGGTGTGAAGACTTGGGCTAGGAATTGGATGGAGAATTGGGCTCAAATTTGGAAAGAGAAGATGAAGAGTTGAGAAAGGCTTGGATTTGGAAATTGAATTGCTAAAGAAAAAGGATTCTATTCCTTGGAAGATTTGGAGAATATTGAAGCCTATAAATAGAGAAGTTTTCTACATCTTTTACACACCTTTTACACACACAACACTTCTCTTTTCTTTATTCTTTGTGTGAACTCCTTAACATGAGTAGCTAATTTTATTATTGATTGAGGATGAATTCCTAGTTCTTAATATATGATTTGAGTTTTGTTTCAATTCTATCTTGAGGTTTTTCACATGATTATCGTTTGTTTTTACTAATAGGAATGTTTATTCATTCATGATTGATTGATAGATTGTTTAGAGTGCACGCTAAATTGATTTGTTAATTTGATCTAAAGCTAGTGAAAGTTAGGGGATAAGTAATCGTTTCTTGACTCTTTACATAAGTAGCAAACACGAGACCTTGCGGAGGGATTCCGTGGAGCAATTGTGTGTGAAAACAACGTTAGCAAGTAGACCTTGATCTAAGAGTCTAACTACTAATATTGACCTAATAAGTTCATAAATCTTAATGCGTTTATTTAAATCACATCTAGAGTGATCTACTACTAGGTGGTTTGGTAAATAGAATCCAGTAGTCGAGAACTTCCGTATCCTAGGTGATACAAGGGATTTAGGGTTTAGCACTCGATCTAGCCGCTTTACCTACGGTTGGTGATAATTTGTGACTAATAACAAGTAAAAAAGAACATAACTTTAATCATTGTTTTGCAACGAAGAATGATTCCTTGATCTTGTCTCTCTTATTGCTTTCAACTTTATCTTTTAATTGCTTTGTTTATTTTCTTTTGCTTTTTACACCCCCTTTCGTGACAATTTTTACAACTAGAATCTCTTGCTCCTCGTGGAAACGAACTTGACTTCCATTATATTATTTTTAATTGAGTGGAAATAAGATATTAATTTGATTGCACCTACGACACGCATCAACGAGCATAGGTTAGCTAACAGGGATTTCGCGCGCGCTCAATTTGCAGAGCGCTTTGAAGCGCGTTAGGCTGCTGAGGAGGCTGGTCGACTAATATCTGCAATTCAACATGCTTTGGATGATGCCGTCAAGGCCCGCAACGCTGATGCTTCGTTAGTCACCGAATCCTTGACGATGAAGGCAACCATTGAGTATGTTATCGTTGACTGTCGTTCACATATCTCGCCGCCATGCCGCTTCACGCCTTCTCGGGCACACTCTATCTTTTACTGTTGTTTCTGCGCTTGTGAAACCATCCTATCCTAGGGACGAGCTCGCACGCTTATTGGTGTTAAGGGAGGAGATAGATGTACTGCGGGATTTCAGGCAAGCCCGTCTGGATAAGGCACGCCAAGACCGCGATGAACACGAAGATACTCAATCGTTGGCCCAAGGGGCGAAGGCTAAAGGGAAAATTATTCGAGACATATACAAACTGATAAGTGATGGAACCCACACCTGCTAGGTTTCCTACAATCTGGGTCGTGCAGCTGCTGGGCTGTGCATAGAACCAAACCTAGCACCACATAATCTGGGCTTTCCATAACATCTGAAGCCCACCATCTCTAGGCTTCCCACTTAACTGGGTTTTGCACAACCACTAGGATTAAACTAAACTGGGCTCTCCTCATCCTCAGTTCCACTGGGCTGTACTTTCCCAACAAAACCAAATGAAACCCACTAAACCAAACTAAGTCCACTACAACTGGGCTTTGAGTTCAATTTGAGTTGCTAGACCATGTCAGGATTTTGGTCTGCATCTGGGGATGGAAACAAATCAATTAGAGAGCTTGCTTACGGGCATGCCTCACAGTATGAACTCCCCACATACCATAGTGATTTTAGGGAATATTATGAGCCTTCTCAGGGCCCCGACCTCACATACCCTAATCATTATGAGCACATGCATCATCCACCACAGGTTGAAAATGAATACTTTTCTCATAGCCGGTCATCACTTTTAGATCAATTAGAAGCTCAAGTATCTGCTTTAGAAAGGCAATTACATGAGAACTCTGTCGAATCTAATTTCCCTAGGCAATATGAAATGTATGCTTGTACCTTATGTGGTAGCTTAGACCACCCTGCTGAGAACTGCTATATTTTGCATGATTTTAGACAGTCTAGGGAAAGCCATGATAATCCAATGTACGAATTATCTAGAAGTGACTATGCTGGCAATCATTGGGACCATAATCAACCTACACACATGCATCATTCACCACAATGGGGAGATGAACAATTTTATACTCCCCAACTCCTAGTTTGCAATCAATAATGGAAACACTCATGGAGCAAAATGCTAGGCTTGAAATGAATGCAATGCATGACCATCCATATAGCAACATGTCTGAATTTCCCTTCTCTAGTGAACCTCATGCACAACCATACAATGAATATCCATATGAGGAATGCATACCCACTAGTGAAGACTCTCCTTCAATAGAACAACTCACTGTGATTCTTCAAAGGAACCTGATTGAGTTGCAAAATAATGTTGAAAATAGTGTTTCTAGTCATACTCATGCAACTAACACTGAATATGAACCTAATCTAGAGGTAGATGAGTACACTAAAAATACTACAATTTTGAATGGGGAGATGAATTTTTGTTATGATGATGATGATGAATATGAAGAGCATGCGTATTTCGAAAATGTAGTAGAATCTTTTGGTTCGAGACGTTAGGCGTCTCTTTCCGTGAACCCTATGAATGATGCTTCTTCTAATATTCATACATGTGATGCTGATTTGGAACCTGTGCAATTGTCCTGTGAAAATGAGCATGCTATACCACCTGTTTGTGACCTAGGAATAGCTGAATTGTCTGTTGACACAGATGATTCAATGCATGTGCCTGATTCCATGCCTAGGTTACAACATGATATCTCTCCTGGTTATGTTGTGCATGAGAGTGATGATGATTATGACATGGAGATTGATGAATTGTTCTATGCAGGTGAACATGATTTACCCTCTTCTGACTTTAGGAAAGTGTGTGATGGTACAAATGATCTTATACATGAAAACAACTTAGATGTACCTAATCTCCCTCCTAAGTCACAAATTGAAACTCCTCCACCAAACCTAGGTGTAGTTTGTCACAAAATTGCAAAACCAACTTTTCTAAAAATGCCTAACTTAGGCCTAGAGCTTTGTGCTTCCCAAGTCCTCTTGGACTATTTTGCATCAAAGTATAACACTCTTAAGGAGCCACAGTTGGAATGTGTATGTCTGCCTGTTATTAGCAAAACTCATTTTGAGTTAGACCTTGTGCATGATGTACCTTTAATTTTACAAGATTTTGTTCTCAAAAGCACACTTGTTGACAAGTTTAGGTTTGGGGGAAAGTACTTCTCATATACAGTCTTACTTGCACTATCATGTTATATTTGTGTAAGGCTGTTGTTGTTTGTATATATTTTCTATTGGGTTGATCCTCAACTCTTTAGATTGTTAGTATATGGTGAATTTTCATTGTATATAATCCAAAAGGGACTTGTTAAATTTTTCTTTCTTGAATCGGTTGAGTCTTCTTGTACATATATTGTGCTAATCCGATATGATCTCCACTTGAGAATGTTGGATTCTATCCTTGACAAATGAAGCTCTAACCGTGCTCCCGCCGAGGCATCCTAGTAATCTCTTCCCTTTCTCTACTCAACATAGTTCTCATGGTATTTGACTGTTTAAATTTTTCCTATCTCTGTTGACACATTGAGGACAATGTTTGATTTAGGTTTGGGAGTGCATTTGCATTTGCATATAGAGTTTTTAGTCTTTTTAATCTTTTATTTTCAAAAAAAAAAAAAAAAAAAAAAAAAAAAAACTCTTTTTGTAAAAACCTCCAACTTTTAGAGATTTTAGAGTCACTAGCATGCTTCTAGCTATGTTTACATAGAGAGTCCGACCGAAATAACGAACTTGGAAGTACCCAAAAACGCAATCGGGTTTTTAGTTGATTAGAGCGTTAAGTTGGATTTAACCATACCGAGGGCGAATTAGGTGCTTTGTTTAGATATTCGGTAGTAGAATTGTGATCACCTATAGTGGAGACTACCCATTTTACATCAAGTGAGGCACCAACCTTCAAATTTTTGCAACTTTCTAGAAAAGGCATTAGAGTGTGTGTCACCGTACGTCAATTCCGGGTAGGAATGGTGAGCTACCCAACTTCGCACCACTTTCAGCACTACTTTTTATCTCTTGAGTGCTAGTTTTTGTCAATCATGAGGGTGACGTTTAAAGAAGAAAACTCCTTCTAAATATCGATTTGCAGTTAGCATCACTCTCTCTCTCTCTCAATCAATCAGACCCATAGAAACACATCATCACAAGAAACGGAGCATCATCAGAATATTGGAAGAAAAGTTGAGATAGTCCAAGGTTTATATGCAACAAAACAAAGAAAAGAAAATAGGATGAGAATTAATGAAGTTTGTGAAAAATTGAGTTTTATTGTTTTATTGTAAGTTAAAAAAAATAAAAAATAAAAAAAATTAATTTATGTGTTGTATTATTATTATTTTCAATTCATGTACTTAAAAAAAAAATTGTCAAGTTTTTGTAAAGTTCAGAAGTTCATCATCAACATTTGAAGACCGAAGATTGAAGATGTTTCTATGAATGCTGAGAGAGTGATATTAATTGCTGATCGGGTGAGAAGGTAAGTGAGTACTCCCATCCTTGCTAATGGTTGATTTCCTTCTTAGAGATCATCGGAAAAGATTCTTTTGTCCACACTTAAGGGAGTCTCCGAAAATCATTTCGGAAGGTTATCCTTCTCATCTTCAACGTGTGCGGATTTCTCTCTTTATTCCACCTCAGCACACATGAGAGACTAAAAGCGATCTTTTTGAGTGCAAATATCATAAAACCCTAATAGTGAGGCAGAAGTCGAGGCTTATGATCACAATCGAATCCGAATTCTTTCATATGGTATGGTTACTTCTCGCTCAGCACTTAAGGATGAGAGTGCGTTCTTTGATAGTTCTAACTTCTGTTACTAGCATGCAGAAACTCTATGTCCTCATAGCTTTTTGGAGGCTTGAGACTCTTTTACACTCTGAAGTTGGAGAAGGTTTTGTGGGTACACCTCTGGTAAACCCTCACGAGACTACAACTCGTCCACTAGGGACACCTAGGGGTTTAAAGGCTTAGTGCATACGCTAAATGCATTCGAGAGACTGCGACAGGGTATAGTTAGGATTTATTTATTTTGTTTCACTTGAGGACAAGTAAAATTCAGGTTTGGGGTATTTGATGAGTGCCAAATAGTGCATATTTATACACCTTTTTATTGGCATTTTACTCATCTTTTGCGCTTAGAAATCAGATATTATCCCATATTCTGTATTTTCCTTGTTTTCAAGAATAAATATTTGTATTAATTAATTTTGTGTTTTTAGGTAATAAATAAAGCTCGGAGAAATTGAGGAGCCAAAAGAGCGAAGAATCGGAGGCAAGTGTCTATGGAGCAGAAAGCCGAAGCCATACAAGCAAGTCAGTTGCAACCCAACAAGTAGCAACTCATCTACATACATGGGCTCGAGCTATCCATCTCCGACCCATGACCCGGATCCAAGCCCATCATTTCTGAGCCGTTGAGATCTCCCTCAGCTACATCCAACGGTCGCGCCTCCACGCGCATCGAAGTTATTGCTCCCGTGCAACACCAAAATAGCCCAATTCCTCCTCAGCTGTTCAGATCGTCCCCAGCCAAATCCAACGCTCGCTCCTACGTTCTCATCAAACCTTGCTGTGCCTGCCTCACAACGAAGTTCCCTACACCCCTATACCCTATCGAGAAAACTCATTTCTTCTTCCATCTTCTCTTTCTTCTCTTCTTTCCTACGACTCAAAACCCATCCTTCTTCCTTTCCTCCCATACCGACTGTGAGTTTCATCATCACCACCATCTCCTTCTCCTGCCACCACCACCACAACAACTCCATCAATCCCTGTTTACACTTCCTCTCTATCTCGAATCATCTCTCTCATAGCTTCTTCAACCTAGAAGCTAGGTCGAGATAATTAGGGTTAGGGTTTGTACAACAACCCACGCATGGAGTGTTCGAGATGAATTGACAAGAGGAGAGCGATCTCGAGATAAGATGGGCGTTTGGGTATGATTAAATTGCAATTTTTGAATTGAATTAGGGTTTGGTCTGCATGTATAAAGGGGTCTGAGAATTGTGTGTTAAAAGGTTATGCATGGATTAGCCAGAGCACCATTGTAGATTTAATTTCTGTTATTTGTTGTTTTTGATGTTCTAAATCAAAGTGCTAGGGTTTGAGATGAAACCCTAGCTTATCACTGTGTTTTTCATATTTCATGTATTGTTCTTGAGTGCTTAATTACTTTTAAGATAGACTTAATCTCGGCATGTTAACACTTTGCTCTCACAGTGTATGCCTTGCATGCACTGTAGTTAGAATATCTCTGTGAAGATTATGCTACAACCCAAACTCAACCAGATTGTTATTAATCCTTAGATTAGCTGTTCTTAAGATAGACAGTTAATGCTATGGAGAGATATTTTAGTTGTGATTAAGCTATCGATCGGAGAAACTTCTTAGATATAGGGTAGATTTGACACCTCTCCCTTATCTGCCATAGAAACAAGAATAAATTCATGAGTTGAAGACATAGTGTAAGTTAAAGGTGGATTTGAAGACCCTAGTATCCCCATTGTCACTAGTTACATCTTAAGTTCACTATTTCAGTTCACTGTCACAATAACATCTCAGCCGTATCGGCAACAAAGCCCCTGTTGTTACAATATCACCTGAAACTCAGTTAAGTAAGCCTTTAGATCAACCGTAGCACCACAAGTCTCTGTGGGATCGACCTGTACTTGCCACGTCTCCGATAGACGCTGTGTAGTTTAACATGTAGGCTAAAATATAAACATCTTTCCAGGCCTACCAAGTTTTTGGCGCCGCTGCCGGGGACTTGGCGTGTGCCCTGTGATTTTTGGCTTGATTTCACTGATTTTCAATTCTTCCCCTACATATTCACTTTGAATCATTGCTTTTAGTTCTGTTTTAATGTAACTTAGTTGCTAGTTTCTTTTTCTGCATTTGCATATTGTTGCATTTTAGTTTATCTTAACTCCATTTGCATTCTCATAATTTTAGCCTTGCATCTTTAGTTGTCATCACTCAACCTGTCACCACTCATTTATCACCACTCAAAGTTGAGCTTAAGATTTTCTTTTGAAATTTTTGATTTTTTCTTAAGTTGTTAGTTTTCTATTGTTGTATCATCTAGTGCATATTTCATTACCTTGTAGTGTAGCCTAGCATAATCCTTGTATTTTTGCATTTAATCCATCTCATTTGCATCTTATTTTCTTTTCATCCGAGCTAGGGCTTTATAAGCCTCAGTACCCTGCAGCTCAGTGTTAATTGTAACTTTTGTTCCCATTCAGTCCAAAGAACTTATCTTATCACCCTGAAAAATCCCTGTGACAGTCCAAGATACTCTCAATGCATGTGCCAGTGTTAAAATTCAAATCCTTTGCTTCATCTCAGACATTTCGAGAATCGATCTTCTCTCTTGAGTTCACAGTGTACTCCGCAAAAGTCAGTGAGCAAATGAGCCAACCCAAGGAAAGAAGATGAGCAGAACATAGTGTTATTGGAGCTAAAACTGGTTTGTCAACCTAGAACTCATTGACATGAATGCATGACAACAAGTTACCTTGTTAGGTCTGTTGACACCTTGTACATCTGCTAATCAGTTCATCTGCGCCGCAACTCGTGTGACCACGTGAAGCCATCACTTTGTTGAACCAAGTGTTGTTAAACCCCGAGCTTACCCAAGTATTACTCCACCTGTTAAGCATTACCTTGCAATGCTCGAGCCGAACTCCAGCCCTCAAGGCCGTGAGTTGAGCTGTGGTTAAGCCGTGAGTTGTGCTCTAATCCTCCAGCCCCACAAGCCGCAAGTCTTGAGTCACAACTTGGACAGCCAAGTTGGCTGAGCTACCCTGGGGAAGTCAACCGGGTGAGTTGATACCACAACCCCCGTGAGCCAAGCCCCGAGCATAACCCATCCTGCGTATACCTTGCTTTGCCTTGGCCGACTGCAAGCTTTGATTTTGTCAAACTCCGAGCATGCTTTGTGAATAGCTTTGTGAATTCTTTGATTAACTTTGTGCATCTTTGTGAAAGGTTTATACCCTGCTAATAACTGCATATCCTGTGTTTGATCTTTAAACTGTGTTAGCATCAAGTCTAGCAATTTGTGTGAATCAACTCCTGAAATGTGTGACCCTGTGGTATTCAATTGAGTTGTGAGTAGCAGAGTCTATGTTAGCAACTAGGTTGGTCTTCAATTACACACCCTAGACAATCTGTGCTATGCTGTGCTGAACATAAAGCTTGCTATTGTTGTCCTGTGCTCTGAGGCTGCACTAAGGCCACTGTGTGCTGTAACTTGCATGAGCTGTGTTGTTCACCTTACCCAATTTGTGCTTTGCTTGTACGGTGCATCTGCAACAGCCTAGCCTTTGTGAACTTGTGTAAACGGCTAACCTACCCCGAGCTAAGTTGCAAGATTGTGTGCACGTAACTAGTGGGCTGCACACAAAACCAAGCCCACTCTACATAACTGAGCCCACAAAATCACTAAGCTGCCCACCGCCGGGCTGCAAGCAAACCGAAGCCCACATCATCTGGCTGGAACCCACACTCGCTAGGTTTCCTACAATCTGGGGCCGTGCAAAATTCTTGGGCGTGCATAGAACCAAACCTAGCACCACATAATCTGGGCTTTCCATGACATCTGAAGCCCACCATCTCTAGGCTTCCCACTTAACTGGGTTTTGCACAACCACTAGGATTAAACTAAACTGGGCTCTCCTCATCCTCAGTTCCACTGGGCTGTACTTTCCCAACAAAACCAAATGAAACCCACTAAACCAAACTAAGTCCACTACAACTGGGCTTTGAGTTCAATTTGAGTTGCTAGACCATGTCAGGATTTTGGTCTGCATCTGGGGATGGAAACAAATCAATTAGAGAGCTTGCTTACGGGCATGCCTCACAGTATGAACTCCCCACATACCATAGTGATTTTAGGGAATATTATGAGCCTTCTCGGGGCCCCGACCTCACATACCCTAATCATTATGAGCACATGCATCATCCACCACAAAGTTGAAAATGAATACTTTTCTCATAGCCAGTCATCACTTTTAGATCAATTAGAAGCTCAAGTATCTCGCTTTAGAAAGGCAATTACATGAGAACTCAAATCGAATCTAATTTCCCTAGGAAATATGAAATGTATGCTTGTACCTTATGTGGTAGCTTAGACCACCCTGCCGAGAACTCGCTATATTTTGCATGATTTTAGACAGTCTAGGGAAAGCCATGATAATCCAATGTACGAATTATCTAGAAGTGACTATGCTGGCAATCATTGGGACCATAATCAACCACACACATGCATCATTCACCACAATGGGGAGATGAACAATTTTATACTCCCCAACTCCTAGTTTGCAATCAATAATGGAAACACTCATGGAGCAAAATGCTAGGCTTGAAATGAATGCAATGCATGACCATCCATATAGCAACATGTCGACTTTCCCTTCTCTAGTGAACCTCATGCACAACCATACAATGAATATCCATATGAGGAATGCATACCCACTAGTGAAGACTCTCCTTCAATAGAACAACTCACCGTGATTCTTCAAAGGAACTCCGATTGAGTTGCAAAATAATGTTGAAAATAGTGTTTCTAGTCATACTCATGCAACTAACACTGAATATGAACCTAATCTAGAGGTAGATGAGTACACTAAAAATACTACAATTTTGAATGGGGAGATGAATTTTTGCTATGATGATGATGATGAATATGAAGAGCATGCGTATTTCGAAAATGTAGTAGAATCTTTTGGTTCGAGACGTTAGGCGTCTCTTCTGAGAACCCTATGAATGATGCTTCTTCTAATATTCATACATGTGATGCTGATTTGGAACCTGTGGAATTGTCCTGTGAAAATGAGCATGCTATACCACCTGTTTGTGACCTAGGAATAGCTGAATTGTCTGTTGACACGGATGATTCAATGCATGTGCCCGATTCCATGCCTAGGTTACAACATGATATCTCTCCTGGTTATGTTATGAATGAGAGTGATGATGATTATGACATGGAGATTGATGAATTGTTCTATGCGGTGTGAACATGATTTACCCTCTTCGACTTTAGGAAAGTGTGTGATGGTACAAATGATCTTATACATGAAAACAACTTAGATGTACCTAATCTCCCTCCTAAGTAACAAATTGAAACTCCTCCACCAAACCTAGGTGTAGTTTGTCACAAAATTGCAAAACCAACTTTTCTAAAAATGCCTAACTTAGGCCTAGAGCTTTGTGCTTCCCAAGTCCTCTTGGACTATTTTGCATCAAAGTATAACACTCTTAAGGAGCCACAGTTGGAATGTGTATGTCTGCCTGTTATTAGCAAAACTCATTTTGAGTTAGACCTTGTGCATGATGTACCTTTAATTTTGCAAGATTTTGTTCTCAAAAGCACACCTGTTGACAAGTTTAGGTTTGGGGGGAAAATACTTCTCATATACAGTCTTACTTGCACTATCATGTTATATTTGTGTAAGGCTGTTGTTGTTTGTATATATTTTCTATTGGGTTGATCCTCAACTCTTTAGATTGTTAGTATATGGTGAATTTTCATTGTATATAATCCAGTAGGACTTGTTAAATTTTTCTTTCTTGAATCGGTTGAGTCTTCTTGTACATATATTGTGCTAATCCGATATGATCTCCACTGAGAATGTTGGATTCTATCCTTGACAAATGAAGCTCTAACCGTGCTCCCGCCGACATCCGGTAATCTCTTCCCTTTTCTCTACTCAACATAGTTCTCATGGTATGTGACTGTTTAAATTTTTCCTATCTGTTGACACATTGAGGACAATGTTTGATTTAGGTTTGGGGGTGCATTTGCATTTGCATATAGAGTTTTTAGTCTTTTTAATCTTTTATTTTCAAAAAAAAAAAAAAAAAAAAAAAAAAAAAAAAACTCTTTTTGTAAAAACCTCCAACTTTTAGAGATTTTAGAGTCACTAGCATGCTTCTAGCTATGTTTACATAGAGAGTCCGACCGAAATAACGAACTTGGAAGTACCAAAAACGCAATCGGGTTTCTTAGTTGATTAGAGCGTTAAAGTTGGATTTAACCATACCGAGGGCGAATTAGGTGTTGTTTAGATATTCGGTAGTAGAATTGTGATCACCCATAGTGGAGACTACCCATTTTACATCAAGTGAGGCACCAACCTTCAAATTTTTGCAACTTTCTAGAAAAGTCATTAGAGTGTGTGTCACCGTACGTCAATTCCGGGTAGGAATGGTGAGCTACCCAACTTCGCACCACTTTCAAAGACTACTTTTGATCTCTTGAGTGCTTGTTTTTGTCAATCATTAGGGTGACGTTTAAAGAAGAAAACTCCTTCTAAATATCGATTTGCAGTTAGCATCACTCTCTCTCTCAATCAGCAGACCCATAGAAACACATCATCGTCAGCAAACGGAGCATCATCAGAATATTGGAAGAAAAGTTGAGATAGTCCAAGGTTTATATGCAACAAAACAAAGAAAAGAAAATAGGATGAGAATTAATGAAGTTTGTGAAAAACTGAGTTTTATTGTTTTATTGTAAGTTATAAAAAAAAAAAAATGTGTGTGTTGTATTATTATTATTTTCAATTCATGTACTTAAAAAAAAAATTGTCAAGTTTTTGTAAAGTTCAGAAGTTCATCATCAACATTTGAAGACCGAAGATTGAAGATGTTTCTATGAATGCTGAGAGAGTGATATTAATTGCCGATCGGGTGAGAAGGTAAGTGAGTACTCCCATCCTTGCTAATGGTTGATTTCCTTCTTAGAGATCATCGTAAAAGATTCTTTTGTCCACACTTCGTGGAGTCTCCGTAAATCATTTCGGAAGGTTATCCTTCTCATCTTCAACGTGTGCAGGATTTCTCTCTTTATTCCTGCTTTTGCACACATGAGAGACTAAAAAGCGATCTTTTTGAGTGCAAATATCATAAAACCCTAATAGTGAGGCGAAGTCGAGGCTTATGATCACAATCGAATCCGAATTCTTTCATATGGTATGGTTACTTCTCGCTCAGCACTTAAGGATGAGAGTGCGTTCTTTGATAGTTCTAACTTCTGTTACTAGCATGCAGAAACTCTATGTCCTCATAGCTTTTTGGAGGCTTGAGACTCTTTTACACCTAGGGGTTTAAAGGCTTAGTGCATACGCTAAATGCATTCGAGAGACTCAAGGACAGGGGTATAGTTAGGATTTCTTTATTTTTGTTTCACTTGAGGACAAGTAAAATTCGGGTTTGGGGTATTTGATGAGTGCCAAATAGTGCATATTTATACACCTTTTTATTGGCATTTTACTCATCTTTTGCGCTTAGAAATCGGATATTATCCCATATTCGTATTTTCCTTGTTTTCAAGAATAAATATTTGTATTAATTAATTTTGTGTTTTTAGGTAATAAATAAAGCTCGGAGAAATTGAGGAGCCAAAAGAGCGAAGAATCGGAGGCAAGTGTCTATGGAGCAGATAGTCAAGCCGCGCACAAATGGTTGCAACCCAACAAGTAGCAACTCATCTACATACATGGGCTCGAGATATCCATCACCGACCCACGACCCGGATCCAAGCCCATCATTTCTGAGCCGTTGAGATCTCCCTCAGCTACATCCAACGGTCGCTGCCTCCACGCGCATCGAAGTTCGCTGCTCCCGTGCAACACCAAAATAGCCCAATTCCTCCTCAGCTGTTCAGATCGTCCCCAGCCAAATCCAACGCTCGCTCCTACGTTCTCATCAAACCTTGCTGTGCTTGCCTCACAACGAAGTTCCCTACACCCTATCGAGAAAACTCCTTTCTTCTTCCATCTTCTCTTTCTTCTCTTCTCTCTTTCCCACGACTCTGCAAAACCCATCCTTCTTCCTTTCCTCCCATACCGACTGCAGAGTTTCATCATCACCACCATCTCCTTCTCCTGCCACCACCACCACAACAACTCCATCAGTCGCCTGCTTACACTTCCTCTCTATCTCGAATCATCTCTCTCATAGCTTCTTCAACCTAGAAGCTAGGTCAGAGATAATTAGGGTTAGGGTTTGTGTACAACACCCACGCATGGAGTGTTCGAGATGAATTGACAAGAGGAGAGGCGATTCGGATAAGATGGGCGTTTGGGTATGATTAAATTGCAATTTTTGAATTGAATTAGGGTTTGGTCTGCATGTATAAAGGGGTCTGAGAATTGTGTGTTAAAAGGTTATGCCTGGATTAGCCAGAGCACCATTGTAGATTTAATTTCTGTTATTTGTTGTTTTTGATGTTCTAAATCAAAGTGCTAGGGTTTGAGATGAAACCCTAGCTTATCACCTGTGTTTTTCATATTTCATGTATTGTTCTTGAGTGCTTAATTACTTTTAAGATAGACTTAATCTCAAAGATGTTAACACTTTGCTCTCACAAAGTATGCCTTGTATGCACCGGTGTAGTTAGAATATCTCTTTGTGAAGATTATGCTACAACCCAAACTCAACCAGATTGTTATTAATCCTTAGATTAGCTGTGCTTAAGATAGACAGATTAATGCTATGGAGAGATATTTTAGTTGTGATTAAGCTATCGATCGGAGAAACTTCTTAGATATAGGGTAGATTTGACACCTCTCCTTATCTCGCCATAGAAACAAGAATAAATTCATGAGTTGAAGACATAGTGTAAGTTAAAGGTGGATTTGAAGACCCTAATATCCCCATTGTCACTAGTTACATCTTAAGTTCACTATTTCAGTTCACTGTCACAATATCATCTCAGCCGTATCGGCAACAAAGCCCCTGTTGTTACAATATCACCTGAAACTCAGTTAAGTAAGCCTTTAGATCAACGTAGCACCACAAGTCTCTGTGGGATCGACCTGTACTTGCCACGTCTCCGACAGACGCCGTGCACTTGCAGTTTAACATGTAGGCTAAAATATAAACATCTTTCCAGGCCTACCAAGAGGCCGGTATGTCATATTTTCATCATTTGACCTAATTCGTTCATATTAGGTTCAAACTCTTCCGAACAATTTTGGAATTTCATGAAACGATCGTCATTCGATCCCGTGATCACCCAGGGCCGGTTTCATGACCCCTTGGTCGGTCCCTCATCTCTTCATAATTAATTAGGTTTTATCACCTAAGGCTCGGACGAGCATTATTTTAATAAATGATTAAACCAGCATTTAATCATCCTTTCATCAACAAATCAAAAAGTCTTCAAGAAACCTTGGTATTTGCTTACTTGAGCATCTGGGCGCTACATGGTCGACCCATGATCCATATAGCCGGTCCCTCCTTCACTCTGTGGTTAATTTTCAATAAACCATCAATTGATCGAATTAGGGTTTTGAGTCCAAGGTTCATAATTCCAGATTCAAACACTAATAATTCTACGTTGATTTCATGATCAACATCTTATTAATACTCGGTTCAGTTGCCAGTATTCTGATTTAATACTTTATTTTGATCATGCTACCAATAATTCATCAAACGAGCAACATTTGCTCAGATGAGCAATATTTGCTCAAACCAGGGAATATTGGTTCAACTATCAATATTCAACAAATCATCAAATGAGCAATATTTGCTCACGTCGACTATGTTTATTCATACATTATACCTCTCTCTCAATCCGTGATTCTCGGAACATTTTCAAACCATGTTCAACTTAACAGTACAAGGACTCATCATCCCATGAAGTCACGAAGTCAGCAACAGACTAACTAAATACACGTCTGCCTTGCAGACTCCACAATCACACGAGACATCAATCGTGTTACATGGGGAGATATTAACTAGGGTTTTGGTCTGGTAGTCCACGGCACGTCACACGATGAGAATGTGAGCAAGTCGTGCAATCAGTTGGAGGAGTTAACAAAGTAGTGTATGGAAAATCAACCAAGTCTCCGCACGTTGAGAAACTGGTTTTAACACGATTTCTATTTTCTCCACTATTTGATTCCGTCAACTGTCAAACTTCATGGGATCATGGTGTTTACAATTCCAGCAATATAAATAAGTCCCTGAATCATGATTGAAACACAAGATAATCTCATGTCAAACAGATTACACGAGATTAACAACTCAATATTTGAGCAATTACTCTCAACAGAGCAAATTCAATCATTCAGAACTTATCTTATTTTCAGAATACACAACACACCTATAATCTTCGATCACCATTGATCTCACACATTTCTCAGCTTCCCTCCTACAGATCGACCCATCCTCTCTTGTGACCGAATTTACTCTGGAACAACCATTGTCTTGGTTTAGGCCGGAGTACTAAAGATTGATCTCTCGAATTCAAAGCACTTCCTTCTTGCAGTGCATATGTGTGAGGTTTGACAGTTCGCTCGGTTCAAGGAGTTTCCTCCGCACGGTCGTCTCCTCAATTCCTTAAAACCCAGTAACTCGTTTTTCCCCATCTACACTTGGTAAGTCTCCATTATGGCTAACTCTCTTCACGGGTATGTGCTGTCCTTAGCGCCCATTTCCATGTTAGTCTCGGCTTAGTTCAAACAAGACGAGTTGAAACGACTTATGTTCGTGAAGGCCGAGGTTGAGGAACTTCGGACACAGATAAAGATAAGTAGGGATGCTAAACGCGCGAATTTCAGAGCCCGGTACGAAGCGTATCAAGCTGATCAGGCCGAGTCCCCCGGTCGGGTATCATCGGAGATCCTATAGGCGCTGGACGAAGTTGTCACCGCTCGCGATGCAACCAATCAGTTATTCACGGACTCTTTGATGACGGTGGCTACTATGGATCGTGCCATCTCTGATTGTCATCTTTGGGTCCCTCATCAGGGGGTCTTACCGCTTCTCGGTCATACTATGAGTTTAGCAGCCGCGTCCACACTTGTACCTCGACATTTCCTTAAGGACGAGTTGGCTCGTTTATTGATTTTTAAGGAAGAGGCGGGTATGCTGTGGACGCTTAGGCTAATTCGTCAAGATAAAGCGCGCAAGGAGTACGATGAGGATGAAGATACTCTTTAGATTGATCGCGGGACCGGTGTTGAAGATAACGTGATCCAGGACATCCTCAGGTTAGTGCATGAAGCCGATCAAGATCTTCGTTTGGATACTTCACAATATGCAGATGGTCGCTTGATGGTGGAAGCCTTAGACGATGATATTGCTAGGCGTCGAGCACTGATGGCTGGTTAAGCTTATCACTGTGGAATGTCTTTTTAGTTTAAACTTCTTTTGTACTAGATTGGTGTGAATAAAGTCTTTGATTTCAATTTTGAGGGTGATGTTATTTGCTTGTATACGAGTATATCGTTCCTTTGGTCCGTCTGTGACCTGTTCTTATCTTGAGGGGTTGTTGGGTAAGGTTTTTCGTTAGTTGAGCGCGGTTATTCCTCCCTTTCTCTCTCTTCTGTATCCCCCCCTTTTTTTGGCTTATGTATCTACTCCCCCCACCTTTTTTTAAGGGAGTTGGACGGGGCGGCCGTTGGTTAAACGCGCCTACTCCCCCCCTTTTTTTATTTTCAAGGGAGAAGGGTAGGGCGGGCGTTGTTTAAACATGCCTACTCCCCCCTCTTTTTTTCAAAGGAGCTGGGTGGGGTGGGCGTTGTTTAAACGCGCCTACCCCCCCCTTTTTTATTTGCAAGGGAGCCGGATGGGGCGGGCGTTGTTTAAACACGCTTACTCTCTCCTCTTTATTTTAAAGGGAGCCGGGTGGGGCGGGCGTTGTTTAAACGCGCCTACCCCTTTTTTTTATTTTCAAAGGAGCTGGGTGGGGTGGGCGTTCTTTAATCGCGCCTACTCCCCCCCCCCCTTTTATTTTCGAGGGAGCCGGGTGGGGCGGGCATTGGTTAAACGCGCCTACTCCCCCCCCCCACATTTTTAATTTTCAAAGGAACCGGGGGGGGCTTAATAACGCGCCTATTCACGCTTTTTCTTTTCGTGCTCGTTGGTCGTTTAGATGCTTTTAGCATTCCTGAAACCTTTTTGGGCGTTTCTGAGGTTTTTACAAATATCAGTCAATTGGGCGCCTTTGACATTCCTAAGACCTTTTATGAAATTTTCAGTTAATCGGGCGCCCTTGGCGTTCCCCAGACCTTTTGTTGAGACTTGTCAGTCAATCAGGCGCCCTTGGCGTTCCCGAGACCTTTCGTGAAACTTGTCGGTCAATCAGGCGCCTTTGGCTGTCTTGAGACCTTTCGTGGACGTCAGTCGATCAGGCGCCCTTGGCATTCCTGAGACCTTTTGTGAACTTGTCAGTCAATCAGGTGCCATTAGCATTCCTAATACCTTTTGTGAATTTTGTCATTCGATCAGGCGCCTTTGGATGCCCTAAGACCTTTTGTGAACTTGTCAGTCAATCAGGCGCCATTAGCATTCCTGAGACCTTTTGTGAATTTTGTCAGTCGATCAGGCGCCTTTAGCTGCCCTGGGACCTTTTGTAAACTTGTCAGTCAATTAGGCTCCATTAGCATTCCTAAGAACTTTTGTGAATTTTTTCAGTCGATCAGGCGCCTTTGGCTTCCCTGAGACCTTTTGTAAACTTGTCAGTCAATCAGGCGCCATTAGCATTCCTGAGACCTTTTGTGAATTTTGTCAGTCGATCAGGCGCTTTTGGCTGCCCTGGGACCTTTTGTAAACTTGTCAGTCAATTAGGCGCCATTAGCATTCCTAAGACCTTTTGTGAATTTTTTCAGTCGATCAGGCGCCTTTGGATGCCCTGAGACCTTTTGTGAACTTGTCAGTCAATCAGGCGTCATTAGCATTCTTGAGACCTTTTGTGAATTTTGTCAGTCGATCAGGCGCCTTTGGCTGCCCTGGGACCTTTTGTAAACTTGTCAGTCAATTAGGCTCCATTAGCATTCCTAAGACCTTTTGTGAATTTTGTCAGTCGATCAGGCGCCTTTGGCTGCCCTGAGACCTTTTGTGAACTTGTCAGTCAATCAGGCGTCATTAGCATTCCTGAGACCTTTTGTGAATTTTGTCAGTCGATCAGGCGCCTTTGGCTGCCCTGGGACCTTTTGTAAACTTGTCAGTCAATTAGGCGCCATTAGAATTCCTAAGACCTTTTGTGAATTTTTTCAGTCGATCAGGCGCCTTTTGCCCTGAGACCTTTTGTAAACTTGTCAGTTAATCAGGCGCCATTAGAATTCCTAAGACCTTTTGTGAATTTTGTCAGTCGATCAGGCGCCTTTGGCTGCCCTGAGACCTTTTGTGACTTTGTCAGTCAATCAGGCGCCTTTGGCTGCCCTGAGACCTTTTTTGCATACGCCATTTTTCCAACATACTTTATTGCTTAAAGCGGGCATTTACAAGGTAGGACTCAAGCGTAAATTTTTTCAACCACTTGCCATTGATGGGTGTTTTGACCTTGGTCCCATTCATGCGCCAAAGCTTGTAGTATCCGCTTTTTGACACTTTTCTTATTGTGAACGGGCCTTCCCAATTTGCTGCGAATTTGCCAGCACTGGCATTTCTCTGTACGTGCGGGGCGATTTTTAAGAATAGATCATCAACCTTGAAGGTCCTCTCCTTTACACTCTGGTTGTAGTAGTTAGTTGCACGCTTCCTATAAACTTCCGTGAACCTTTCTGCCTGTGCTCTTCTTACCTCTATTGTGTCCAAATGAGCAAAGCGACTCACTTCATCTGGCGTGGTATGGATAGCCATTTCCACTCTTGCATATGGGATTGCTATCTCTGCGAGTAGGATCGCATCTTCTACGTAGACCAGTGAGTAAGGATATGCGCCTGTAGAACTGCGCTTAGAAATCCTATACACCCAAAGCGCCAATGGCAACTGCTCGTGCCATTCTCTATGGTGGTCATGTACTATTCTACTGAGGATGCGGATGAGCGTCTTATTTGTTACCTCCGCTTGCCCATTCCCTTTGGGATAATAAGGGGTAGACGTGTGGAGCCTTACATTATATTGGTGGAGTAAATCAATTACATCCTTGTTCACGAATGATTTCGCATTATATGCCATGATTATCATGGGCGCGCCTAACCTGCAAATGATATGTTCTTTGATGAATGTGGCTATTGTGGCACCTGCGTAATCTTTGAGGGGTATCGCCTCAACCCATTTCGACACGTACTGGGTGGCAGTAATTATGTACTTATGTCGCTTTGAGGATGTTGGGTTGATTGGCCCTATAAGATAGAGCCCCCAGCTGTGGAACGGCCAGGGTGTTACTATGCTATGCAATAGTGCGTGGGGGGCTTGGATCAAGTTCCCATGTGTCTGGCACTGCAAGCATCTTCGGGCGTGTTCTGCGTTATCACTTTCCATGGCCGTCCAGTAAAACCCTCCTTCGTAGAGTTGCAAGAACAACTTTCGCATCCCCTGGTGATCTGCATCGTGGGATCGGGTCATGACTTATATGGCTTCCTGATTTGACAGGCATCGCAGCGCGGCATTACCATAACTTCTACGATAGAGAATGCCTTCATGCATGAAGAAATGCGTTGCCTTCCTTTGTATTTTTAAAGTCATTTGTCTGTCACCAGGCAGCTTCCTGTGCTGGATGAAATTGATGTAAGGTTGTCTCCAGTCTACTTCTTCGACTGTGCAGACCTCCAGGGGTTGTGGCGGGGCTTGGCAATCGGCACAACTATCTTGGAGTGTTGCTGCTTGAGATGACATACTTGGCCAATATACGCCCATCCTTTGAAGCCTTTTGTATAGATGAACGACACCGGTCTGCCCACATGTTTCTGTGTATAGTTCTCGGAGTAACTTCTTCGCCTCCCTTTTATTTACACATCTTGCGAGGGATCCTCCGACCGCCCTGTAGTACAACGCACCTTAGATCATCACGAACTGCTTTAAGGATTGAGTAGGAATCACTCGCTCTTCATCCATCCGCGTCAAGTCTTCGATGTATGCCTTTGTCCAGTCATACGCCTACCCGAAGGACAGGTCCTCTTTCCAAGTACTTGGTAGCCCTTTTCTTCGTACCGTAACCGTACCCTCTTATTCGTCGTTTAATGGTACCTTGCTTGCAAAGGTTGCTAGGGTGTCTGCATGTTTATTTCCGCCTCTGCCAGTATGATCTAAAGTCGATCCCGTTTGACTCATCATCCTTTGGTCCTCCGCCCGATAGGGGGACAGGTGCGGCTCATTGACATGGAAACCCTCGTTCACTTGATTCGTAACAAGCCGGGAATCTCCTTTGACTTCCACGCCTCCGAGGTTAAGCTCTTTCGCCATTTGGAGTCCCAAAATTAGGGCTTCATACTCTGCCACATTATTACTGCATGGAAAATCCAGTTTGAGCGAGATGAGAGTAGTTCTCCCAGCGGGGCTTCGAAGACTACTCCTGCTCCTCCCACGAACCCGTAAGAGGATCCATCAAAGAACATGGTCCAAGGCTTGTCGACATCTATGGTCGCGAACTCTCCAGGTATGTATTCGTGTACTTCATCGTATCCTACTCCTGGGAACATGGCCATGAGGTCGGCTATTTCTTGTCCCCTTACAGCGTTCGACCGTTGGTACTTGAGCTTGAATTCAAATTAATTCAATATTTCCACTCAATTAAAAATAATATAATGGAAGTCAAGTTCGTGAAGCAAGTGATCTTAGTTGTAAAATTTGTCATCAAAGCAATTAAAATCAAAGTTGAAAGATGAAGGCAATAAGAGAGAGAAGATTCTTCTTCACCAATGAATCAAGTTATGTTCTATTCTACTTGTTAGTCACAAATTATCACCAACCGTAGGTAAAGCAGCTTCCTGGGCATAAACCCTAAATCCCTTGTATCACCGGACACGGAAGTTCTCGACTACCGGATTCTAATCACCAAGCTACCTAGAATTAGCTCAACCTAGATGTAACTTGGCTCATGCATTAGGTTTTGTGAATTTCTTAGGTTGATATTAGTAGTTAGACTCTTAGCTCAAGGTCTACTTGCTAACGCGTGGTCCACGGAATCCCTCATCTCGTGTTTTTACTTATGTAAAGAGTCAAAGAACGATTACTTATCCCTAACTTTCACTAGCTTTAGATCGATTAACAAATCAATTTAGTTGGCCACCCAAACAATCTATCAATCAATCATGAATGTCTTTAAGATCACTCCTATTAGTAAAAACAAACGATAATTATGTGAAAAACTTCAAGATTGATTGAAAACAAAACTCAAATCATATGAAGAACTAGGAATTCATCCTCAAATAAAAGAAATTAGCTACTCATGTTTTGAAATTCATAATAATAATTAAAAGAAGAAGTTTCAAATTCAACAAGTAATTAAAAAGAAAAATCTTAGAAAAACAAGCAAAAACACAAGTGATGTGTGTGTAGAGAGGTGTTTTGAAGTTGTAGAAAACTTCTCTATTTATAGGCTTCAAAATTCTCAAATCTTCTAAGGATTAGAATCCTTTCCTTTTGCAATTCAATTTCCAATTCAGCTTTTCTCAACTCTTCACCTTCTCTTTCCAAATTTGAGTCCATTCTCCATCCAATTCCTAGCCCAAGTCTTCACACCCATCCATTAAATTTTTGGCTCGCCGGAAAAGCTATCTTTGGCCGAAAACGTCGCGTGAAGGATGACCGAACGGGGTCGATCGGTCGGTCAACGGGTCAACTCACCTAATCGGATCGGGTCAATCGGGTGGAGGTGAAAGCACGGGCTTGTCAGCCGTGTTGCACAATCCTTGTGCAACCCAACCATCATGGCCCTGCAATTCCATCATTCTCGCCAATGCCACCAGCTCATTCTTGCTTCAATTTCACACTAGTCTTGCTTCACTTGAAAGCTAGCTCTGTTAATGTGACCCATAACACCAATGTCAGCTCGAGATCTCCTGCAACTCCACCCGAGCCATCTCACATCTAGCACCACTACCTAGCCTGTGTACATATGCTCCTGTAATTTCCATCCACTTGATAAATTTCGAGTCCTCAACTTCTTTGAATCATCCCGTCTCCATGCCATCAGCAGCATCTGTAGCTCCAGTATATTCATCTCGACCAATCACCAGCCATGACCTACAATTGCAGTCCTCATTTCATTCTCATCAGGGCTCATTTATACCTGCAATTCAACTTTCAATTCGGATCACGATTCAAGTTCAGGCCCTATTCCACCTGCAATTATCTCGACCATTTGTCTCTTACTTCAAAACCGGCATCAACCCAAATGCCATCACGGTTACAAGGCCCCTAAATTCTCGGTTCCTCAATCCTACTCTTCCGGCAACACAACCACCATCTCCTTGATCCATCACCTCCGATTTCAACCCACAAGCCACACTTACGAATAACATCATAATTTCCTTTCAAATCTTCTCAGATTAACAAAATGATCGTTCCATTGATCCCAGAGCCGGTACCCGACCTGCAACCCAGAGCAACCGGCTCTGCAACACTGACCCAAGTTCCCGGAACAACTCCATCAAAGCCTCCCGCCATCCCAATCAATCTTCCTTAACACAAGGAGTCTCACTGAGGCCTAACTCGGTCTCACCACCTCTCTCACACGGCAAGATCACCTCATGCCACAAGCTTTCATCACAATCCCGAATCCATCCTAAACGCAACCTCCACCAAGACCCGCAATTTGCCAAACTTGATAATTCGGCCTTGCCCATAGGATTTCCACCGCCATTCCATTGCGTCACAACCGCAACTCCTCAAAGCTCCATTTGCTTTCCCATATCCTTCTCAATGCCACTCAAAGTCCTTCACAGTCTAAACAAGTCTCAGGGCGGCATGAACTCTACTCATGGACAAAAAATGGCCTTCTGCCAAATTCATCACCACATCAAACCCTAACTCGTGTTTCTCATAAACCCAAATCTCGAGAACCTTTCAATTTCTTAATTTCTCTCGTATCGCGACAGGTCGAACCCATTATTCACTCGGATCCTTTCAACCTTGAATCATCACCCATCTTACAAATCGAACCCATTATTGATTTTACCTGTGATTTCATTTCTTGAACACCACCTTTTCACCCATCTGAGACCCATACATTAGCCTCAGATCCCCTTTTGTCCTTCTCGATCTATTGAAGTCAACATCAACTCAAACTCATTGTTCTTCTGTGTTGAACAACATCTCCAAAACAAGCTCGATTTCCCTGCTTCATCTCCCTGAGCTTTATCTCCACCAGCAGCATCATTTATTTCTCTTATTTCCTTCCAATTTCTATCAATTTCTCATTAGCTTCCATGGTCACGTAAATCAATTTGGGAAAGAAGAGAAATGATTTCTCTAGTTAGGCTTAGAGTTATAAAGGGGTTCGGATCCGGTTTAGGGTTTGGATCCGGGTATGGTTAGGATATGGGTTATAATTCACTCCTTCTTTGGATAAGGGACATCTCTCCACCTCCCTTAACCTTGTTGGACTTTATAGTATTCCTCCTTGGTGAAATGACCTTTTTGCCCTTTTGGCTCAAATTGGGTGCTTTCTTCTTCTTTCCTCCATGCGACTCCAAAGTAGCTATAAAACTCAAAACAAGCGTAAAATACATAATTTACAAGAAAAATAGCAAAGAAAGCATAAACTACTAGATAGTAAATTAGGTGTATTCTTATCAAATTCCCCACACTTGACTTTGCTAGTCCTCGAGCAAATCAAACTAAAAACTCACAACTTCAAAGCGTTCAAGCGTCACAAGCATCCAAAGAGTTATGAGGACATAGAGTTTTACATGCTAGTAATAAGAAGTTAGAAATACTAAAGAACGTATTCTCGTTCTTAAATGTTGAGTGAGAAATAACCACACCTGAGAGAACGCGTGTTTGAGAAACGATCAATAAGCATTTCGCCTCGACTTACCTGCCTCACCAAATAAGATTTTATGATAATTGCCTCAAAAAACTGACTTTTTTATGGTTCTCACATGTGTGCGGTAGGAATGAAGAGAGAATTCTGCAGACGTTGAATGGTGGGAAGGACAACTTAGAAATATTTTAAAAACCCACATCTTTTAATATTTTGAAAAACCATTTTTCCTCGATTGTGATCTCTAAGAAAGGAAATCAACCATATTATCGAGGATGAGATTACTTACTTACCTTCACATCCGATTGATAACACCACTCTCACGGCATCCAATAGAAATGTCTTCCGCTCCTCGTCTTGATCTTCATGGTCTTCGTCTTCGGTTTCAACTTTTGATGAAAAACCCTCGAATTTCATAAATCCTTGACAATTTATAACTCTTTTTACCTTAAATCCTTGTCGCTTGAAACTTCCTTATAATTTTTCCTTCCCCACGGCTCATTAAATAAGAACAAATATTTCTCTTGTTTTTTTTTTTTTTTTTTTTTTTTTTTTTTTTTTTTGAAAACAAGAAATTAAATACAAATAAACCATGTCCGTGGAAGAAGTATTTTTCCGATTCTTCACAACTTGTATCGTCTTGAAATCATAAACTTCAAAAATTCTCACCTTATAATTTTCTTCGCTTTCATGAATAAAATTACCTCATTGTAGTGTAAGTCTTCAACATATATGTAAAATCCGCTCATTTGTATGTTGCTTTACTTTAAGTTTGAAATTTGCTCTTTCTGCCTGCTTGTAAACCTTAAACTTTTCCAACTTTCCTTGTAGATTTTGATGTCGCCCTTGTTGATGATGAATGTGTTTCTATGGATCAGAGAGAGAATGGTGCTAACTAAATCGAACTACAAGAAGGAAGCTTTCATCTATGGACGTCACCCTCATGATTGACAAAATTAGCACTCAGAGATCAAAGAGTAGTGCTTTGGTGGGAGGTTGGGTAGCTCACCATTCTACCCTTGTGAAGCTCTTTAGTAAATGGAAGAATTCATTGAAGTGCCTCATGATATGAATACGGGTAGTCTCCACTAATGATTGATCAAGAATCTAATAACGCACTTCTCCTGCACCAAATTCGCATCAAGACATGATTAAATCCATTATTTAACACTCTAACAAACAAGAAATCCGAATGTAGTTCTCTAACATTTCCAAGTTCAATTATGTCGGTCAAAATCTCTATGTAAACATACCTAGAAATATGCTAGTGACTCTAAAATCTTTAAAAGTTGGAATTTTTATGTAAAACTTTTTTTTTTTTTTTTAAATTTTTTCATTTTTTTGTAATTTTGTTTTAAAAACATGCTTAATCCTCCCCCACACTTAAACCTTACATTGTCCTCAATGTAATTGAATCCTCCTAGTAAAGTCAAGGTGGGAGATTTTAACATGATAAGAAACAAGAAAAAGAAATAACAAAAAAGCAAAAAGATAAGAAATACGAAAATCGATGGGTTGCCTCCCATTAAGCGCTTGTTTTAAAGTCGATTGCCCGACTTGGCTCTTGTAAGATTCATTCCCATATACTAACAATCGGAAATTTGAGGATCACCCATAATAATTTTTGCAAACAATAACTCCATACAAATATTAGGAAAACAATAGTGATGTTATCGCTCGATAGAAATTTCCCCCACACTTATTCTCGTCCACACTCGGAAGTGTATAAAGAACATAGAATTCGGGAACTTCCATGTATTCCTCTTGGCAAACCTGCATAGTGTTAGCATCAAGTGTTTCAATGGTGGATATTTAGAAACAAAATCATCCAAAATACTTTCGAAGCACATACATTCAAACCAATAAGAGGTAAAGGAGAAGAATCAATAGGCAAAAGGGTTAGACAAACCTTTCAAAAATTCTTGTATTATAGAATCCTCTTCATCCTTAAAAATTCAAGTGAACTACTTACCTCATGTGTATATCGTGGTCCTCTATCAAACCTTGCAACCATTCTTCGTCGTTTTCTGCCTTAACAAAAGTCTCGGTATCATCATAATCATTCGCAAGTTCAATTGGGTCTTCCACAAAATCAATGAATGTGGTTTCATCTCTATAATCATCTCTTCAACATTCTCATCATCGGAATGGCCATTCACTAAAATGATTCTCATCAGGGTTGTAAAATCTTCTTGTGCGGGTGTTAGGTAAGTCACACCCAATCTCCTCCTTTTGAATAGGTGAAGGATCGTTATTATGATCCGGAGTTGGAATAACTTCCTCATTGTCGGAACACTCATACACTTAGCGGACTCCCATCTTTCCTTAAGAAAGTTTTGCCAAGCAATAAATGCATCTTCCTCAGGAATAGGTGATTGATCATTATTAAGATCAAGGCTCGAGTAATCTACACTAGCGTCATCAAAAGTCTCCAAAGGTTGGTCCTTTTCAACACAATCATCTTCATTTTCGGACTCACCATAATAAGAATCTTCATCGGTTTCATAACCTTTATCCCGACGTCGTTTAAGTTCCATATGAATAGTCCTACTAATTTCTCGCGACAAACTCTTCCGAGTCTCCATCATCTTCCAATTTGTATAATTTCTCGTACGTTCACACGCTTACCACCGTTAGACGGCATCTCCTCTTTTGGAAAAAGTGAAGGAAAACACGATGAAGAGGAGTATATTCCAAATTCTCTCTCGCACATTACTAGAAAACAAATTGTTAGATGCATAACTATCCTTCCATCCATGTGATTGTCCACTTACATACCCGTCATAAGGTTGTTGATATGTATGAGAATATCCATAAGGTTCTCGTAGAAAATTTATCATAGCCAAAATATTGGTTTTGATTGTATCCTAAGGATGGTTGGAAGTTGTCATAATGTTGAGGTTGAAACCGTATTGATTGTTGTAATATGCTTGCTCTTGTCCACCATACATTGGAAAACCGATACTCAAATACGATTCAAAAACTAAGTTAGATACGGAATAGAATCCAACAGGCAAGAATAAAGCAAAAGAAAAATAAAAACAACTAAAATCATTAGTTGCTCCCTAGACCTGGCGCAAAATTTGATGCGTGTCGTAGGTGCAATCAAATTAATCCAATATTTCCACTCAATTAAAAATAATATAATGGAAGTCAAGTTCGTTCCCCGAGGAGCAAGTGATCTTAGTTGTAAAAGTTGTCACGCGGTAAAAAGTAAAAATAAAATTAAACAAAGCAATTAAAATCGAAAGTTGAAAGATGAAAGCAATAAGAGAGAGAAGATCAAGAATCCTTCTTCGTTACGAAACAATGAATCAAGTTATGTTCTATTCTACTTGTTATTAGTCACAAATTATCACCAACCGTAGGTAAAAGCCTGCTAAACCCCTAAATCCCTTGTATCTTGACTTCTAATCACCAAGCCACCTAGAATTAGCTCAACCTAGATGTAACTTGGCTATGCATTAGGTTTTGTGAATTTCTTAGGTTGATATTAGTAGTTAGACTCTTAGCTCAAGGTCTACTTGCTAACGTTGTTTCTACACACAATTGCTCCACGGAATCCCTCCGCAGTTTGCTACTTATGTAAAGAGTCAAAGAACGATTACTTATCCCCTAACTTTCACTAGCTTTAGATCGAATTAACAAATCAATTTAGTTGGCCACCCAAACAATCTATCAATCAATCATGAATGTCTTTAAGATCATTCCTATTAGTAAAAACAAACGATAATTATGTGAAACTTCAAGATAGAATTTGAAAACAAAAACTCAAATCATATGTTAAGAACTAGGAATTCATCCTCAATAAAAGAAGAAATTTAGCTACTCATGTTTTTGAAATTCACACAAATAATAATAATTAAAAGAAGAAGTTTCAAATTCACACAAGTTTCGTCCTATAAAGGCTTGCAACTCTTTGGTGTCTGCCGGCGGTGCCATTGTTGTGATTGCTTCGAATTTGCTCGGGTCTACTTGAATTCCCTCATTAGTTACTACAAAGCCCAAGAATTTCCCGGATGTGACCCCAAAGGCGCACTTGAGAGGGTTCATCTTGAGTTTGAATTTCCTGCATCCCTCAAAGGCCGTCATTAGGTGAGAGATGTGATCCTCAGACTCTTGTGTCTTGACTACGATATCGTCAACATATACTTCTACTGTCCGGTGCAGCAGGTCGTGGAAGATGGATTTCATGGCGCGCTGATACGTGGCACCGGCGTTCTTCAATCCAAACGGCATCACTACGTAGTAGAAGTTTCCGTATGGGGTTTGGAATGAGGTTTTCTTTGCATCTGCAGGGTCCATCTTCACTTGGTTATATCCGCTGAAGCCATCCATGAAAGAATATCTTTTATTTTTCCCGGTCGCGGCCAGCGTCATGTCGATGTTTGGCAGCGGGAAATCGTCCTTTAGGCAAGCTCGGTTCAGGTTTCTATAGTCTACACATCACCTAACCTTTCCATTTTTCTTAATTACTGGCACGATGTTAGCCAACCAAGTGGGGTGTTGTATTGGCTTAATGAGTTTAGATTTAAGTAGCCGCTCCACTTCCTCCTTTATTGTGAGGGCGGTAGCCCTAGAAAACTCGCGGCTTTTTTGCTTCACGGGTTTGAATTCAGGCGATACTCCTATATTATGTACCACGAGATCGCTATCTAAACCCGGCATTTCGTCATAGTCATAAGCGAAGACATCCTTGTATTCTTTAAGTAACGTGATCAATACTACCCTTTCCTTTGGTCCAGATTCTTGATTATCATGATGGAGCACTTGTCTTCTTGTATTCCTATGTTGATTTCTTCCATTTCATCCACGGTGAGGTCTTTTGGCGTTCGTTCCTCATTGGTTCTCGTAGTGACGCTTGCCAACTGATCGCGCAATTTCTGGTCATCAATCGTGTTGTAGGGAAGCTCGGACAAGCTTTGTTTTGTGTTTTCATTGGGAACCCCCGCTTCACTCATCAACTCGTCAGCGTGGTTTTTCTCATTTGCAGGCATTCTCTCGGCTAATTACTATAATCGGTACACATGTCCACCATCGGGCCTGGAGAAGCGTTGGAAACTTGGTTGCTCATCTTGCTTCCTTTTTCTTTCCGTTGGTAACACCATCCTTGACGGACTGAACACGAATTTGGTGGGTTCCGCTTTTTCTTCGTCCCCTCACTTCGGCAGCGGGGTGAGTCGAGCTTCAGGCATTTCGTCCTCTTCTTTTGGCTCGTCATAGAAAATTGTGTATGTCGTATATGCTTCTTCTGGGTCGAAAGGGTTGCTCGTGGCGGGAATTAGGTACTGCTTGCCTCCTATGTTAGTTTTTACACATTGATGGTACGTCGACGCGACTATTTTGTGGTTGAGTAGCCAGCCTCGCCCTAGTAACACATGGAAGGTAGTGTCATCTTATAGAACATAAAAATGGGTGGTCCCTCGGATAAGACCAACCTTCATTGCTAGGTTAATGATTCCAATAGCTGTTTGGGTGTGGCCTCCAAACCCTTTCACTGTAGTGACCCACATTCTTATCGCGGACCGCTGTATGCCTAAAACATCGAGCGTATGCATCGAAATCAGGTTTAAGGACGCGCCCCCATCAACAAAATCTATTTTTAGCGGTTGTCTGTTGATATACACGGTGAGATATAGAGGCTTGAGGTGCTCTCCCGGGTAACATATGTCTTCGTTGGAGAATACGATCGCCTCCTTGGGGAGAAGCCCACAGGGCCTCCCTGCTGCTATGGCTGCTATGGCCTTAGATGCTTCCTTGATTTGATCTTCGTTGAAGCCGAGCGAATCGAAGAACTGTTGAGCCAATACTATCTTAGCACATTGATGAGCCACGCCGTCTTTGTTAGCAAAAGTGGAATTCTCCATATCCACCTCGCATGCTTCTCCTTCATCCTCGGTCCAGGGCCTCCAGGCATCTCCGATTGGGTCATGGGAAAGCACCATTACGTGATGTGGGGGGTTTTGCCATCTTCTGTTTTGTTCATTTCAATCTCGCCTATTTCCAGCTTCTTCTGAAACATCCTTCGCAGGTTGAAGCAGTCGATTGTAGGGTGTTGTATCCTCAGATGAAAGTGACACTAGCGCGCATCATTTTTGTCAAGAGTGCTAGGATCCATTTTTGTCGGGGGCAACTGGGTTTCCTTGTTTGCTACCCATTGTTCTAATAATCCGACGATTTGTTCCTTGCTGCAAGGCAGAGGTGGCGGGAGCACTTGTGTTCCCCAACCCTTGCGATTATTATTTTCACAGGTATTTCTCGGCATGGTCGATACAGTGTTAACCGAGTTTCACCAAACATAATCCGAGCTTGGTTCTTCAATGCAATCGGCGATCCTTGCGGCTGCCTCCTCCATTTCTACAAATGTGAGGAAGCAAAAGTTTACCAGATTCTTTTTGAAAGATGGAGTCATCCCCCGGACGCGAATTTCCACTAACGTTTCTTCTTTAACGTCTTCATGGCAATCGAGAGTGAGAAGGCGGAATCTAGCGATGTATTTTTCTATCTCCTCACCCATGCGCTGATTGCACTTGCTCAGGTCTATGGTTGTGACCTTCCTTTTTGCTGAATAAAATTTTCTGAGAAAAAGCATTGACATGGCTGACCATGAATAGACGCTCCTTGGCTTGAGGTTTTCGTACCAGGTGAACGCCGTATCAGTCAGAAATTTCGGAAACTCTCTCAAACATAGCTTCCCATCCGCCGCGCGATCATTCATTGTAGACAGGAATCAAATGAGGAGCTCTCTCGCGTTGCCTTGGCCATTGTAGACCTAGATTTTTGGTGAAGTATAATCCTCAGGGTACTGATATTCTATGATTTTAGAGGAGTAAGGACTCTCCATGAAGTTATAATTGTCTTGTTTAAAGATTATGTAATTCAATTCTAGGTATTTTTCAATCGCCTCTTGTGTCATAGCCGTAGGCTCGTTTTCTACTTCCTCTAAATATTATGTTGTTTCTTTAACATTTTTCCCTGCACTAGCCGCCTTCGTGAGATTTCTCAGCTCTCGTTCTTTACGTACGTGCTCTTCTAGTTATTTTTGCATCTCCTCGAGGGAAAGCTGAGTGAGCGGCGCTTCCTCGCCCTCGTGCTGTTTATCTTCTTCGCGCGTGATGTTTGATTTTCTCGCCTGCGTGATTGGGTCTGATACTATACCTACTCTCTCTCCTTCTGGGTTAATTGGGGTGTGTTTAGGTTTCCTGCCGCGCCTGAGGTAGCTCCTTCTATGTGTGTCATTGTAAGCTAGGCACGAGCCTCCAGGTGTGGTCGCCAAATGTTGAGGGGTAAATTTCAGTTTAGGTTCTACCCGTCTTAGCTATTACACATGACCTCACAATTCCAATAATAGTAAGAGAGAGAGTTCCCATTCCATTGTACCTTGTCCTTCTTTATATAAGCTTTCCTAAAATCCCCTCTTTTTACTACTTCATGACACATGTCCTAATACCTCTTAATTACCCTTAATGTCATTCTTTAACACAACCCCTTCCTTCTTCATTAATTCTTCCTTTATCCTCCCATCTTTCATGGGTATCTTCTATTTGGGCTTGGGTTTAGTCCCAAAGTCCTACATCTTAACCCAAGTTCACCTCTATTCTTAGGAGCATCTCCAACTCGTTAAGGGGTATTATTTTTCATGTATCAACACTAAACCAAAACCGGTTCAACATATTGTGTCTTTTTCACATATTGTTTCTATCAGAACCCCTCATGATCCTTTGATAAAGCCTACCAACATGGGATAGAACTTAATCCTCCTAAATCAAAAAGTCACCCAAACCATAAGGGTTCAAAACATTATGAGATCGAATATCAAGGTAATAAAACCGAAATCAAACATCCCATAAACATACATAGCAATAAGATAAATCATTCAAGCACAGGCTATGTAAATCAAAAAATATTACAAGAAAATTTATAAAAACTATCAAAAACTATCTATTATGTAAATAATTTTATTCATAATAGACCTAATACAATCATTGAAAGAAATCAAAAATTGATGTCTATTTTCCTTTTGCAACTCAGTCCTTCATATCAGTGCTAAATGAAGGCGGATTACTACTCTCAGTCTTCAGCTTGTGAATTTCTTCACGTAGAAAACCTTGTTGCTTGACCAGAACTTCTTGCAGGTGAGAAATTTTCGTGAAAGATTCTGCAAGAGCATGTAATAATGTCTTTGATTGAACAAAAAAGTGTGTCAATGCTTCAAACCACTGGTATTTCCTCAGCGTATTCTCTCTTTCCTTCTTGCTAAGCCAATATCCCTTTTTGATTTTACTCTTAATATCAAGAGATGATCCAGACTTAATCTTAAGTTGATCTTTCTGATCTAGCATCTTGCCATAAGAAGATGTTGGATCCAAACTCATGGTTCGGACAAGGAATGACCAAAGAAGAAGAAGTATCTTTTTATAATTTTCATACTTCCAAAAATATAATATTCCTATAAATACGAATATATCAAATATTTTCAAATACTAGATTTTATTCCCATAATCTACACATAAGTGCCTTGATTTTCCTTCTTCCTCACTCAAGCACACAAGGTGAGGAAAGAATTCTAATACCGATCAAGTGGTATTAGTATGAGATTTTCTCTCATTATGGGATTTCGAACAACCAGAGTGTCCTTGATCTAGTATCGTATGAGAAATTCTCTTCTTGTTACCTCGAACTAGCGAAGTATCTTGAGATTGACTTGGGTTTCCTATGCAACTTTTAGCAAAAAAAATTTTGAGACAGTTTTTGCATCTTGTCTTATTTTTCCCTTTACCATTAGATGATTTAATAACATCGGAAGACATGTCCATTTTTAAAATGGGTATATCACTAATGGAGGAGGAAGAAATAAGATTGACAACTAATGCAATATTAGCTGTTTCCTCTTCTTCCGAATCGTATGAATCAGAGGTCTCATCTAGAGTTACAGCCAAAGCCTTGCTTCCAGTGTATTTCTTAAGATTGGGATAGTCTTTAGCAATATGACCAAACCCTTTACACTTAAAGGACTGCGGCTGATATTCATCATCTTCTTCATGATTCTTTTTGACAGGAACTCGATCATGTGGGCGAGAAGATCGATGATTACCCTTAACGAATCTCTTATTTCTCTTCTTTAAGAGATATCGAAACTGTCTAGTAATCAATGATAATGATTGTTCAATTTCATCATCAGAATTTCTGCAATATGTTCATCTGAATCATCCATTTGTTTATTCCTCTCCATTGGAGCTTTCAGAATTTTTGCAGCTTTAAAAGCGATTCCTTTACTTTGAATAGACTGTGATTCATGGTCAAAGATCTTTAACTTTCCAACAAGTGTGCTTCGTGAGAGAGTTGAGAGATCATTTGCTTCTATGATTGCATGCTTCTTAGAATCATATCTTGGTGGCAACGATCTGAGAATTTTGCACACTATATCCTTTTCAGAGATAGTCTTTCCAAGAGACAAAGAGGCATTCATTATCTCATCATAGAGTTTAAGATGAAACTCTTCAAAAGTGTCGTTATCATCCATTCAAAGTTTTCCCCAATCGGACGTAAAAGTTTGAAGTCTAGTTTCTTTCTATGAAGTGTTTCCTTCGAAGACAATCAAGATTATCCCAAGCTTATTTCGAAGTTTGACATGTTGATACATGATGTTATAGATCACAACTTACAACATGTATTATAGCATTCAACCCATCTGAATTCTTCTTTGCAAGCGCCTTTTCTTCGTTTGAAAAATCTACTAAGCGTTTAAACTCAGTTTCTGAATTTTCTATCTTTGGACGAATATAACCATCGACGACTAATATCCAAGTATTAAAGTCTCGTGATTGAAGAAAATATCTCATAGCATATTTCCACCATAGATAGTTTGTTCCACAAATATTGGTGGTACGTTAATTGAAGTCGATTCATGAGAACTCGAGTTCATTCTTATAGGTTGGATCGCACCAAACACAGTTGTTAGATCTTTTCGTGTTTGCCTGCTCGACACCAATTGAAAAGGCGAGGTACCCAAATATACCTCAAGCTAAAACTTTTCCTACCTATAAGTCCTTTCTCCAAAGTGATTGTCTATGGACCTGAGTCGAGACAATACAACTAATCGGTTCACACTTCGTGTGATCATATATGGATACGAGATCGAGATACTACAACAACGAAGTATGTTTACTTGATAAGAGGTTCGGACTTAACCAAACACAATAGGATTACTATCAAGTAAAATAGGAATTAACGTTTGTGTATTTTACTTCTAATTATAATAAAAACAATTATAATTGTGGAAATAGAAAAGTAAAAGACACAGTAAGATTTTATTAACGAGGAAACCGCAAATGCAGAAAAACCCGGGACCTTGTCCGACTGAATACTCTCAGGATTAAGCCGCTATACAATATCAAACCAACTTCGTATAGTTGAGATCAAGCAATAAACCTATAGTTCACCTAGTACCGTCTGTATTGCGATACCTCCAACTTATGAATAAGTCATGTACTTGGAACAATTCCTTTGGTTCGTATTCCAAACAGTAAAGGAACAACAAATCTGTTTGATAGCAACTCTCTTCAACCAAGTGATGTGAGTTCGACAAAGGCTCTTCTGTTTACCTCAATAAACTCCTTCGTCGGGTTCTTAGATATATCTTATTCTCAACTACCAAAGGTAATTGTTAAGATTTTGCAATCAATACTTTTAATCACAAATAATTATATTGATGCCGATCTACACAACTAATCAATCTAATCTACCACAAGGATAAACCGATTATAGTTGGATCCTCTATACCGAAACAAGTATTGTGCACACCAAAGATTATGAACCCCAAATCAGAAATCTTCAATATCTTCTTTGTCTTCAAATATTCATAGATCTTCAATAAACGCATGCACACAACAACTTGAATCTCTTGTGATCAATCACGCCTGAAACGGAGTCTCATAACAATGGATTATCACAAGACATCTTTAGATCTATAAACAATCTAAAGATCCTCGTCGAAACTTCGATCTAGTTTGAGTGAATCTTATATCAGAAGAGAAGATTCTCAAGCATAAACAAACTAGGTGCAATCAAAGGTCAACCACCGTTAGTCAATCAAATCAATCGAAAACACAAGATAAACCGCAATTATCTAGTTTCCCACCAACGGTACTAATAGAACTTATCAATCCCAAAGAAGACTTTAAACTGAGCGGTCGTAAGAGATTTCGCCTAATTAGGTTACTCTCCTCTCCGAATAGGCGGCTTCACCAGTAACAACACAACCGAGGAAGTTTGCTGTCACGAAGGATTAGTTTGCTAGAAATTAAAACTTCAAGTATTTATAGACAAGGAAGTTTGGACACTTTAAGTAATTTCCAAAACCAAAATATTCTCAAGATATGCAATATATTCCAAATTCGGTTTCTATAATTCCCTGGAAATGCTCTCATCCAAAATATTGACCGAAAATCTCTTTGGAAAATCTTCAACTAGTAAATGCACATTACTAATTCTCATTTTCCTAAAATAAAATTAAAAACCTTAAATAAAAGATTCTTAACTTATTTATGTTTTGTTCCCCGGGATTTTCTTCCTTTAGCTATTAAGGAATAACTTTAAACAATTAAAGATAAGCGTTACTGCACATGTTCAAAGTATGTCGACATCCTTACTTTGTTAGTCCTTTTTCATACTTACAATCTTGAAACCGATTTTCCGTAATTCCAAACAAGTTTAGAACTGGTTCATCTGACTTTCAAGAACTATGTGATTGATCAAGAACACTCAATCACCAATCATGGGTTTAACGGTTCTACCGAAACAAGTTTCGGTTCTACCTCCATGTGAGTATTGTGCATAGTCACACTAGCTTTCTAAAATTCGGTTGATTAGGTACTAGGATTGGTTCCCCACATATATATGGTATCTAACTTGAATGTGTTGCACATGTCCATAGGATCGGTTTCCCTTTGCCTAAAAAGGTGTTGCACATGTCCATAGGATCGGTTCCCCTTTCGCTAAAATATGCTACACCTCATACAAGGATCGATTCCCTTTGTTCTTGTACAAATTTTCAAATTGACGGCTGTTCATGTCCACAATTGTCTATCAAAGAAGAAATAAGATGTCTAATGGGGGCGAATTCATATAGTAAACTTCCGTGCATAATAGCAAGTAAGCGGCCGAAGGCCGCTCAATTTATTTTTGACAATTTTATTTACTTTTTAGATTTTACTAAATAAAATGAAATCACAAAATATTTTAATTACATTAAACAAAGAAATTTAGATGAATTTCTATTTTTAAGTCACACATTTGACGTATTTTTATTAATTTGATATGAGTTTTAGAGTATTGATCACATTAAAAGTGAAAATTCAATTTTATTTAGCATATTTGCCCCCACAAGATCCGTAAATTACAAAAATAGTAAGCATATACCAAAGGAATTTCAAAATCAAGTGGGGGATGGGGACCCATTTGTCCCCATTTCCCTCCGTCCCTGCTTCCCAACATCTTCGTTCCACATCACCTTCAATACTTTTTTTGTCGCGCCATATTTGCATAACCAAAGATACGTATTCACTAACGGATGCTGAAATTGCGTGAAAACGATCTAGAACCCGTCGGCATCACGATTATTGATGTTACCCGTTTCTTCACAATTTTTTTTTGTAAAATCTTTCCATAAATAGTATTATTTTATTTATAACAATCGTTTATTTGATCTAATCTAACGTAAATAATACATAATTCTTACAAATTGATTCGTCTTCATCCATCGTATACTTGGTACCACGAATTCTAGTGTTTCTTTGTTGTGATTGTTGTTGTGTTTGTTGTTGTGATCGTTGCGATGACGATGCCATATTTGTTAGAAATGGAATTTATAAAGTTTTTTCTGGTAGATTGAGTCGATATGAGTAGTTGTGCTTGGAAAGTTGGAACGAAGGAAAAATGAGTTTTGAGATGGTAAGAAATTGTAAAATTTTGAGGTAGAGATGAAGAAGGTGTGAGTTTTAAGTTTGAAGATGAGTTGAATTTATAGGGAAAGAAATACGAGTCGTTGCATGATGAGATTGGAAAGTAGCCATTGGCGGTTTTAGATCACCCGTTGGAGGATTTACTATAGCCGCTGGTATTTGTAGGAAAACCGCCAGATTTTGGCATGTGACCCAAAATCCGCTGGCGTTTGTAGAAAAACCACCAGTTTGTTTATCAACCACACGTGTAATCTATGACCGCACTCAACAAACCATCAAATTTATTGGTTTGACCATCCGTTTATCAAGTTTGTTGAGTTCATAGTGGAAGCAAAATGAACAAATCCGAGGAATTGCCCCAACTAATTGCAATCGAAGAGTGGCTGGCCACCTTGTGCTGGAGCACAAATTGCCACCCTCCAAAACCGGCCCTGGTCTGGATTTATCGTCCCACATTTGTGCGAGCTTTATTTGGCCGACCCTTTGCATTTTGTTTGCATATTCCAGAAACTTCCATCTCTACGAACAGCTACTCTTTCATCCATGTACACTCAAACTCATGACATCACTACACACGTCAGAAAATCGATTGTTACATACGACTTGGGTCAAACTCTCCCTAAATCTTGTCGAGCACGATTTCTGCGCCTCATTTATACTCTCCCTCTATAAATAACGACTCTTCTTTTACCTACGATTCTTCATTCATAAACCCAACCCAGCCTTCGATTTTCTCTACAGGAAAAACTCACCAATTTCACAAAAATGTGTCCTTCAAATGTGAATTCCCGTCAATCTGAGACAGTGTCTGAATCTGATTTCCGTCCGGCTTTTGATGTACTAGATACAGATAGAGACGGAAAGATCAGTGTAAATGATTTAAAATCGTTCTACTCAGGTTTCCAACGAACCGCTAGCGATGAAGAAATTAGTTCCATGATATCGGTTGCGGATTCTAATAAGAACGGGTTCGTAGAAATCGACGAATTCGAGAAAGTTGTTATGGGTGGAAATGGAAAGAACTCAAAAACCCATCATCATCAACATCATCGGCTTCGTTAATGAATGAGGTGTTCAAGATTATGGATAAAGATGGAGATGGTAAATTAGGGTTTGAGGATTTGAAGGATTACATGAAATGTGCAGGCCTTTTTACAAGTGATGATGATATTAAAGCTATGATTAAATTGGGCGGTGGAGATGAAAACGAAGGTGTATCTTTTGAAGGTCTTCTTGACATCTTAGCTGTTTAATTCCTCTTTTTCTTCTTCTTTTATGAGGTTTTTAATTTAATGTTGAGAATATATTCATATTTGTTGAGTTTAATGAATTTTGACTCGTGAAATAGACAACTATACGATCTGTGTTCTTTTTGGAGGTTCTCATATCAATGAAGTTGCCGAATACGAACAATTATTTCTTTGTTTGATGCTGTAAACATTATTTGACTATACAGTAAGATTCCTTTTATTTTGAACGGGTAGAACATAGGAACTGCACGATTTCTGTGGCTGAGTTCAAAACTTGGTGATGTAGAATTTCGTCCCCTTATTTCTTTAAATTGGTGCCACATTTGACACCATACACTTACAAGAACTATCTTTCTCATTAGATATGTTCGAAAAGAAAACAATATAAAAACGGTACATTAATCATAATGCGGCAAGGAGCATGGACCAAAGGTCCTAAAGCATCCAATTGCCGACTGTTGTACTGTATTGGAAGTAGTTTAGTCAAGTCAACATAATTGACTTGACCTCTTTTAGTATTTCTGTTAAAGTTATAATTGCTGTTATCACAGATGTGTATGGCTGTCTGTACAACACACTGTATTGTACATATAGCAGAGTCTATTCTCTGTCTATGTTATCTTGAATAAAATCTTTACAGTGTTTCCCATGGTATCTTTCGGTTTACGATCCTAGGAGAATTTTTTCAATACCTTTTCAATCAATTACTAAAACCCATCCTGCAAATATCTTTCACGATAATCTTTCAGGAAGAAATTTTTGGTAAATCAATATCTTTCTCATACAAATTTTTGGGTTCATCTTCAACAAATTAGGTTCACATCTAATCAAGGTTTTGTACCAATACAAAAGTCGGAGCCTTTGTGAATAGTTTTACCAAGAACACAAACAAGTCATGAGCGATTATACTAATCACATATATTGGTTGTTCACAAGATATGCAATGAATAACAATACCAATAACGCCTGGCGATTTCCTTTTCGATTCACAAAACAAGTTCATGAATTTACTTCCTTAAAACACATGTAAAACATTGTTTCCTAGGATGAAATCCTCACCTCATACCCATACGTAATCACAATAGTATTTAAACGATTATGTCGATGCCTTATCTACAAAGTTTAATGGTTAAGCAATAAACCTCGTATTGTATTCCTTAATACTATGTCTAACTAGAGTGTTCATGCTTCGCAGTTTTGTTTTCAATATGCACGACTTGAAAGATACGTCAGTGAATGAAACAGTTCAAGTCAAATATCAATAACCTGAAGTGGAATGATGATGTTTTCGTTATAGCTTCTTACTTCTTCACTTCTTCAAGTCTTCGCAATACTTGTAATGTCTCATATCCTAATACTTTCAAGCTTACCTATACGAAGTTGACTCTAGTACATAATCAAGCGACTTGTTAAATGAGTTTTGATTCACTAAAATATGACAACCAAACTTGACATACCAACCCGAGGAATGCTCTAACAACTATATCATGATTATAATTAAAAATGCAACAACTCAACTCATGCCTAATGCACCTATTTCCTATTCCTTGGACATTCAAGCAAAATTTTTCATATTTGAGTTAAGACACTTTAAACAGTTTTTTATGAAGTACTTGATGGAACACGATTGTTAGAGCATTGCTCGGTTGAACCCACAAGTTTTTCTATCTCAAGATTGTTGTCAATGTTAGATGATCAAAACTATATCTTAATTGTTAGAGCATTGCTCGGTCGAATTCACAAGTGTTGTTATCTCAAGCTTGTTGTCATATTTAGCTGATCAAAATTATATCTTGATTTCTAGTCTACATTTACTCATGTCTAGGATTAAGATTAGAAGTGTGAAGTTGAGTATCATATATCACTACGTTCTACCGTTTTAAGGCGAATATCAACTGAAGACATTTGGAGAACTTCATCGACAAAAGGTATGTGAAGACTGAACCAACCTATTACTCAAGTTTTCACCTTTATATCTATGAGACTAAGTCACATGACTGAGTGAGACTTTAAAGTATTACACAATAGAAATTTCGAGTAAGTTTATCTTTTTAATTATTCTCGAAATATGAATGACTAAGCTTAAGAACATTTGTTCAAAAATTTATGAATTTGGTTAAGAACAATTTATTGGTTTATGACTCATGATTCAAGTTAATCATTTGAAAATAGCACAGGAACAAAGTGATGTGTGTCATTGATGTTATTCGGGTATGTTTCAAATCGATTGCTAGAGAGATATAAAATTACTCGTAAATCTGGATACACAGTACACATAACTTCGTGAGCAAGAAGTACACGTACTAGCATAGCTATAGTTCGGCATGGTATACATACCCTGTATGGATACCAAAAATTCTGCGTGACTCGTGAACTCGGGAAGGTACACATACCTAGTATGGATACCAAAAGTTCATGAATTGTTTTTGTCTTAAGGGTATACATACCCGATATACATACTATGAAAAAAATAACTCACTTAACGGGAAGTAAGTACACGTACTTACCCATTCGAATATTTTTCGAGATGCATCGAATTATATCTATGGGATAATCAACATTTGAACAACTCTCTAAAAATACCTCTAGTCATATTTGATCACATTATAACCTATGGTTGTGACTCAAGATTAAAGTCTAAAAGTGTTATATAAAAATGGTTAAGCTTATAGTTCGTCTAATCTAGTTTCGGCTAACCTTTCATGAACAAGTCATTATACACGGTTCTATTACGATTCATCATAACCGAGTGTATATTTTGTTGTGTTTATCTCTAGTCGATTTTTCATCTAACGGCGGAAAAAGATTGCTTGATTCCAAAACTACCTTAGCTTAAATCTAAAGAAACCTTCGATCTTTAAAGTCTATAATAGGAGAACCTCAAGCAACTGGAATTTTTGAATCCCTGACACTCTTCTTGTGTGTCCTAGTTGTAAAGTAAAATCGTCCTCTCCTTTAAACCTTTTTAGGTTTAATGACTAAAAGACTTCACTTAGGGATTCGTGAAGCCAGGTCTGACTATCTTTATCTTGATAGTTCGTGTATCCTGATCTTGCTACTGATTGTTGAGTCTCACTTCGATCAGGTAAGATTGATAGAAATCGAAAGTTATTCATCTCAGATTTTGTGCATAATAATCTAGGCTGCTCTTCGGGAGTCATACGCCGGATTTTAAGGGTTGCTAAACCTAGTCTACCGCAACGATTTCCTATCTCACGTTGATCTAATGATTAGAACGAAATCACATATAGGCTTTTCTATGGGAGGTAGATTGGTTTAAAGTCTTCACTTAGGTTAAAGAAACTCTTGGGTTCTAAAGGACGTCGGCTAAGGGAATCAATTGCGCAGAGTCTTGCGAGACTCAAGAGGTGTAATAAGCGCGATCAGAATCGAATTATTGTGACCGTTGATTCGGTCTCAACTACATTCCAATCCGAAGTATTGATAGTAGGCTAGAGTCTGTAGCGGCTTAATACAGTTTGGTGTTCAAGTATGGACTAGGTCCAGGGGTTTTTCTGCACTTGCGGTTTCTTCGTTAACAAAATTTCTGGTGTTTATATTATTTCTTTTCTGCATTATATAAATTATTTATATAATTGAAATATCACATGTTGTACGTAAAATCAATCAAAGTAGATGCGTCCATCTTAATTGTTGGATACAACTTGATTGATCTTGGATATTGATCTTTGATATCGTCCAAATACTCTCATGGTATAATCAAGTTCACGGACTTGTTTCCGATTACATATTTATTGTGAGAGAAAGAGATATAAAATCTTCATATAATTCCTGATTGAGATTCATTAGGTTGTAACTCTCGAATTTGTATTTTAGTTTAGTCCATAATGGTTGCCTACGAAGAAGTTGGTTGTGTATTTTGGTACACCCCCCCCCCCCCCCACCCACCCCCCACCCCCCGCGTTTTCATTGATTTCTAGTCTACTAAGTCAAGTCTCGGACTAGGTTAGAATTTGTAGTTGAGTATCAGAGATCACACTGAAGATCGACAAAGATATTTGGAGAACTTCTATATCGGGTATGTGAAGACTGAACCATTCTATTTTACTCACTATATCACCATTCTATCTTATGAGACTATGTCGTATGACTTCTAGTAGGTTTACAAAGAAGAAGTTTAGAGTCAAGCTTGTCTTGTGAAAAATCTCAAAATATGATTTTTAGCAAAATATGTTCAACGATTCTTAACAATATTAGTTCTCTGAATTAATTTGTGGATCAATTGAAAATTGCCCATGAAAATGATTTTATCACTTAGGAATGTTTTAAACATCATAAGAGAGAAGTATTGAACTTACTGGGATATTTCTACTTAGGGAAGGTTGGAAAACCGGTTTGCGAACCATAGATATATGAGTTTCAAAAATACAGGAAGGTTGGAGAACCAAACAACAAACCGCAAGTTCGATTGGGAACAACTCACGAACCCGATTGGCGAACCATGGTGAACTAAATTTTCTAAGTTGGAATAATAGGCTAACAGTTGGCGAACCCGGTTGAAAAACCGTTGTCAACTGAGCTTGGTAGTCTTGTAGGTTGGAGAACCCTGTTCACGAACCGTAGCACCCTGAATCGTAAAAAGCCCTATGGTTGGAAAACCGTTGTACCAATTGTCCCAGTTTATATTTTAGTAAATTCTCAATGAATTATTTTCATAATATGTTTATCATTACTAGAACTCTCTTAAAGACTTCTAACACTTCATTGATCACTTGAACACTTATGTGTGTGCATCATGATTAAACTCTTAAGTGTTTGGATGAGTATAAAATTGCTTTTAATTAGTTGGCTAACTTGCGAAACCGAATGGTCATTATATGCGGTTCAGTAACCGAACCTAAGTGGATATTCTTCTATTGTATTTTTCAAAAATAGAGTTTGCTTGATTCTCAAGTTATCTTAGCTTGAATTCTAATCTAACCATGGCCTTAAAAAAATCTATGAATAGTGATGCTCTTTCAACTGGGAAAATCAATCCATGATACTTTGTTTCCAAGTTGATTTTAGAGTCGTCCTCTATTGACCAGGGTTTCCTCTAAGAAACATAATTAGGTCTATGACTAAAAGACTTTTCTTTAGGGATTCGTGAAGCCAATTCCGACTATCTTTACCTTGATAGTTCGTGAATCCTGATCTTTCTTTTCTGTTATCTAGGTTTTCGTAATCTCTTTCGGGCAAGATAGATAGAAATAAAAAAAAAGTTCTCTTCATCTCAGACTTTGTAATTCCTCAAGATAGATATTTGAAAGCTAATCTTAGTTGATATTTTGAATATTGTTCTTGAGAGGTGATTAAAAATCTAGGATGCTCTTCGGTAGTCGTAAGTTCTGGATTTGTGAGGTTTGCTAGCTTGTCTATTTCAAATATATTTCCACACCTTGATCTTTAATCTGAATGAAAATCAAATAAGCTTATCTGTTAGAGGCAGATTGGTATCAAAAGTCTTCACTTCGGCTGAAGCAACTCTTAGGATGTAAAAGACGTCAGCTAAGGTAATCAAGTACGTAGAGCCTTACAAGGTTCAAGAGACGTAAGGAGCGCGACTATAACTGAAGCGCTTGGAATGTGGATTTGGTCTCAATTACATTCCAGTATGAAGTCTAATAGTAGGCTAGTACCTATAACGGCTTAATAAAGTGTGGTATTCAAATCTGGACGAGGTCTCCGGGTTATCTGCTATTGCGGTTTCCTCGTTAACAAAATTCTTGTGTGGGTGCTTTTTACTCTTTTACGCATTTTTTGATTATTAAAAGTCTTTGCATTGGTCTTGTTTCATACTCTCAACAAAGACGAAAAGTTGGGTGTATTTGGTATCCCTGCGTTTTCAATTGGTTTGAGCGAGGTTTGTGTACTAACGGTGTTACCACCGACATGACAGACTCTTGCTTTGATGGGAGCAGTCAAGTAACGGATTCCGAGTGTGTTCTAGAAACCATCGATGTTAATCTGAATATTTATTTGGTTAAATCCATTGATAATCTTTGTCATGAGAAACAAGAGGCTACTTAAGTATGCGTACCCGTTTGCGTACTTGAGTAGGTTATGTTCTAAAATCGATTTTTTCATGAACTAATACATATATTTATATATATTAAGGAATGCAATCCTTTCCAAACCATGACTATAATGAAATGATTCGAGTGAATCAAAATCGATTTTGCTTCAATTGTGTCTTGTATACTTCTATGAGAATATAAACAATTGAACAACTCTATAACTAGTTTCATTTGAGTCATTTGAACTAGTTGTGATAAAGATGAATAAGGTTGATATGAAAGTGTTCATATGGATAACCTCGGTTAACTATTGTTGAACCAACTAAGTGTACACGTTTAGATACAGTTACCATTATCTTTCTTACATTTCATTTGTGTATGAAAGATATTAGCTTGAATCTAATCAGGTTTTCATTTAACGGTGAATATTGAATACTTTGTTACCAAGGTAGCATTAATTGATTGCAAACCCTGATTTGGAGACTATATAAAGGAGAACTCTAGCAACTGGGAAACCTAATCCCCACACCTCCTGTGTGATACTAGTTGCGACTAGAGTCGATTCTCCTTTAACCTTAGGTTTTTCTAAAACCCAGTAGGTTAACGACTTAAAGACTTCATTGGGATTGTGAACCCCGGACCCAACTATTTTCTATGTAGTTGCGTGTTCTCGATCTTCTTTGTTTTCTATTGTGATTGAGTACTATCTTCTTTAAGATTTGCCCGAGATTTATTCTCCGATAGGCAATATTGAAAAGTAGTCACAAACACCTTCGTATCATCGTTTGTGATTCCAAAATATCTTGTTTCGTTAATCGATTAAGATTATTGTGAGGTGATTGATAATACTAGGCTGTTCTTCGGGAATATAAGTCCGGTTTATCAATTGGTTTCTGTTCACCTTGATTTATCAAAAGACGGAACAAAACTCGTAGGTATATCAGTGGGAGACAAATTTATCTATTCAATAGAATTTTCTGTGTGATACAGATTTTTTTATCAAGTCTTTGACTTTGGGTCTTAGCAAATCTTAGTTGTGGGTGAGATCAGCTAAGGGAATCAAGTGCGCAGAATCCGACGTGGTTCAAAAGGCGTAAGGAACACAACTGTACCTTGATCACTGTGAGATTGGTTAGGGCTCAACTACATTCTAGTTTGAAGTTAACTTGGAGTAGGCTAGTATCTGTAGCGGCTTAATACAGTGTGGTGTTCAATCTGGACTAGGTCCCGGCTTAATACAATGTGGTTTCCTCGTTAACAAAATTTTTGGTGTCTGTGTTATTTATTTTCCGCATTATATTTTCAATATAATTAAAATATAACAGGTTGTGCATAGTTCAATCAATTAGATAATCCAACCTTTGGTTATTGATATAAATTGATTGATACTTGAACATTGGTCTTTGGTACCATTCAAGTTGTTTCACATAATAATCAGGCTCGCAAATTTTTATTTGTTTGATTTGTTGATTACATTGTGAAACAGAGATACAACTCTTGAATATATTTCCATTGATTGAGTCTGACTTGTCTAGTTGATTCTCTTGGAATTATATTGGAGTTAGTCCATCTGATTTCTAAACGAAATATTGGGTGAGGTTGTTAGACCCCCGCTTTTTCACTTGGGTCAGTGCTATGCACGAAGAGCTCAATCAATTCGAGCGACAAGAATTTTGGGATTTTGTGCCTTGTCTATCTAATGTAAATATTGTCGATACCAAATGGATATTTAAGAACAAGTCATATGAATTTGGAACAAAGGTTCGAATAATGCAAGACTTGTCATTCAAGGTTATTCACAGATTGAAGGAATCGATTTTGACGAAACCTTTGCTCCTCTTTCACGCTTTGAGTCCACGGGTTTGCTATTATATCATGCTTTTTTTTTTCAAGATTAAGCTATATCAAATAGACGTAAAATCCGCATTCTTAAATGGGTGTCTAAATGAAGAAGTCAATGTTGCTCAACCTAAAGGATTTGAATGTCCAGAAAATCCCGATTATGTCTTTGAGCTCAAAAAGGCACTATATAGATTTAAACAAGATCCACGAGCATGGTATGAAAAGATTACAACTTCTCTTCTTATGAAAGGTTTTGCTAAAGGAGAAGCTGATAAAATGCTTTTTTATCAAATGGAGTGGAAAGGATGTACTAATAGCTTAAATATATGTAGATGATATTATCTATGGATCAACATCCAGGAAACTTTCTGATGAATTCCAAACCTCTTTGGGAAAGGAATTTGAAATGAGCAATATTGGTGAATTAATAAGATTACAAATTCAACAACATAAAGATGGAATTTATATTTCTCGAGAGAAATACGCCAAGAAAATTGTTAGAAAGTTTGGTTTAGATCATTCCACCCCAAAGCTCACTCCCATGGCTACTACCGGGAATTACAACGAGACAAAAGTGGTGTAAAAGTAAACCAAAAACTCTATAGATCCATGATTGGTAGTCTGTTATATCTACCGACAACTAGAACTAACATTCTGTCTATTGCCAGTTGTTGTGCAAGATTTCAAGCAGAACCAAAAGAGTCTCATCTTTCTGATGTAAAAAGAATCATCTGATATGTTAATTAGTTACACCGTAGGTTCTGGTTTATCATTTACCTTTGATACTAAAACTGAACTTATTGCGTGTTCTGATGCAGATTGGCATGATGTGGAAGACATAAATAGTACATCAGGAGGACTGTTTCATGTGGGTTTAAATATTATAGCTTGGCATATCAAGAAGCTCACAGTCCTTGTATACATATGAAGCCAAATACAATGTTGCAGGTTCGTGTTCTACTCAACTTTTATGGATGAAGCAAATGCTTACTGATTATGGAATCGATACTGGAATTATGAAAGTATTTTGTGATAACTCAAGTGCGATTTGAGTCACCGAGAATCCCTGAGCACTCAATAACAAAGCACATTAACGTAAAATATCATTTTATAAGAGAACTCTTTGAGAATGGTATTCTCAAGATTGTTTTTGTGCTTTCTGAATGACAATTGATATTCTTACTAAATCTCTAGATACCCGAGCGTTTCATGACCTTCGGAAAGCTATTGGTGTTTTTCTAGTTCATTAATTCAAGAATTTTATTGCCCATGTTCATATTCATATATTTTGGGAAATATAACTTGAGGTTCAGTATCTTCCAGTATCTGATATTATGTTTCGTTATTGTGTACATCGACCAATGTATCGTAGGAAATATGACGTTATGATGGGTGTCTGTCTATAGTATCATAAAAGGTAAAACTTATTTTGTGAGAATTTTTCTTTGTTATTATTCTTTGGTGATTAGAACACATATCTTATATTTTCTCGTAGGTTAGGTGAAAAGGCGAGGGTACCCAAATATACCTCAAGCTAAAACTTTTCCTACCTATAAGTTCTTTCTCCGAAAGTGATTGTCTATGGACCGAGTCAAGACAATACAACTAATCGGTTCACACTTCGTGTGATCGTCTATGGATACGAGATCGAGACAATACGACAACGAAGTATGTTTACTTGATAAGAGGTTCGGACTTAACCAAACACAATAGGATTACTATCAAGTAAAATAGGAATTAACTTTTGTGTATTTTACTTCTAATTATAATAAAAATAATTATAATTGCGAAATAGAAAAGTAAAAGACACAACAAGATTTTGTTAACGAGGAAACCGCAAATGCAGAAAAACCCCGGGACCTTGTCCGTAATTGAATACTCTCAGGATTAAGCCGATATACAAAATCAAACCAACTTCGTATAGTTGAGACCAAGAAACTAAACCTATAGTTCACCTAGTTCCGTCTCCGTATTCCCACGCCTCCAACTTATGAATAAGTCACGTACTTGGAACAATTCCTTTGGTTCGTATTCCAAATAGTAAAGGAACAACAAATCATTTGTTAGCAACTCTCTTCAACCAAGTGATGTGAGTTCGACAAAGGATCTTACATTTACCTCAATAAACTCCTTCACGAGTTCTTAGATCTATCTTATTCTCAACTACCAAAGGTAATTGTTAAGATTCTGCAATCAATACTTTTAATCACAAATAATTGTATTGATGTCGATCTACACAACTATTCAATCTAATCTACCACAAGGATAAATTGATTATAGTTGGATCCTCTATACCGAAACAAGTATTGTGCACACCAAAGATTATGAACCCCAAATCAGAAATTTTCAATATCTTCTTAGATCTTCAATAAACTCCTGCACACAACAACTTGAATCTCTTGTGATCAATCACGCACATAACGGAGTCTGTTAACAATGGATTATCATAAGACGTCTTTAGATCTACAAACATTCTAAGATTCCTGTCGAAACTTCGATCTAGTTTGAGTGAATCTTATATCAGAAGAGAATATTCTCAAGTATAAACAAACTAGGTGCAATCAAAGTTCGACCACCGTTAGTCAATCAAATCAATCGAAAACACAAGATAAACCGTAATTATCTAGTTTCCCACCAACGGTACTAATAGAGCTTCTCAATCCCAAAGAAGATTTTAAATTGAGCGGCCGTAAGAGATTTCGTCTAATTAGGTTACTCTCCTTTATGAATAAGAGGCTTCACCAGTAACAACACAACCGAGGAAGTTTACTGTCACGAAGGATTAGTTCGCTAGAAATGCAAAATTCAAGTATTTATAGACAAGGAAGTTTGGACACCAAGGAATTTCCAAAACCGAAAATATTCTCAAGATATGCAATATATTCCAAATTCGGTTTCCATAATTCCTGGAAATGTTCTGTCCAAAATATTGACCGAAAATCTCTTTGGAAAATCTTCAACTAGTAAATGCACATTACCAATTCTCATTTTCCTAAAATAAAATTAAAAACCTTACATAAAAGATTATTAACTTATTTATGTTTCGATCCTTGGATTCTCTTCCTTTAGCTATTGAGGAATAACTTAGAACAATTAAAGATAAGCGTTACTGCACATGTTCAAAGTATGTCGACATCCTTACTCTGTAAGCTTACTCTGTAAGTCCTCTTTCATACTTACAATCTTGAAACCGATATGCCACACTTAAAAACAAGTTTAGAATTGGTTCATCTGACTTTCAAGAACTATGTGATTGATCAAAAACACTCAATCACCAATCATGGGTTTAACGGTTCTACCAAAACAAGTTTCGGTTCTACCTCCATGTGAGTATTGTACATAGTCACACTAGCTTTCCAAAATTCGTTTGACTAGGTACTAGGATCGGTTCCCCACATATATATGGTATCTAACTTGAATGTGTTGCACATGTCCATAGGATTGGTTCCCCTTTCTGCTGAAACATGATGCACCTCATACAAGGATCGATTCCCCCTTTGTGATGTGTGCACCTCCTACTAGGATCGGTTCCCCTTTACCCAGAGTCGGTCTTATAAAATCACAAACTCGATCATACCATCTCAAGTGATTACTTAAGATCGGTTTCACTAATAAAAGTCATACCAATACAAAAGTCAGGCCTTTGTGAATAGTTTTACCAAGAACACAAACAATTCATGAGCGGTTATACTAATCACACATATTGGTTGTTCACAAGATATGCAATGAATAACAATATCAATAATGCCTGGCGATTTCCTTTTCGATTCACAAAACAAGTTCATGAATTTACTTCCTTAAAACACATGTAAAACATTGTTTCCTAGGATGAAATCCTCACCTCATACCCATACGTAATCACAATAGTATTTAAACGATTATGTCGATGTCTTATCTACAAAGTATAATGGTTAAGCAATAAACCTCGTATTGTATTCCTTAATACTATGTCTAACTAGAGTGTTCATGCTTCGCAGTTTTGTTTTCAATATGCACGACTTGAAAGATACGTCAGTGAATGAAACAGTTCAAGTCAAATATCACTAACCTGAAGTGGAAAGATGGTGTTGTTGTTGTAGCTTCTTATTTCTTCACTTCTTCAATTCTTCGCAATACTTGTAATGTCTCATATCCTAATACTTTCAATCTAACCTATACGAAGTTGACTCTAGTACATAATCAAGCGACTCTTTAAATGAGTTTTGATTCACTAAAATATGACAACCAAACTTGACATACCAACGCTTGGTGGTTTCAACCGAGCTATGCTCTAACATTAAGCTCTTTCACTCTTGTAAAAGAGGAGTAAACTATTTTGAGAATTGCAGTTTTTGATCTCTCCACGATTACACTTTTGTGAATAAACTGCTATAGGATTCTGTAAGATATTCTTTAGGGATTGACTTACTTCCTTGATTGTGTCGCCACCAAGGAATAAGTGGTGAAATTTAATCTCTACGTTCATACATGGCTAGAGAAGTTATAATTTTTATGGTGAGTCATATCGCACTAATTGTTCTCTTGTTCGTAACTTGCGTAGTGAAAAGTTTGTGTTGATGATTTTTCACGAAATATTGTATCTTAGTGCCTCTAACATTAGGATCGCTATTTTTAACTTCTTTGTTTGTAACTGGCGAGAAGAGAGAAAAATATTTGATAAAAATTTATTTTGTTCGTAACTGGCAAATAAATTTAAAGTCCAAGAAAATCCTTTTCTTGTGATTAGAGTAAAAGTCGCAATGTCGTTCTTTCGGGAATGACATGAATGGGGGAGAGCTCTTTTGAACTTGTGCTTAGTGGTAATATCTTTGTGGGGGAGTGCGGATATGGAATTGTAGGAGATACTTTTGCCTTATGTAACCTTGACACAAACCGAGATTCTTGGTTGAAATCGTCTAAAGTAAAGGTTGGTATGTGTTCTCTAGTCTTGAAATTCTTTTGATTAATTCATGATTATATCGATTTTTCACCTTTGCCAATTTTGTTGATAAAAAAGGGGAGAATTATTAAGCAGTATCTTACTACATTACATATGGCTTTACGGAGTATCATGTAAGGGGGAGTGAATTATTACCTATAGGTTTTACTAATTTTGCAAAAGTAGTATGTATTTACTAAGGGGGATAACATATCACTGTAGTATTGCTTCAAAATTATGGTGCAATTGAATTTTGAGGAAGATAACAATACTATGTGTCTGTATAACGAATAATGAGTAGAGTGTATTTACCTCATTCTATAAAATCTCTAAACGAGTATTCTCATAAGTTGTTATCTCTACGGATCTTCAACAAAAAAGTGTTGAACAAACACATGCAAAACATTAGACGTGTGTTAAGGAACCAAGAAAATCATGCATAGTGGATTAAGTTGAAAGGTTTATTTATTTTTGTATCCATATATGTATTGAATAGTTTTATCACTGAAGTTGACAAAGGGGGAGATTGTTTGAAAATTGCTCGGGTGAACCCACAAGTTTTGCTATCTCAAGCTTATTGTCAATGTTAGATGATCAAAACTATATCTTTATTTCTAGTCTACTATGTCAAGTGTCGGACTAGGTTAAAATTTTTAGTTGAGTATCAGAGATCACCCTTGAAGACTCAAGATCGACGAACACATTTGGAGAACTTGTGTATCAGGTATGTGAAGACTAAACCATTCTTTTTTACTCACTATATCACCATTCTATCTTATAAGACTACGTCGTATGACTTCTAGTAGATTTACAAGAAGAAATTTCGAGTCAAGCTTGTCTTGTGAAAAATCTCGAAATATGATTCCAAGAAAAAATGTTCAACGATCCTTAACATTATTAGTTCTATGAATTAATTTTTGGATTAATTGAAAATTTCCCATGTAAATGATTTTATCAATTGGGAATGTTTCAAACATCATAAGATAGAAATACTGAACTTACTGATATTTCTACTCAGGGAAGGTTGGCAAGAAGGTTTGCAAACCATAGATATCCGAGTTTCGGAAATACAGGAAAGTTGGCCTGTTCGCAAACCGCAAGTTCAGTTGGGAACAGTTCATTAGCCCAGTTGGCAAACCATGGTGAACTGAATTTTCTAAGTTGGAATAATAGACGACTAACAGTTAGGGAACCCGGTTCACGAACCGATATCAACTAAGCTTGGTGGTCTTGTAGGGTTGGCGAACCCGTTTCACGAACGAACTATGGAAACCTGACTCGTAAACAAGCCCTAAGGTTGGCAAACCGTTATACTAACTGCCCTATTTTATATTTTAGTAAATGCTCAAAAACTTTTCATTCTGCAACATTTTTCAGTGATACTTCCTCAAATAAGATCATTAAATTGATTAGTATTAATAGGATTCCCATCCTCAGGATCAAGATCAAGAATGTTACCCAAAATGCTAGCAATTTGATTTACCACTTCCTCGTCAAAAAATCTGGTACAGGCATTTTGATATCCATCTAGAATATTTGGATGCTGAAATTAATAACGTTTGAATCAACCATTGGATCCATTTTTTAAGCACAATGACATGACCAATCATTCCAATCATCAATTACAGTAGAAACTCTATAAATTAATGTTATCGGGACCATCAAAATTTATTAATTAAGCGAGATATTAATTAACCAATAAATTAATTTTTTTAAATACTTTATTAACTTATAGATAAATTTCATATCAAATAATTAGTTTCTATACAAACAAAATACCATATCATATCTTTTATATTTCCTATATAAATACAATATCAATATCAAATCATATTTTTATAAACACAATATCCAATCATATTTTTTATTTCCTATCTAAACACAAGTTTAGACAATTTGGATGAACATACAAACAGTGAAATCACTCAAGACTTGCAAAATTTGATCGAGAAGTTGGGCTATCGCAATTCAATAAATGTCGAAGATGTCCTAAATTATCCGGAAGAAAATGAAGTTACATAGTTGTTAACCGATGAAGAAATAATCGAGAACGTTATGGGAACTGATAAAGATGTGGAAGAAGATGATGAAAGTTCTACGATAGAGCCCTCTTCACGAAACGAGGCTATTAAAGCGGCAATCGCATTGAATAATTTCTTGCTGAACTATGAGAAAACAACACCAAAAATTCTTACAATGATAAGAAAATTTATGGATGAAATTCAATGCGATATTTATTTTAGCAAAATATAGAAGACAATTAAATCATTTTTCAAAAAATCTTCGTAAATAAAAAAACAGAATATACATATATATATATATATATATATATAATGCATTATTAATTTATATTTCATATGGGGCCTATATAGGTAATCAAAAAAGTATTATCTTATAATTTTAGTGAATTATTAATTTGGCACGTTGTCCCTGACTCGGGACCGGCCAAAAATATTATTTGAAAGAGTTTATTAAATAATCGAGTATTAATTAAAAGAGTTTCTACTGTACTTACATTTTGGTCAGCAATCATGGTCGATGAAAACATTTAAATTGGCTGTTCGACCAAATAGTAAAAAGACAAATTGACGATATTATCTCTTAAGTAAACGTGCAGCTCTTATAACCCCAAGAGAAGTACGAAGCTGCTACCCATCTACCGCTTCTATACACCACCTTCTTACACCCCTATGTGTCATCTCCATCTACCATAGATTTCTTCCTCACCCTACCCCATCTGGGAAAAACAGGGAGTCCGCTTTAAAAGTGAGCCAATAAAACGCTTACACATAGGGGTGTAAAATTTTGGGGTAAGAAATCCGGGGGATTTCTAGCATTTTCGAGAGAAGTATATATATATATATATATATATATAGCCTGAGCTCTTATTTCTAGTAGTAGAAGAGGCCAGTGCTATCCTGCACAGCACTGCGGGATAGAGTTATAATCTAGCACCGTTGGATCATGAGATGAGAAATCTCTGACATGGGTACTGATGTCGAAATGAAAAGTAATTACAACAAAATTTTCACTTACTTAGCTTTCATTTGCTTGTTCTTCCCATGGTTTTTTCTCTCTGTCTCTTTTCGTTTACCTTCTCTGTAACTTCTTCCTTTCAGTAGTGAGCAGGGCGGAGCCAAGGGTTGACAAACCCTGGCCCCAGCCCCCCTAAAATCTCCAAAATTGGAGAAAAGTCCTTTGTTTTCTTCTATTTTATTGTTTAGTCCACAATATATATAATATTTAGTTCACTAAAAGTCCCTCCACTTTTATATTTTTTATGGGTTAACCTATGTACCCGTGAAGAGGATAAGAGGTATTAATTACCCTAATATTTTGTGATATAATCATTGTTAGACACGTTTGTCGATAAAAAAACTAAATTCTGTTTATTGCCCTGTTGTTTCTATTCTTTATCCATCTTCAATTAATGCAGTTTTGTTTTACCAGGTCTCTTTAACTCTATTCGTCTTCCTTTTTTATTTTTCTTACGGAGCTAAAGTCGATCGATGAAATAGGTTTTGATTGATAGAAAGAATCGATCAAAAGAATTGGGTTGATGGTTAGTTTAAAAAGAAATCAAAAGAATTAATCAAGACAGTCCATAAACAAACTGAACTAAAGAGAAAAATCAATTGATTCAAAATTTCATATGATCAAACATTAAGAAGGAACAATGCAAAAAAAAAAAAAAAAAAAAAAAAAAAAAAAAGAAAACCCAAATAATGTGAAGTACATAAACTGCATAGCATCCCTTAATATCACAGATTAATTTTGGTATTCTTTTGGTGAATTCGTAAGAGGGGGAAGACATAGTAACGTGAGTGAAGACGAAAAAAATGATGAACAATTGATTACGGATGTTACATCTTCAAGGGGTATTAACGGAAATACAATGATATTTTACTAGAAAAATATTAATTAAGATTTAGCTTTTTGCTTTCACGAGAAGCTTACAGTTTCAATACGAAAATAGCTCAATTAATAAGCTGTTAGCCTATGCATGAATGCATAGGTTAACATTTGCCATTTTTTATTACCCCCTTTGAACAAAAATTCTGGCTCTATTCCTGGTAATGAGGAAGAGTTAGAAAATTATTTTTCCCTTCGATAATAAAATGAAGATCTTTGGTTCAAGAAATTTAACGGTGGATTTAAATTTGGTAAAACTTTCATCGACCAGTTTCAAGGGAATGAGAATTAATAATCAATCACTTTGTCCTACCAACACCTAACAAGATACGTGATGATAGTATTTGTTCTCTTTTCGGTATTCATTCTGAACTTTGCTAAGGAGTTTCTCTGTCTACCTATTTATATTAATCTAATGAGATTACTAGTTTAACGGGTTAAAAATTACCCCGTACAAGAGAGATTATTGATTTCATGAGTAAGTTGTAGAAGTTATACTACATCACTCCATCTTGTTATTTTATGTCCAATTAGTTTATTGATAACTATGATGGAGCATCTTCACATGGGCTCAACCTTGAAGTTGTTCAACTGCGGTACAATTATATGTTGGCTTGGGTTCAGGCTGCTTAGTAGTAAAGTTGTATGGTTGGGTTTGACATGTAAGGTCTAGTAGTAGAGCATGTCTGACTGGTTGGGTTCGGGTAGGGGCCTAGGTCAGGCTTTCGCTTATCATGAAAAAAAAAAAAAAAAAGGTTCAATGTTAGGTCAATCCAGTGTAGTATCAATTCCAGGTCAAGAAATCTGCTGGCAAAGAAGACATATATCCTAGCGTAGTGAAGTTTTCCCTAGTGAGTGAGCCTTCAAAGACCAAACACTTGATTTTCCAGTTTTTTGGTCAATTAGCCCTTAGATTTGAATTTCTGGGTGTAAAAGACAAGCAAAATATGGCTCTGGTTCAAATAACCAAGGATTCAAATTCAAGGTTCTAATATCCAATTTGGATATTTCACCCAAACAAAAATTAATTTAGTTAATGTTAAGTTACTTTTATGCCCACAGATTTAAGAATAAAATCTCAAACCTTTTGTTCGTTTCTTGGATATTAATGGTGAAGAATACACTTGTTTTTTGTTAGAGTTTTGATTGGTATTGCATCGAGATTAAGAGAAGACCCTTGTGTGTTGAGCTGGATTTGGTTAGAGATTTAGTTAAACAGATACAATAGATGAAAACAGATTTGCTGAGATGGTATTGATGGATTTAATCTCATTTTTTCTCAATGGAATTGGGGTTTTTATATTGGGTATCAATGCTTCACTGATTTTGTTTGAAGTAGAGATTTGGTGGAGTGTTAGAACCCGAAATACCAGGATAGTATGGAACTGAAATTGAAATGTGCTAGATTGAGACTCATCTTTAGAAGTCAGATAAATTAGTAATGTGGTTTGTTATATATTTGAAATAAATTGCAGGGAAGGAGATGTAAAGGCCTTAGTAATCAACAACATGCTCAATTCTGTATCATCAGAAGAACGCACAACAAATGTTTGTAGAAATGCCTGCACTATCATTTCTTTACAAATTCAATTTCACAAGACTAGTTGACTACACCAGCTAGCCATGGGACTGATGGGTCGTTTTCCAGGGGATAAAAAGCAACTGGAACTATAGCGCTTGGTTTAGTTCATGCTCAAGTTAATGACTCAATTCAAACTAAGAGACACATGACACATTAGGTACGAGTTTTAGGAGGTTTTGGGTCCTGTTTTGAAGCTAAGAATCGACAAAGGAGTAACCATTGGAGCTACAGATTGACTACATTATCTCATTGCCGCTAATTTTCATGGGTCTTGTCATTTCCAAGGGCTAGTTTAGGTTTCAGTTGAGAAAATAACGGCTAGGAGATGTTCTCGACTGGCAGAGAAAAGAAGCATAAGCAGTAGTTGTTGCCGTTGAATTGTTGATGAACGGTGGCTATTTGATGAGTGTTTAGAATTCGTAAGAAATAGGAGTTGCTAGCTATGAAAGCATGTTTGGGTTTAACTAAAATTTATCTATGAAATAAGTAAATTTCAACATTGTATTTTGTTAATGTTGATCTTGTTTTCTATGTGTTTGTAAATGACAAACAAATTTTGTATAAAAACTTTAGGAATTCGTTCCCTTTTGTCATAGAAACAGTTTTTGCTGCACGTTACACCTGGGTGCATAATGCACAGTCTGACCTGAAAATACTTTCTGCAGGTTGCACCTGGGTGCATAATGTATATTTTCGAATGTTGCACCTGGTGGCATGATTCCCAGTCTGACATGAAAATACTTTCTGCAGTTGTACCGGATGCATAATGAGTAAAAGTGACAAGTTTAACAATTTACTGACAAAGTATTTTAAGAGCTAATTATCTCAAAATTTTACGCAAAAAAATCAACAACTTTACTTGACATAAGAAACCATTTCTAAACATAGTGCTTCATAATTAACTGATTGTTTAAGTCTTACAAGAACTCAAATAAAGAAATGTGTGACAAGATCTCATATAAATAACACTTCTAGCTAAACAACATCACTAGTCTTCTTTCTTCCAACTTCCTTCATCTTGGAGAATTTCATACACGACTTGTACTCATTCTGTCCTCACCTTTTCCATCGAGGAAATTCAAACCCATCATTCATCACCGAATCCATGAATAAAGAACATACATCCTGAATCAAGACTATTGAAAAACCATCACACTCTTGAGTTAAAGACCATTATTTACGTTTATATTGTAGATTGATAATCGTGGAAAAACAAATAAAAAACTACCTTTTTCTTGTTGTGACATCCATTTGGGTGTGGCTCAACCTTGAACTTGTTTACATCAACTCCTCTTGTTGGAGTTTAAAATTTGGTAAACACTTTGTTTATTCTCCTCGCCATAATTTCAGCATCGTGCCATTAGCATTGTGCATGTTCTTCGTTCTTAATTCAAAAGTTTTCCTCTTGCCTTTGGTTCCTACAATAAAGGAAAACAAAAGATTTATGTACACAAAGCATAAAATGAATCCAATATCAAACCATAAAATGTAATTAAGATGCGTCTAAGTTTATCGTAACACAAACACCAAACTTGGCCAAGTTTAGTCAAGATGCACCCAGGTACAAATAAGCTTACAACAACATGAAAACCAAATCTACCAAATTTTGACAAAATCTAAGCAAGATGCACCCAGGTGCATCTGAGTTTACTGCAACACAAATACCAAACTTGACTAAGTTTAATCAAGATGCACCCAGTTGCAAATAATCTTACTGCAACATGAAAACCAAATCTACCAAAATCTAATCAAGATGCACACAGGTGCATCTGAGTTCTCTGCAACATGAAAATAAAACATAGCCAAAAAATACTCAAGATGCACCCAGGTGCATCTGGGTTCACTACAAACCCAAACATAACCAATTTTACTCAGATGCACCTGGTGCATCTGAGTTCTCTGCACATTACAAACAATAATTAAAGGACACAATTTACGGAAAACTAAGTGAACGAATTTCGCCATGCATGCTTCATATGCGTTACAAGGTTACATGATATAAAGATCCCATATATCGAATATAATCTCAATTTCTCATCAAGATGCTCCCAGGTGATCTAGGTTGTCTGCAACATGGAAACCAAACATAACCAAAAATACTCAAGATGCACCCGGGTGCATCAGGGTTCTCTACAGCATGAAAACCAAACATGACCAATGTTACTCAAGATGCACCCAGGTATATCTCAAATCACGAAACACAGTAAAAAAAAAAAAAAAAAAAAAAAAAAAAAAAAATAATGAGAGACCACAGATTGATAAACCCAAAGTTTCATTTCAAAATAGATACCCAATTCAAATACATAATTTCAAAATTGATAACCTAATGTTCCATTTCCTAATTCAGAAACCAAAAATAAAAATTAGGGTTAAGAGCTTACGAGTTGTAGGTCCTTAACTGTTCATCTTGTGAAGTTGATGAAATAAACAACCTCTTTGATCTTTGCGGGGTAGTTGAATTGAAAATTAGGGCATCTGGTAAACAGATTTAGGTCAGTTTTGATGGTGGTCTTGGTGTTGTCGTTGATGATGGAGAAGAAGAAGAAGAAGAAGATGTTGGTGATGGTGATGGTGATGGTGATGGTGATGGTGATGGTGGTGGTGATGGGTTTTCCTGGAGAAAAGAAGATGATGGTGGTGGAGAGAATTGTCGATGCTTGTTTGACGGTGGTGTTGGAGAAGATATGTTTGGAAAGAGAAGATATATTTGGAAACCAAGATACGAATCAAGTTTGGAAGCACATAAACCGGAAGGGTACAACGGTCTCTTTAAGTACATGTCTTTTTCACCTGCACACATAGTTTAGCAAAATTCAATACTACCGTGCTTTAGGGGCCTATGGTCATATGACCCATTTTCCGATAATTTAGGCAGTCCAATAATTTGAGTAGTTGTTTTCAAATTGGTATCATTCATCACAGTGCAAACAACTGTATGATAAGGTGACATGTGGACCGAGAGCTAAAATTATACTGTAGTGAAACCTCGTTTCCTTCTTAAAAAAAAAGGAAAAAAATACTAAGCTTGACTTGCACGCTGTCAATAGTTTATTTTACCCCCTTGTGAAGTCTTGCTTTTCGTTGCAAGCTTGACTTGCACCCCTGGTATCTTGACGATGGTACATTTATTGGTGACATACTTGAGGTGGCCAAGGCTTTGAACATGTAATACCCCAATTTTCGTGCCCGGATCCTGCTCGGATCCCATGTCCGAAAACCCGAAGTGCTACTTCGATACCATAGCCGAAGCCCGGCTACTAAGCCCAACCTCATTAACTAATTTATTTGGGCTTAATTAATTTATGTTCAATTCAGAAATTCTATCGCAGCGGATACGTAAAAATTCTTTTAAGAAGATCCAACCGTTACTTTGACAAGATTTTTAAACCAAATGAACCCTAGAAAACTCCGGTTTAGCATACAAATTAATTTCACCGTTAAACGTTTTAGACTCAATCCAAAAGAGTCACGTTTTTGTGGAACAAACGTAAAACAGAAATCGACATCAGTTCACACCAAGATTTTTACTGAGCACAAATCAAATCAAAGAATTATTATGATTATACATTATGAATCCTAACCGAGTATAGTTCCAGTCATAAAATTTCTATAATTTTAAGTTTAATTTAAAGTAATTTGACCACAGTCAACCGTGTAGTTGACCTGAACTGCAGAAAAGAAAAACACAGATAGTCCATTTTATAAAAATCGTATAAAATCATTCACAACTCCAAATCAGGTTTAGTTTACCATTTAAAAAGAAAGAAAGAAAGATCTTCAAGTTAACAGAAGACATCAAAACCTAAAACATACCATAGAATAGTTTGAAAGTAGTAAAACTTATATATAGTTGGATCTGTCAGAAAATTCCTGAATTTCGTACAGTGATAAATAATTATTTTAAAAATACTTATGGAACTCAGAAAATTCCGAAAAATTTTATCAACACATTCGGAAGGAGTTTTACATAGATTAAAAATATAATGACACGAAAATTTATTATAAACTAATTATCATTAACAGTCAAACCAACATGACTCGGAAATTTTCATTATCTAATCAAGAGAATTTTCTTAACGTAGCATTGTTTCATTGGTTATACATTAACCCATTAATATCCAAAGTATTAATAATCAATAAATCATCTAAAAAAGTTTAATGATATCTTATTATAATTTTCCAATCACAAATCCTATGCATACTACTAATTAAAGCACCACAACCGATCTCTATGCTTTTCCGCCACTAGCTCCTTGTGGTGCCATAGAATCTGGATTTTTTTTGTCATTGAACGACGTGAGTTGTGACACCCAGTATGAAAAGAAGCAACAAAACATTTTAAGCAACATTTTTCAATTCCTTTTAAAAGAACAACTAGCATGATTAACAACACCGCAAACACATGGAAACACCACATCCATAAACAACAATAAATTCAATCAATCCGCTCGCCCCAGGGAGCCCATGGGTTTAGCAATCAATTAGGAGGCAACCATCAACTCCTGATGAGCAGCCCCATGTTGTTTTTAAGGAGGCAACCTTCAACTCCCAAGGATATTTCGTACCCGTCAAAAAGGAAAGTCTTTTGGAGCAACCATCAATTCCCAAGGACTGTAATTTATCAAATACATACATATATCACATAACTTCAACATCATCATGAAATCAATAAATACAATACCATCAATCACATCACAATAATAATTAAAACCAATAAATATGAATTTAAATAATTTTAATCCAAATAAAAAAACAAGATTTAGTTTGTGTTGCGCCTACCTCAAACCCATAGCAATAAAACACGAGCCCAAAATCTCCAAACTAATCGGTGCTAAAGAAGCTCCTAGCTATCCTTAGTGATTTATGTGATATGCCATCCTCATGTCCGTTGTATTTTTTTTCTTTATGTGGTAACCTAAACCTAAACGCCAAACGAAAGAAATGATCGACCGACTAAAGAATTCCTCTTGACATATATAGTCAAAATTAAACCCTAATTACTATTATCTAATGATGCCGTGACATTTGGCACTAAACGTATAATCCTAAGCTAATTCTGATATAAACTCGGTCAGGTTTCTAAGAGCATCCACAGTCGAGGAGTATAACTAAAAATTTGGTCGAAAAACCAAGCGCTACGGAGAGGAGTAAAGATCATATACCATACTAAAACCAAAAACTAAACTATATTTGGTCTTTGGTTTGGTCTTTGGTCGGGCGAAGTTTAAAGGTTGCGCCTGGTGGGACGCAGATTAAAGTTACGCCCGAATTTAAAAAAGAAAAAAAAATTGGGGCGCAACTTTTAGGTTGCGCCTGATTGGGGCGCAACTTTAAATTGCGCCTGATGATCGGGCGTAACTCAAAGTTACGCCTGTTTATGGGTGAAAACTACTCCTGTAGAATTTGGTAATTTGGGGTGTGGATGAGGAATGAATTTAAACCTTAAACAAATACACTTTGCGCGGTGAGTGCTTGTAGATTCGAGAGATCAATCTCAGGCAAGTCCGGCCTAAACCAAGAAATGGCCGTTCCGGACTTGTTTGGTCACAAAGTGAAGGAGATGGGGTTGATCTTAGGGAGGGAAACGAAGAAGGTGTTGAGATTGTGAAGGTGTTGGCTTGCTTATGACTTGTAACGAAAGGTGAGCAGGCTTGTGATTGATGCAAGCAAGCTCACGGGTGTTTGAATACGTTTTTGTATTAACACTTGGTTTTCTGTCTCGTCCGAACTTGTGTTGTTGTTTGAAATAGGGCGGAGAACCTATTTATACAAGTCATTGAGCCTTATTCACGTCTCTCGTGGGAAGTGGAGGAAGTGGAGTGATGGAGTAGTGGAGTTGTGCGTCGGTGCCACACGACCGGTCTTGCCCACTTCTCATGTTCATCTCTAACCATCCATGACTTCCCGACACGTTCTTGTGATGGCGCGTTGCACGCTGCACGTCGTAAACCGCTAGACCAATACCCCAAAGATGTATCCCCGCCTTGTGACATGATTGATGTCTGGAATGTGTGGATCGTGGATCCACGAAAGATAGCATGTAATGCTGAATTGAATAACCGTGTTATTCAGGAAGTCGATACTTGTGAAGTATCGTGTGTATTTTATGCAGTATCTTGCATTATAGTGTGGTAAAGTGATGGGTAATGACGCCTCACCGACCAAATAACTCCCCGACCGGGGGTTGTATAACCAAGTTTGGTGAAGTTGGACGGATGAGATGATCTTTGAGACACTCATCTCGCGACCGTTAATGAATATTAGGGTTTTTGAAGAGGTGCGCAAGCATCACTCTTCAGCTTGGTCGAAACCAAGCATGGAAAGGGATTTGGAGAGGACCGACCGGGCATGTGTAGACAGCGTGCCGGTGTACATGTCCATGTCTCACTGTCCCATGAAGGTGCGATCTAGGCCACTCAATTTGACCGGCAAAGAGGAGTGGTTGAGATCGATTTTTCAATAGGAAATTGATGCCGCAAAAGTCCGCGCATCATGCTTTTTCCGGCGCGCGTTCCAAGACGACCTAATTTGGTCGGTCTTGGTCGATGGGATTGACGGGAAGATGGCAAAGCTGGTGATCATGCCTATACCCGAATATCCCATGAAAACGTGATCTAAGCCATTCAAATCATCCGGTGAAGTTGAGCGGTCGAGATCGGTTGTGGTTTGGGAGGCGTGGCCATGCTAGTTTGGACGCACGTTTTGGATTGACCATGCATGATATGCCTTGGACGAACACATGAGGAGGTAGATGGACCTACGGTGGTCATGCTTTGGTATGACCGCCCTTGCTTAATCTAATCTGTGACCCTCCATTTGTGCCGGAGAAGATGGACGCGCGTGATGGCTTGAAACCCTAATTTTGGCTTTCAAAGCCGTGCGCCATCTCTTGTTTGGGTGACGATTTTGTCACGGCCAAACATTGTTGGTCTTGACCGATTGGTCAAGTGTGTAGGCGGTCCCACGGTGATCGTGTTGACATGCTCGGGCCCTTTAAGTCTACATCTACACCCTCCATCTATACCTGCGAAGATGGATGGTTGAGACTGCTTTGCAACACATGTAATATGCCGCAAACCCTAATTTAGGGTTTTCCGTCCATAATACTTGGTATGAACGGTTTCTTGGCAAGATAGGACAATGATCGACCATGCGGGTCGGCCGTGGGTATTCCATACCGCTTGGGGGTGATGGAATTGATCTCGGGGTCATCCAATCATGCTTATGGAGTTGGATGATCTGCGATCGAATCATATCCGGACTGATACTGGTCGGTCCGGATGCTCAATCGAGCTAGTATAACACACCGAGAGGGGCTCAATCGGGCTAGTATAACACACCGAGAGTCGGCTGTACGGTTATTTCGTACATGGTTTCATTATAGTGCTTGGAGGTTCGTGTTACTCGTAAGAGTAACACTCGCCGTCATGCCACACGATAATGAGTACTGGAAATACAAGGCTGATATGAAATTCACAGGAAGGGATTGTTGCCACATGCTCCAACCTGGAGGAATTTCATGTATTCACGAGAATGGGATTGTTGCTACATGCTCCATTCTTGGTGAATTAAGTGAGGGAGTATCCAACACTTATAAATGGCTTTATCTTTTACAAGATGTCAGCGCATGATTTTTCCGGCTTTTACAAATTTAACCTTAAACGAAAATCCACCATCAACATTAAGTCCCCTGCCTAGCACATAATGGTTACACTATTGTGGGGTAGGCATGAGATGGTGACATATACAAACGTAAGGAGACAAAATAAAGGAAGTCTACCTGGAGGGATTACTGCCGTGGGAAATCCTCCATGCGTGTGTGACCACAGCCTTGATGAGCCGGCTTTCTTAGGTGTTGGAGTCGAGATATGATTCTTCTTCCGTTGGGATCCTAGGCGTGGGTGCTTGCACGCCGTTGGTTGAATCGCTCGTATCCGTGTACTCCTCTCGATTCTTGATTAGGGTTCAACGAAAGCCCGACTTGGTCGATGTTGAATCCTCATATATTGGGCGCCGTAATCGTTTTAGGGTTTTCTCGGCATGTATGCAGTGTAGAGGTTTTGAACCATTTTTTGCGATTTTTCAATAGGGCCTTCCCACGTAAACTCCGTTTCCTCATCATGTCGAACACCAAAAGGATCGTCTTCTTCATACCATCCAGGATCTTCCGTTAAACGTGCACGACACAACGTCAACTTCATGATCAATCGCCTGCTCGTGTTCTCCGAGTCAAGAAGATCATACCGGTTTGTCTCTTTTTCCTTTTCTGAACTATTGCTCGTTCGTCGTAATGATCAAGTAAATAATCCCTTCATTCTTGCAGAGATACCCTACCGGAACATGTGTCACGGTTATCGATGATGATGACTTAACCAGTCCTCTTCCTTCAAATTCAAACATATTCTCCCCTGTGAACCTTGAAGACGCCGACTTGGGTATCTCATCTTATGAATATCCAAATGCGGAGGTCTTTCATTCGATGTCCGCATGAAATGTTTATCCTCCACCTACCGAGATGTCGGTGGATTCCTGGTGCGGAAGGAGTTTGTGCCTTTGTACACAAAGTTATGGAGGAAGTACGGCCATATCGCAACCGAAACGTGGTCCGACACTTGTTCCTATGCTTTGGTCACCGCGGTAAACCGCCTTCTTCCCATGATTGCTTGAGATGGAGAGTATTTCTATCCGCAAGGTTCTTTGAATCAAGCCTCTAAAAGTGGGAGAATATGGTATCTACCTGTGAATCCATGGAGTTCAACGTGGGCTGGTTGCGGCAGCGTCTTGATATCATCAAGGTTGCTCGAGCTGGTATCCTTGTAAATGTTGTTCCTGCTGCGAAGGCTATTTTGGAAGAGGAGAAGGCTCTGGCTGCAGAATCGGAGAAGGTAGAGCAGGGCCATGCGCAGACTTGAAGAAAAGAACGAAATATATCACGCTAGACTGGAGATGATGCTCTCAAGGAACTATAATCTTCTAGATGGCCTCTTCTGAACTTCATTCCTTTATTGTTAATGACGTTCATGTCAAAAGTTTTTTAAACGTCTTTGCGGAATAAACTGCATTGGTTTTTGATTGGTGAAACAGGTTTTTTCATTGACACATCTCTGAATATAATTGATGATTCAAACATGTAATGAAAATAAATGCATGTATTGTTGACACAGAGATAAAGTGGTCGTGCATGATATGCCTTGAGCCACTTTCCATTGATAATCGCTTCCGGCTAAAATGCCTCCGTCTACCTTAATGATCTTGTAGTAGCCGGTATTGTAAGCCTTGGTGACTGCATTAGGGACCTTCCCATTTTGGTGAGAATTTTGGTGCAGACATGTCTTGTTGGATGTGTTTGGCCGTTTTCAAAACCAAACCTCCCACTTTGAAAACGCGTGGTTTCACAATTTTATTGTATGCCCGGAAATTCGATTCCTGTACACCCGAGCGCGTTCTCTCGCTTTATTCCTTCTAAAATCCAGAGTGTCTAACTCTGCTATTCTAGAGTCGAGACTTGACCTCGTTCCAATGGATCCCGTTGTCTTTGCAATCCCGGGCTGATGGGATTATGATCTCTGCTGGGAGAATTGCATCCGCTCCGTAGATAAGTGAGTACGGCGAAACCCCAATGGAGCTTCTGGGCGACGTACGGTACGCCCATAGTGCCATTGGTAACTGATCATGCCATTCCCTAGATTGTCGTATGGTACCGCTCGACCGATGATCCGGATTAATGTCTTGTTGGTACTCTCGGCTTGCCCGTTCCCTTGAGGATAGTAGACGGTGGAGAAGACCTGTTTAATGCCATACTCCTCAAGTAATTCCCGTACCTGCTTGTTGGCGAAGGGAGTGCCATTATCAGTGATGATATGCTTGGGCACGCCAAAACGACAAATGATGTATTCTTTAATGAAAGCCGCAATTGTTGCTCCTGTAGTTCCTCGTAGGGGAATGGCCTCTACCCATTTGGTGAAGTATTCCGTTGCGGTTATGATGTACTCGTGCTGCTTCGATGACGGTGGATTGATTTTCCCGATAATGTCCAGTCCCCAGCTGTAAAACGGCCATGGGCTGCTTATAGAGTGCAGAGGGGTAGAAGGCGCATGGACAAGGTTCCCATGGATTTGGCATTTATGACAGCTTTGAACAAAAACGGCTGCATCGTCCTCCATGGCCGGCCAATAGTATTTCTCGTGTATTTGGAGAAACAGCTTTCCTCTTCCTTGATGTTCTCCTTCGTGTGTCTGCTGCAAAGATGATCGGGATTTCTTCTCCAGCTGCATCGTAGCGATTACCTCCGGCTCTTGCGATACAGATCCCTTCATGGAATACGAACCGCTTGGCTCTTTGCTTCATCTTAATAGCGTCCTTTCGACCGGCAGGGAATTATCCCATCACGGAGATAGCTAATGTAGGGTTCTCTCCAGGTCCCAGTGCGGTTCGCATTAAAAATCTCCAATTGGTGTGGTGGTGCACAGCAATTTGAGCAAGACTTCAAGTAGTCCGGATTGAGCCTCTATCTCGGCCAATAATAACCTGAGCATTGAAGTCGCCAGGTAAAGCGTTACCACCAAAGTGATTGTCCACAAATTTCAGCGTGAATACGATCCACCGTAGTTGTGCTTCGTCACCTCCCGGACATCTTGACAGGGAGCCATCTCGATTCCGATAATACAAATACCATGAAGCATGAAGAAGTTTTGCGGGGTTTTGAGACCGACCTTTCCTTGGGAGAGTGAGCTCATTGAGCTCTCGAATGATCGGAGTTCTCCAATTGTCGGTCTTGGTGTCTTTGTATTGCGGTAGCCACGTCGATTCTATGGTTCTCCTCTTCACCGTCGGGTTTCTTCGCCCCTTCAAACTTCGGTTTGGAAGCCAATGTTGCTAGGCAATCGGCGTGTTTGTTGTTGCTGCGACCAACATGGGTTATGGTTGCATCGGCAAAGTAGTTTAGTAACCTCTCGTGCTTCGATCGGGTACGGGGCTAGCGTTACTTCTTTCAATGCATATAATCCATTCATTTGATTCACCGGAACTTGGAGTCACCTCTTATCTCCGGACGTGTGACTCCTTGCTTGTTTAGCTATTGAAAGCCCTATGAGGAAAGCTTCATATTCTCATGGAGTTGTTGGTGCATTCGAAGTCTAACTTGAAGGAATGTGAAAATACTTCTCCGGTTGGAGAGACTAACACCACGCCTGCTCCTCCAAAATTACTGCTAGGGGTAGCGGAGCCGTCAAAATACAAGAGCCACACTTCTTCTTCCAGAATAGAGACGTCCGGAAATTCTCCAGGGAGTTCTTCATGTAGTCCCGTAGTGTCTTCTCCAGAAATGCCGCCCGATAAAGTCTCGCAAATCGCTTGGCCCTTGATAGCTCTAGGCGATGCACACGTTATGTCTAGTTCTCGACATTTGGAGAATCCATTTGCTGTCCTCCCGCCTGTCGGGACCGGTTTTGAAAGTAAAAACTTTTCCGGATCGGATTTAGACACGAGTATCACCCTATTAGATAGCAGTAATGCCTAAACTTCGAATGGAATGGATTAAGGCTAAACACGCTTTTTCCGCTCGGGGTATTTGAGTTCAGCGTCTCTCAATATCCGGCTGAAATAGTATATGGGACGTTCGATTCCCTCGTCGTATTCCTGAGCGAGTAAATCCCCTACGGCGGTGTCACTGAATGCGGTGTAGAGGACCAGTGGCTTCCCTTGTACATGAGACTTCATGACGGTTGGAGATGATAGTATTCGTTGAATTTTCCGAAAAGCTTCCTTGCCCATGAAACTCTGGAGTTCTTTCATGGTTCGGGGAGGCGGCATTGTGAGGATAGCCTGAGTTTTGGATGGGTCTACCTTTATTCCTTCTGCGGTCACCTGGAATCCCGAAATTTACTCAAGAGACACCGAAAGCACATTTCAAAGGATTCATCTTCAACTTGTATTCTCGACACCTCTCAAACACTTGCCTCAAGACATTTGTGTGGTCTGCTCGAGCTTTTGATTTGACCACAATATCATCCACATAGTCTTCTACTTGTTTATGCATCATGTCGTGGAATATTTCCGTCATAGCACGTTGATACGTTGCGCCGGAATTCTTTAAACCGAATGGCATAACGGTATAATAAAAATTTCCAAGAGGGGTTCGGAAAGCCGTCTTACTCGCATCGTGCTCATACATCCTTATCTGATTGTATTCGTTATAACCATCCATGAAGGAGAACATGCCGTGTCCGATGGTGGCGTCCACTAACATGTCGATGTTAGGTATAGGAAAGTCGTCCTTGGGGCATCACTTGTTCAAGTCTCTGAAATCTACGCAGCACCGGATCTGCCCGTTTTTCTTCTTTACTGGGACCACATTGGCTAACCAGGTTGGATGATGAATAGGCCTGATGAAGCCAGCAGCTAGCAGCTTCTGAATTTCGTTCTTGATTTGATCCTCTACTTCATGTCTGAATTGCCTCGGAGATTGCTTGATTGGCTTGGATCCAGGTATGACATGTAAGTGATGGGTGACCAATTTTTCATCCAGACCAGGCATTTCCTCGTATGTCCAGGCAAACACATCTTGGTACTCCTTGAGTAAATTGAACAAGACTCGTACGTTCGTGTCCGTGGATAGAGTCGAACCGATAGAGATCGGCCCGGGAGATTCTTCATTCCCGATGTTACCAGCCTCTCGAGCTCGTCGGTTGTGGAATTGGTTCCATCTTGTAGTTGCTTTGCGGGCGTCCGGTACCTCATCTTGCGTTTCATCATTCTTGCAAAGATTCAATTGGGCGGAGAGGCCGGGTTCCGTCTCTCCCGCTAATTGCTAATGGCTGGCGCCACGTATATTGTTCTCCCCTTCTCGATCACGTTTCACCTCGAAAGTGCGTCCCTTTTGGTGTGAGCATGAGTTGGAGTCTCGCCGGATAGAGATGGACGCCTCGTTACGAACGTGTCTTTGTAGTGTTTGGCCTCCAAAGTGGTGTAAGTCGGTCTCCTTCCTTGATTGACGCCCACGTGGGTAGTGGGGTGCACAGGACTTTGTCCGACCCTCCCCGTGTGGTATCTTTTGGCTCGAACATCTCCACTCCGCATATTGGTGCATACGGAGACAATGATGCAGGAATGCGGATGACTTTCCCGTCTAGCATGGTCTTCAGGCACTGGTGATACGTCGAGGGAATGACCTTGTTGTCATGAAGCCATGGTCTCCCTAGTATCATATGGTAGTCCGGCTCCCTTTCTATGACTTCAAACCTTGCTTTTGATCGGACAGTCCTACCGATAAATTGATTGACATACCCGTATGTGCTTTGTCTCAGTTTCCTTCAAGTCCGTCATTGTGGTAGGCTGCCGTACAATCTTGCATGGGTTAACCTTGGCTGTCCCCCGAGTCTTGAGAGTGAGTACGTTCAAGATGCTCCCGTGTCGACGAGGGCTCTCCCGAACTCGAACCCTTGATGTGCGCGGTAACATGTAGGGCCCCGTTGTGACCTTCTTCGCCATCATGTCGTCTTACTCGTAAATGTAATATTGTTTACGGATGCTTCCTTCGCAGATTAGAATTTCGGACGAGAAGGAGCTAGGTGTACATCCAAAGCTATTTTATTAATTGCAGCGAAACGTCTCCGCCCGTTGATTCCCGGAGAGGTGCGGGAGTTCGCACAAGCTTTCCACTAGAGATGCCGCTTCCTCGGTCCACTGGTCTCTCGGTTCCACGAAAGAAAACTGTTGACTCGAGGGGAATCGATCCCGTGTAAAGGTCTCTGGTACACTCATTTCTGACGTCATCTTGATGAGGAGATCAAGTATGTTGTTTACCGCTTCTTTGATAAGCTCCATGTTCCTCGTGTGAATCTCCGTACCCGAGCTAACTCGATTATCGTTGGGATTCTTCCCCGTTGCGCCAGCAGGTAGACCGTTGGGAAGGGGTTATCTTCATTGGAGGAACTTCGACCGGGATTTGAATTTGTTAGGGAAGTCCTAAGACCAACCATCTCGGAACTTAGCCAAACAGTATTGGGTATTGAAGAAATTGATTTCACAACCGAGAGATTAATCTCCCACCGTGGTCGCCAATTGTTTATGGGTGAAAACTACTCCCGTAGAATTTGGTAATTTGGGGTGTGGATGAGGAATGAATTTAAACCTTAAACAAATGCATCAAGTGCGGTGAGTGCTTGTAGATTCGAGAGATCAATCAGGCAAGTCCTACCTAAACCAAGAAATGGCCGTTCCGGACTTGTTTCGGTCACAAAGTGAAGGAGATGGGGTTGATCTTAGGGAGGGAAACGAAGAAGGTGTTGAGATTGTGAAGGTGTTGTCTTGCTTATGACTTGTAACAGAAAGGTGAGCAGGCTTGTGATTGATGCAAGCAAGCTCTGGGTGTTTGAATACGTTTTTGTATTAACACTTGGTTTTCTGTCTCGTCTGAACTTGTGTTGTTGTTTGAAATAGGGCGGAGAACCTATTTATACAAGTCATTGAGCCTTATTCACGTCTCTCGTGGGAAGTGGAGGAAGTGGAGTGATGGAGTAGTGGAGTTGTGCGTCGGTGCCACACGACCCGCCTTGCCCACTTCTCCCGTTCATCTCTAACCGTCCATGACTTCCCGACACGTTCTTGTGATGGCGCGTTGCACGCCGCACGCCGTAAACCGCCGGACCAATACCCCAAAGATGTATCCCCCGAGTTTGTGACATGATTGATGTCCTGAATGTGTGGATCGTGGATCCACGAAAGATAGCATGTAATCTTTGAATTGAATAACCGTGTTATTCGGAAGTCGATACTTGTGAAGTATCGTGTGTATTTTATGCAGTATCGCATTATAGTGTGGTAAAGTGATGGGTAATGACGCCTCACCGACCAAATAACTCCCGACCGGGGTTGTATAACCAAGTCGGTGAAGTTGGACGGATGAGATGATCTTTGAGACACTCATCTCGGCGACCGTTAATGAATATTAGGGTTTTTGAAGAGGTGCGCAAGCATCACTCTTCATCTTGGTCGAAACCAAGCATGGAAAGGGATTTGGAGAGGACCGACCGGGCATGTGTATAGACAGTGTGCCGGTGTACATGTCCATGTCTCACTGTCCCATGAAGGTGCGATCTAGGCCACTCAATTTGACCGGCAAAGAGGAGTGGTTGAGATCGATTTTGCAATAGGAAATTGATGCCGCAAAAGGCCGCGCATCATGCTTTTTCCGGTGCGCGTTCCAAGACGACCTAATTTGGTCGGTCTTGGTCGATGGGTTTGACGGGAAGATGGCAGGCTGGTGATCATGCATATACCCGAATATCCCATGAAAACGTGATCTAAGCCATTCAAATCATCCCAGGGTGAAGTTGAGCGGTCGAGATCGGTTGTGGTTTGGGAGGCGTGGCCATGCTAGTTTGGACGCACGTTTTGATTGACCGGGCATGATATGCCTTGGCCGAACACATGAGGAGGTAGATAGGCCTACGGTGGTCATGCTTTGTATGACCGGCCCTTGCTTAATCTAATCTGTGACCCTCCATTTGTGCCGGAGAAGATGGACGCGCGTGATGGCTTGAAACCCTAATTTTGGCTTTCAAAGCCGTGCGCCATCTCTTGTTTGGGTGACGATTTTGTCACGGCCAAACATTGTTGGTCTTGACCGATTGGTCAAGTGTGTAGGCGGTCCCACAGTGATCTTGTTGACATGCTCTGGGCCCTTTAAGTCTACATCTACACCCTCCATCTATACATGCGAAGATGGATGGTTGAGACTGCTTTGCAACACATGTAATATGCCGCAAACCCTAATTTAGGGTTTTCCGTCCATAATGCTTGGTATGAACGGTTTCTTGGCAAGCTAGGGCCAATGACCGACCATGCGGGGTCGGCCGTGGGTATTCCATACCGCTTGGGGGTGATGGAATTGATCCGGGGTCATCCAATCATGCTTATGGAGTTGGATGATCGCGATCGAATCATATCCTGGACCGATACGGTCAGTCCGGATGCTCAATCGGGCTAGTATAACACACCGAGAGGGGCTCAATCGGGCTAGTATAACACACCGAGAGTCACCAGACGGGTATTTTGTACATGGTTTCATTATAGTGCTTGAGGTTCGTGTTACTCAGTAAGAGTAACACTCGACCGTCATGCCACGCCGATAATGAGTACTGGAAATACAAGGCCGATATGAAATTCACAGAAGGGATTGTTGCTACATGCTCCAACCTGGAGAAATTTCATGTATTCACAGAATGGGATTGTTGCTACATGCTCCATTCTTGGTGAATTAAGTGAGAGAGTATCCAACACTTATAAATGGCTTTATCTTTTACAAGATGTCAGCGCATGATTTTTCCGGTTTTTACAAATTTAACCTTAAACGAAAATCCACCATCAACAACGCCCGAATTTAAAAAAAAAAAATGGGGCGCAACTTAAAGTTGCGCCTGGGAAAAAAAAAAAAAAGTGGGGCGCAACTTAAAGTTGCTCCAAAAGATGTAGTTACTTTGTAATTGAAATGGTGTGTCTAGCATTTATTTTGCAATGCATACTACCAATCCGGCAGCTCTTCAACAATCTACTGATCTTTTTGACGACCATTTGTTCAAGTATTTGAGACTTCTAGTTACCGGGGATGGTGCTGGCTTTGGGTCATTGCAGCAGAGATTAGATACCCTACTTATCAAGGATATCCACTTATCAAGGATATCTAATATGGCTTTGGTCTTGGTATTTATATTATGGCGGACACTCATACCTATTGTTACCTTGCATCTCAGAGTCAGACTGCTTCAGTGCAAAAGGTGATGCTTGGTAACTTATTCCCTACAGACAAAGGTTTTACCTATCAATTGGCTCTTCAGAACTTTATTCAGATATGTGGATTACGTTTTACTTATTTCGTCGATGATCCTCCCCCCTCCCTCCCCCTCCATGTATTCCCTGGTAGTTACTTACTTTTATGTAGTTAAGAAGCAAATCCCCAACCAATTTTCCATGTCTGCAAGAGATTCAATTATGTGAAAATGTAATCGTATTAAGAATGCACAAGATTATCTATTGGCAGTACCAATTAGTGGGCGTAATCAATGCCTTGGGCCAAGACAGTTCAGAGCTGTTCTTTGTTATCTTCTTGGCATCCCTTTGTTTGTCGAAAATGGTTGGTGCTCAAGCTGCAATACATCCATGGACATCTTTGGTGATCACGCGATCCATTTGAAACTGCGGGGGTCTAACAACCACACCCAACAATTAGTTTGGAAATCTGTGAGGACTTACTCCAATACACTTTCTAGATAATCAACTAGACAGTCAGACTCAATCGAGAATAAAATGTTTCAAAGAGTTTTAATATCTCTAACTCTTAATTCAACAATCAACAAATAGAAATCTACGAGCCTGATTGAATATAAGAGGAGTAACTTGAACGGTATCAAAGACAAATGTTCAAGTGTCAATCAATGTAAATCAACAACCAGAGGTTGGATATTCTAATTGATTGATCATAACGCACAACCTGTGATATTTCAATTATATAAAAAAATACAACGCGGAATAGAGATAACACAGACACCAGAATTTTGTTAACGAGGAAACCGCAAATGCGGAAAAACCCCAGGACCTAGTCCAGATTGAACACCACACTGTATTAAGCCGCTACAGACAGACACTAGCCTACTACCAATTAACTTCGGACTGGACTGTATTGAACCCTAATTAATCTCACAATGATTCAAGGTACAGTTGCGCTTCTTACATCTCTGATCCCAGCAGGATACTACGCACTTGATTCCCTTAGTTGATCTCACCCACAACCAAGAGTTTCTGCGACTTAAAGTCGAAGACTTGATAAAGAAATTTGTCTCATACAGAAAAGTCTATAGGATTGAATAAATCTGTCTCCCACAAAAATAACAAAGAGTTTTTGTTCCGTCTTTTTATAAATCAAGGTGAACAGGAACCGATCGATAACCCAGACTTATATTCCCGAAGAACAGCCTAGAATTATCAATCACCTCACAATAATCTTAATCGACTAGCGAAAGAAGATATTGTGGAATCACAAATGATGAGACGAAGTGTTTATGATTACTTTTCTATCTTGCCTATCGGAGATATAAACTCGAGCCAATTATTCCAATTATACTCAACACGATAGAAACAACAAGATCAGATCACGCAACTACAAAGATAATAGTTGGGCATGGCTTCACAATCCCAATGAAGTCTTCAAGTCGTTAAACTACAGGGTCTCGAGAAGAAACCTAAGGTTAAAGGATAATCGACTCTAGTTATGCAACTAGTAACACACAATAGGTGTGGGGATTAGGTTTCCCAGTTGCTAGAGTTCTCCTTTATATAGTTTTCAAATCAGGGTTTGCAAACTAAGTTACCTTGGTAACAAAGCATTCAATATTCACCGTTAGATGAAAAACCTGATTCTCCCAAGCTAATATGTTTCAACCGTTAGATCGAACTTCGCTTGTTAAACACAAATGAAATGTACCCTCATTTAGGTTTATCACTACACCATTTTAAGGGATTAGCAACCCAGATTAGCAATGACACTAGTGTCGTTGCGAATTTTTCAGTTGCTAATCGCCGTTGCTAATTTTTCGCAACGGAAAATATCTATTGCGAATTTTGCAACCGCTCGTTTAAGGTTGCGAATAGCAACCGCGCTGGGTTCAGGCATGCAAAGTGCGCGTGTGGTCGGGAACACTAGGATTACTATTTACGCCCAAGTCAACATCTGGTCAAGTATTCATTTTTATTTTTCTACCCTTCACCCATATCTACCCTATATCATTCATTATCGAGTTTATCTTCTCATTTTTTTCTCCGCCACAGAACTCCAACTTCATCTCTCTTTCATCTCCTCTCCAGAGAAGCTCTAAAGAATTTCATCTCCTCTCCGCAAAAGCTCTGAAGAACCACTGAAATCAACCAGGTTTTAAGTCTCTTTCATAATATTTTCATTTCAGTTTACAGGTTTTGATTTCTAGGGTTTCAGTTGTGAATCTTATACGATTTTATCTTTTTGTTTCGTTTAATCCTATTTATTTCTTCTTACTCTTCTTAGGTTTTGATTTTTTTTTCTGATTCATCTTGTTCGTTTGAAGTTCCGAAGAAAACCTAAACCCAAAACACGGTCTCCTCTTCAAACATCATCATCAATGGATGACGATGATCAAGATGATGGGGGTGATATTGGGTAAATCTCTATTTTTTATTCTTTTTTATCGATTTTCACCAAAATTTTCAATTAGGGTTTCCAATTTTCTGTAATTTTGAGATTTTTGAATTGATTTCTTGAACTCACAAATACAAGGATGAACCAGTTGAGGACGTTATGGTAAGTAGATCAATTATTTTATTTTTTTGTTTTTGGTAATTTTTTTGATTTTATTGATTGTGATAGCAATTGTATTTGTGATATTTGTAGGAAGGTGATGAAGTGGATGTTGAAAATAACAATGAAGATGATGCTTCTGATGGTGGTTGTAGAAGGTGTAGAAAAAAGGGTATAAATCTTATCTTTGATCTCTAGATTAATTCTGTTAATGTTATCAATTGGATTCACCTTGATTATTTTCCTGACTTAATTCAACTTGCTTACTTGTTGTCCTCGGAGGAAGATAATCTGCGGATTCGAATTCGAATTACCAAGGTATGATTCTTAATCATGCATTCTCGATGGTTTCATCATAATGTTATCCCAAATTTTGCATAAGCTTGCGAGTTAGCAGTTTTTGATAGAAGAATTGGTGCTGCAGTTTCTGTTGGATGGTTGGCCTGCTCTCTCAATCCATGGAGATAAGAGTCAAGCGGAGAGATATTGGGTTCTCGCATAGTTAAATTCTTGAAAAAGTCCCAATCATGACAACAACAGATGTTGCCGCACGTGGCTTAGTTTTGTGTTTGACCTTAATGCATCTTCTTGGATCTGCATGACTTGCTTCTTGGTGTCATGTTTGCGTTGATATGGTATACCATTTAACAACTTTTTTCTGCAAAATTAATCTATTGGACATTAAAGTTCTGAAAGAGTATAATTCTTTTAAACTGTTAATCAACTTCAGTAAATATATGCTCAGTTTCACTAATTAGTTTATTTACTTATGGTGGTGATGGCAGACGTGAAGGATGCATAATATGTCGTATGTGACATATAAAAATTAACAGAAAAATCCAGAAAAGACTCGGTATGGAAAACTTTGAATGTCACTTTGTTTATTGATAACATCCTTTTGTGTCTGTAAGATTGTATGATCAATATTCAGTAGTTTCTATGAATTTTATCAGTTATGCTTTGAATTGAGAGTTTAAGTGAAATCAGTTTGTATGAATTTTCATCCTATGCCCTAGGATGCAGTGTGGTCAATAGCTTCAAGTTGCTTTGTTTAATAGTGTGTTTAATACTCGAGATGGTGGCATTGGTGACTTATTATAGTAATAAGGTTGTGGGACTATAGATGGTGGTTGGGGATGACCTTTAATAGTGTCGGGATGGTAATGGTGACGCTGGTGGCGGTGACTTATAGATGGTAGTGGTGATGACATGTAGAAGGAAGGAGTGGGTTCTGGAAATGACGAAGGTGGTGAAATCACATGTTTATCTAACATTTTATTTTTCGACTGAATATGGGAACGGGATGATGACACTGCATTGCTAGAGCGTTAAACCTAGAGACTTAGACCGATATATTAAACTTCCAATTTCCAACAAGTTCTTATTTCGTTTTTTTTTTTTTTAAGTTTTCTTATGAAATACAATATCTTCTGCTTTCTGCGTACATCACTCCAGATGTCCACACAGGCAATGCAAAAGAACCTACAAGCCAGAGTGAAATAAACCAGGTGTTTGGAATCAGGCATATGTCTCATCAATCCTTTCTATGGTATATATATATAGTTTTTTCTGTTGAATAGTGCAGTATACTTTTAGTTTGAACTTTTGGAGTATGCCTTTTGTGCATATGTTGATACATCATTTCTCTTGCAGCTTCCAGGAGTTGACACTAATGATGACTCGTTAAAAGATTTGATTGCATCTTTATGAGGTCATGCAGAAGTAAGTTAGCAGAATCTCATTCAACTCCCTAATTGTGAAAACGTTAACACTATTCACTATTTAATCTCTGTATGATTGCAAAGTACATCTGGCACAAAGACATGACTGAGTTTTTACACTTCCAGAATTATGGGGAAAATAAAAAATGAATGCTTGATGGTACTGGCGCATTGTTACTGACCTGTTATGATGTCCATATAACTCAAATAAAAACGTGACCTTACTGCTTTTTTCTCATCGAATTTTAACAATTATCGTATTATTCCATAAAACCTTATGCATATTTTTTTACTTTGCAGGTGTGGTCACTGCAAGCAACTGAACATATTGTCTGGTTCAAACAGAACCGTATGTGATTTTGGTCTCTAGATTGAAAGAAATTGACTGATTTCTGGTATGTAGGATATTGGTATTTGCTATGCAGTTGTTGAATATGAAGATGCTACTGGTGCTCAAATTGCTATTCAGATTGGATTCTCATTCATTACTAGCCAATTGCATAATACAAAAACCTTTGAGCTGTTCCAGGGCATTAATGAATGTTTCTTATGTTTTCATTTGCAGCTAAGTGTTACCATTATCATGCAGATTAAGCATGAGATGTGCAGATATGAAGTTATGTCGACTAAAATTAAAATGCGCCTTGCGAAAGATGAAGCAATCACCTGGACATCTCTTGAATATACCAGGGAAAATACAGTCCAGCAGAAAATTTTTGATAGCAAGAGTAACAGAACCATATAAGTAGTGAGAGGGATGTTTGTGGGTTTTAGGAAAACAAGACATACATGCTTCATTAAGTATAATTTGATACTATCAATCTCTTGCATGAGCTACGTGTTAGTGCGAAGTATGTGGGTTCTTTTGATTTGCTTATATAACCTATTATTTTTTTATTAGTCTTTGACTCAATCTTTATAAGCATACTGGATATCTGATTGGAAGAATTTGTGATGCTTTGTTCACATGTTAATTGAATGATGCTCTGTTATTAGAAGCAGCTAGACATTAGGTCCCTTAACAGCTGCAAGATTTGTAAGTTTATGTAGTTGTTTATGGGTAAAAATCGTTTCTGTCGATTTCGGTAAATTCGGTAGGTGAGTGAGAAACTGGTTCAAACCCTAAACAAATGTGCTGCACGTGAGAACTTTATAGATTCGAGATATCAATCTGTACAAGTCCGGCCTAAACCAAGAAATGGCCGTTCCAGACTTGCTTCGGTCACAAAGTGGACGAGAAGGGTTGATTTGGGGAGGGAAGCAAAGAAAGGTGTTGAGACCAGAATAATTCTGGGAGAGTAGTGTCTCGACTTGTATCGTAAAGTGAAAGCTTCGGAAGCTTGCAAGAGATGAAAGCTTTTTGGAGAGCTTGCAAAGTTGCCTTTTCCGAGAGTGTAGTATTTTTCTCCCCACCGAGACTTGTTGTCTGGGTGGAAAGAGGTAAGACCTATTTATACAAGTCGAGATTGAAACGTACCCTGGCCTCATGAAGGAAGAGAGTAAAGGGTGAAATAATGGGAGGAGGTGGTAACCGCATGGTGTTAATGGGTGAAAACATTTTCACCATTATTTCCTCTTTTATTTGACCGCTTTATTCCTATTCACGCTTTCTTAATGTGAGCGTAGTGTACGCCGCATGTCGTGACCGCCAAACCAAAACCCTAGAAAGCATCCCCGCTTTGTGTTGATATCTCGAGTGTTGGTTGCACCTTGAGTGCAAGTGGCGCTGCTAGTGGCGCGTGTGGCATGTGCCATTGGCATGTGCGGAATGCCCTTGTTGCGGGTTGTACTTCGAGCGCAAGTGGCAATGCCAGAGCTGCTAGTGGCGTGCGTGGCATACGCGGAACACCTTGGTGGTAGGTTGTAGTTGAGTGTAAGTGGCAATGCCAGAGCTGCTAGTGGCGTGTGTGGCATGTGCCAATGACATGTGCGGAGTGCCTTGGTGGTAGGTTGCATGGTTTGCGAGTTAGGCTACCAGCGTGGGTTTTGGCATGTGCCAATGGCGCGTACGGCCAAGTTGGCCTAAGTTGCATGGCTTGCAAGTTAGGCTATCGGCGTGCATTAGGGGCACGGCTAAGCGATGAAGGCTACCAGCGAGCGTGTTGGCATGTGCCAATAGCATGCGCTGGCCGTTTAGGGTCGTGGCCTTGGTAGGAAAAGCTACCAGCGAGCGTGTTGGCATGTGCCAATGGCGTGCGTGGCCGTTAGGGCTGTGGCCTTGGTAGGAAAAGCTACCAGCGAGCGTGTTGGCATGTGCCAATGGCATGCGTGGCCGTTAGGGCCGTGGCCTTGGTAGGAAAAGCTACAAGTGACGCATGTTGGCATGTGCCAATGGCATGTGCCAATGGCATGCGTGGCGTCGTTAGGCCGTGGCCTTGGTAGGAAAAGCTACCAAAGGACGCATGTTGGCATGTGCCAATGGCATGCGTGGCCGTTAGGGCCGTGGGCTTGGTAGGAAAAGCTAACAGCTGACGCATGTTGGCATGTGCCAATGGCATGCGTGGCCGTTAGGCCGTGGCCTTGGTAGGAAAAGCTACCAGTGACGCATGTTGGCATGTGCCAATGGCACGCGTGGCCAATTTGGCCTAGGTTGCATGGTTTGCAAGCCTAGGTGCGGGCGCTACTTTGGCATGGCGCGGCTAGGGCCAAGGTAAGGGTGTTTGGCATGGCGCGGCTAGCTCGGTTAAGTGTGGATGGCATGATTTGCCATTGGCATGGAGGTGCGGCTAGCATGGTTGGCATGCTTCGGTGCGTTTGGTATGGCTTGCATGATTTGCCATTGGCATAGAGATGCGGCTAGCTTGGGCTAGGTGTGGCTGGCATGATTTGCCATTGGCACGGAGGTGCGACTAGCATGGTTGGCATGCTTCGGTGCGCTTGGTATGGCTGGCATGATTTGCCATTGGCATAGAGATGCGGCTAGCTTGGGCTAGGTGTGGCTGACATGATTTGCCATTGGCACGGAGGTGCGACTAGCATGGTTGGCATGCTTCGATTAAACGCTTGGCATGGCTGGCATGATTTGCCATTGGCATAGAGATGCGGCTAGCTCGGGCTAGGTGTGGCTGGCATGATTTGCCATTGGCACGGAGGTGCGGCTAGCATGGTTAGCATGCTTCGGCGCGTTTGGTATGGCTGGCATGATTTGCCATTGGCATAGAGATGCGGCTAGCTCAGGCTACGTGTGGCTGGCATGATTTTCCATTGGCACAGAGGTGCGACTAGCATGGTTGGCATGCTTCGGCGCGTTTGGTATGGCTGGCATGATTTGCCATTGGCATAGAGATGCGGCTAGCTTGGGCTAGGTGTGGCTGGCATGGTTTGCCATTGGCACGGAGGTGAATTAGGGTTTTGTTCGTTGTAACCCTAATTTGAAAAAATACCCCCTATTAATTACTGACTACACGCATTGAATGTTCTAATAAATGTGTCACTGGTGACATTAGGTTATTTGGGGTTTTACGATTTTACCTTTTGACTAAAAACCACCATCAACATTAAGTCCCCTGCTTAGCTCGGAACATGAGCTTTGTTGCAAGGTAAGAATAAGATGGTGACAAACTATCACTGCAAAATCAGAAAGAGAATTGAGGAGGCTCGTCGACCTTTTTATAAATAGGATTTGGAATCCTTGCCTCCGCGATTTTGCGCAAATCGGGAGGCTGGCATAATTGGGAAGTTAGCGTCGTGAGGGACAGTGGCGGCATTGAGAAGTTGACGCGAGTTTAGGAAACTGAGCGTGCTAGCTGGTGGGACCGGCGCAAGGTGGGGAAGCTGTGCGTACTTGCTGGCGGGACTTGAGCGGTCATTGGGAAGTTGGCGTAATTGGTGGGGGACAGCTGGGCGGCATTGAGAAGTTGACGCGAGTTTAAGAAACTGAGCGTGCTAGCTGGTGGGACCGGCGCAAGGTGGGGAAGCTGTGCGTGCTTGATGGCGGGACTTGAGCGGTCATTGGGAAGTTGGCGTGATTGGTGGGGCCGGTGCAACTTGGGCGACGTTGGGAAGTTGGCGTGAGTTGGGAAACTGAGCGTGCTAGCTGGTGGGACCGGCGCAAGGTGTCGAATCTGTGCGTGCTTGCAGGCGTGACTTGGGCGGTCATTGGGAAGTCGGTGCAATTGGTGGGGCCGGTGCAGCTTGGGCGACATTGGGAGGTTGGGCGCCCTTGTGGGCCCGTTTCTTACACGCACGATTTTGGTAAAGGGAAATCCTTCCCTATTTCAGAATCTTCACGCCTATATATACAAAGTCCCTTTCTCCCATCTTGCACTTTCATCTTTTCATCCTTTCCTACTAGCTTACAGAGTCACAAAGAAAACCACTTCCGTGTATGTCTTCCTCCTACTTCTCTTGTTTCCCTTTTTATGTAGGTGTAAACCCTAAGAGTAGGCGTTTATATATTGCGCATATAATTTCTTGGCGTGCCTCTTGTAGAAAATATTGTATGTATGCGCCCAAGGGAAATATTGCATATATTATTCGAACGCGTAGGAAAGTGCTCCATATATAATTTTGAACCCGAAGAAAGATATTGCAGACGCACTTGAGCCCGTATAAAATACTGCATATAATTTTGAACCACTCAAGAAAATATCACGTGTGCGATTTCGAACCCGTAGAGAATACCGTATATGAATCCCGAAGAAGAATACCGTATATGTGCTTCATATGACTTCGAACCCGTAGGAAATATCGCATATATGAATTTTCGGTCTGAAAGAAATATCACAAGTGCGATTTTTTGAACCCCTAGAAAAATGCTCCATATATAATTTTGAACCCGAAGAATGATATCTTTATGCAGACGCACTTGAGCCCGTATAAAATACTGCGTATATAATTTGAAACTCAAGAAAATACTTTGCGTGTGTATTTTTGAACCCTCAAGAAAATATGCGTGTGTGTATTTTGAACCCGTAGAGAATGCTCCATATATAATTCTCGAACCCGAAGAATGATACTGCAGACGCACTTGAGCCGTACAAAATACTTGCGTATATAATTTTGAACTCAAGAAAATATCACGTGTGCGGTTTTGAGCCCGAAAAGAATACGCCCTTTCTCTTTTTTTTTTTTTTTTTTTTTTTTTTTTGTATTTCGAGTTTTCCTTTGTTGGTCGCGGTTATGTGTCGGGAGATAATTTTGTCTTTCTCCGTGTGCGATATCTTGTTACTAAGTTGTTATGAAGAAATCCGGTAAGATGTTACCCGAATGCACTTCGCCTCATCGAAAGATGTCCATAGTTCCAAACCGAACACGGATGATGAATTCTTTGCCAAAAACTTGCCTCTCGCTCGGAAAAATCACCTGTGTTTCGTGCCAATTTTGTTAACCGGTGGTGAAGATGAAAAGAAGACACGTTCGGTTCGCCCGAGAGAACACCATACGGTTCCGTCTTCATAAAGGGGTATATTCCTCTTCCAACATTGATTTCGGGATGTGCCAAAGCCCATTGCGTTCTTTTGATAGATGGGTTGAGTTCATGGTGAGTAAGGAGCATATAAATACCAACTTGACTCGAGCGCAGATTATTGATGCCGTCGAGCTTCAAGAAATCTCCGTTTAGGAAGGATATCTCGGGCTTGGTTGCTTTCATCTCCGTGATGGTGTTCGGACACCCATACGATCATATGTAAATGGGGTGAGATAACTTTCTCCTTGGAGAGTGTGGCTCTCTTGTTGAATCTTCCGAGAATCGGGAATCTTAAAATCCAATTATCTCGAAAGTGAGGGAAGATGCGGGATGACCTTGCCGCTAAGTTGGAAGATTTCGCTCGGAAAGACTCCACTGCGAAGTCGAAGGATTCTCAGGAAAGAGGATGAAAGGTGCCTTTACAAACTGGTGGATATCTCAATGGTTTCCGGACGAGCCGGAACCCGAATGCAAAAGCAAATGATCTTCACGTTGCAAAGCATTTTTGGCTCTCTCAGTTGTCTAGAGACATTTTTGATGACTGTTCGGTAAGAAGGAGATAAGACCAGAGTTGCTAGTGATTCTTTGTGAAGTTGGGAAAAGGTGAAGTTCTTCCCATTGGCAAGCTATTCCTCGGTTCCTCGTATGTGCATCCGGATCACCTAGTTGCGAACATGCGAGTTTCGAATGGTTTCATGAAAGTGAATTCATATGTGCACGTTGCTTTTCGCAAGTCCGCTATGGGAGCACTTTGAGAAGTATGCTCCGAAACCGATGCCTTCGATTCCCGCGAGTTGGGGCGGCTCTCGAATTCTTCGATGGGTGAACAAAGGCCCAAGAGTTGGCGTGAGCTTGGTTAGTCTTCTTGATAAGTCGTATGAAATCGCCTTTCGCCCATGGGAGCTTGGTCCATAGGTCGGTGACTCAAATTGACACCTTTGCTTCGCTCCCGCTCATGTCTTTGTCTTCCGATGGCGATTTGAGCATTGGTGAAAACTTGTTTATTCAAAGTTCCACGTCCGGTTATATGCCGTCTTTCTTCATGGGGACTTTCCGATATAGCCGCTAAAATATTGACCGTGCTGCTCGTCACATGGGTTTCGATCAAGGGGTGCCTCTTGCTTACCAGCCGGTGATCCCTTGCGTGCCGCCCTTAATGCCAGTGCCCTTGAGCCGGGTATCCGCCTTCCCTTCTTTCAAACGGGAAGAGTAACTTCGACGACCTTCGGCTATAATGAGTTCTGGTGCGACGAGTTTATTATGATCCAAGATTTTGTGAATAACGTGGTGGAGAACGTTCGTTGTAAACCTTCCCCAGCCAGTTTTGAAGAAGTATCCAATGTTGAGAGATCTCAAGCGAAAGTCGCCTAGCAACTCCTGGAAAGTCCCCGGCCAAGGAACGGAGAACGAAGAATCGTGTTTGGCGGGTTCCGGACGGTTTCAAAAGATCCTCCCGCAGCTCTCGTGTCTTTCGGTTCTTCCAATAACCAGGTATGTGTCGCTTCTTCATTGGTTTGTCTCAAAACACGTGAAATTCTCGCTGAAAACATGTGTCTTGTTTCTTCCAGGGCTTCTGGTAGTGTTAATGCTTTCGCTGCCCTTGCACGTTGCCGGAGACGGCAATTTCTTCAAAGAATTCCAAAGAAAGACCGAGCCTTCTCATAGCGGTGATGAGTCGAGAAAGAAGAAAGTTCGACAAGTGAGAGTGATTCCTCTGGCAGCACTAGTTCTTTTTCGAGAAGTGGTTCGGTGAGTTCCGCGCTTCTTTTCTTTCTTCTTCAATTTCTTCTTTTGAAAAATGTCTGACTCAAGTTCGCAGGAGGAATCCGGTTCGGATGACGATTCTGGGGTAGAGCCACACGAAAACTTGCCTTTGGTGGCCACCACGCCGCGACTTGGAGATGGGAGTTAGCCAATTGCCGGCACAGATGTGGCTCAAACGGTGGATGATTCTCTGATGGTTGTTGCCGTAGACATGGAAGAAGACCCTCTCATGAGTCGTGAGGCCAGTGTGCAGCGCCATTTTTGATCCCCCGTACTTGGTTCCTTATCCACGTCATGGGTTGGTTGGCGACTTCAGCGTGCCGGCTAAGCATGAGGCGTTGTACACCAGAATCTGGGAGAAGTACGGGCATATGACCACAACCAAGAAAGTCACTAGTCGATTTGCGCTGGTTAAGCGTGTGGAAGAGGCTTTATCTTCCATCGAGGATATGCGTGGGGTGACTGGTCACACCGTTTCTGAAGACGTTATTGCCGACTGGGAGCACCATCGCGACGTGTGCGTAGAAAAGGAGTTCAACACTTCGTGGTTTGTCGAAGGCCTTGCTGAGATCCAAAAGTTGAAAGATGCAAAGAACCGAAAGCCTTTCCGCCGAGGAGATTGCACGACAGGAGGTAGAACTCGAAAAGCTTTCTAAGATGTTGACTATGAAGAGAGCGGCTCTTGAAGATGCAAAGTTGACTTTCTCCAAGAAGAACAGACCTTTGTTGGATGATTTTCCTTGAATGTTTCTCTGTTAAACTTTCATTTAGGTTCTTTTTTTTTTTTTTTTTTTGAAAGACATACTGGATGTCTGGTTCAAGGTTCGACCAGTTTTGGTAGACAGCTGGTAGCTTTTGAGGATATTGGATTATTTCTGGGATGAATGGTTTTGATAATATGACTCTTCGAATATAGGGATCCCTAACCTATACTAGAGAATTGCACTGAATTGCCTAGCTCCAATATGTTGATTGAGCCCCAAAATAGGAATTGCCATCAAGAAATCCCAAGCATGTTTATTTTTTAAATAATTTTTTTGAAAAATAATTTTTTAGCATTTTTTTTTGTGCGTGTTTGTTTTAATTTTTGTGTAGTCGTCATGGTCGATCCATCACGACCATGACAACATTGGTAAAAATATTTGAGTCGTTATTACTCTGAATATTAACAATGACGACTCTTCCAAATTTTAAAACTCAAATCGACCATGAACGTCGTCACGGTTCAAATTCATAGCCAATAACGACTCTACCAAATCGTCATTGTAACGACTCTATATGAAAAAAAATAAAGTCGCCATAGTCTTAAATTTCAATCATGACGATTCTTGTCAATTTTGATACAATCGTCATAGTTCTATATTTTAATTATGACGACTCTTAAATTTCAAAACAGAAATTGATTATGAAAAAATCGTCACTGCTTGTGTCGTCATGGTTTTAAATCTCAACCATGACGATTGTTACATATTTTGAAGTAAAAAAGAACTTATGGTGGGTTTGTTTGCAGAATTCACCGTTTTCTGGAATTTATAATCCCATGGGATTACAAATCCTTGGATTCATGTAAATCCCTTGTGTGTTTTGTAACTCAATTGAAATTCTTAGGATTTATAGAGTTTTCTTGTTTTAAAGTCTTTATACCGTTTGACATTACCCTCAAATCTTAAAATTGCATATATATGGGGTTTAGAGTTAAAAAAAAGTGGGTCCATAAATCCCTTGATAAGTTTCCCAGCAAATCTTAGGGGGAGGGGTCGGACTCCATATGGAGGATTTACTAGAAAACTGAATCCCGTAGGAAACGTGATTCCAAGGATTTGGACAACCAAACGTACCGAGGAAAACGTAATCGGCATCATACTAAATTTTAACTATGATGATAATTTAAAATATAAATTAACAATGAAAAGTCGTCGTGGTTTAAATATATAAACCATGACGTCTCATTAAAATCGTTATTGTACGAATTTAAACTGTTACCATTTTCCATAATAATATGATGACTTGAAGAAAAGTTATTATGGGCGTAATTTAATACTTTGATGACTCTTCGTGCAAATCTAGATAAAAAATTTAAAAGATTACAAAAACAATTACAAAAAAATATTAAAAATTAAAAATAATTAATCCTAATTAAATAAGATTAACACGAATTAAATAAGATTATCCTAATTAAATAAGGGCAAATTAGTTATTATGAAAATTATATCGGCAATGGATAATTGGAATCTCCACTCCTTAAAAATACTAAGTCATATGAGCTCCCACGTTGCACGTGAGTATGACACCCCCCTCAAATTAAATTAGATAAAAGCTTTCACATAGAGCAATTCTGGAGAGGACAAGTGGCGGAGCTCTATTGGTCAAGACATTAAAAACTGGATTACACTCTATTTACACCATATATTTAACTGGCCGTTAATAACGCAGTTAGGGAAAACGTAGGTATACAAAACTTATGTGAGTATTTACGCCTAATTAATAACTTACACTTGATTTACACCAAAAACTTAATTGTACTTTATTAACATCCGTTTAAGTGTTGTACACACCCGTAAGAAATCTCTAACAGTGTTACACACACACGTAAGAAAAATCTCACTTATTAGGGCTTTCCTCCCGCCTCTACCTCACTTCTTCTTCTACAACAAATCCCCTCGCCATATTTTCTTCACCGCAAAGCCATGGTTCTTCCTAATGAACTACCAATCTTCTAAGCAAGGAAGACACGAGACAAAAAAAATGATGGTGGAATGAGTTGAAACAAAGAAACACAAATCAATACAACTCCCCGAAGCACAACATCTTGATGTTGTTTCGTTTATTTTCTCACATAAACATGATGGGTTTACAACATTAATTGAATCTCAATATGAGTTTTCATTATCTTATCCAAAACTACAACAGTGGATGAAATCCATGGCTCCTGGACTTCATAAACATGGAATTTGTAAAGGTGATGTTGTTTTGATACTTTTACCAAATACCCTTTTCTTTCCAATTGTTTTCTTAAGTGTTCTCAATCAATTGGTGATGTTGCTACTACTATGAATCCATTGAGTAGTCTTAGTGAAATCAAGAAATGATTTCAACATGTAATGTTGTTCTTGCTTTCACATTGTATGACAAAATGACTGAATTGGAAAACTTGGGTTTGGGAGTGGTTGTTGTTCCTTTGGATTTTGAGTCATTAAGAGTACCTGCGTATTCCTTTTCTAATAAACTTCTTTCAAGTGACTCGAGTTTGTCTCCGTCTCCGCGTATTGATTGGGACGATACTGCAGCGTTTCTTTATTCATCTGGTACTTAGGGAATGAGTAAAGGGGTGATGTCATCTCATAGAAATTTGATATCAGTGGTTGAGCTTTTTGTAAGATTTGAAGCATTACAATATGAGAGTAGACTTTGTAGTTCGAAGAATGTGTATTTGGCCGCTATTCCCATGTTTCATGTTTATGGGCTTTCGTTGTTCGTTATGAGGTTGTTTTCATTAGGTTTTTCCATTGTTGTGACGAGGAAATTTGATCTGAATGAGATGAATACTAAGTCATATGAGCTCCCACGTTGCACGGTGAGTATGACACCCCCCTCAAATTAAATTTGATAAAAGCTTTCACATAGAGCAATTCTGGAGAGGAAAAGTGGCGGAGATCTATTGGTCAAGACAATAAAAACTGGATTACACTCTATTTACACCATATATTTAACTGGCCGTTAATAACGCAGTTAGGGAAAACGTAGGTATACAAAACTTATGTGAGTATTTACGCCTAATTAATAACTTACACTTGATTTACACCAAAAACTTAACTGTACTTTATTAACATCCGTTTAAGTGTTGTACACACCTGTAAGAAATCTCTAACAGCGTTACACACACACCTAAGAAAAATCTCACTTATTAGGGCTTTCCTCCTGCCCTACCTCACTTCTTCTTCTACAACAAATCCCTGCCATATTTTCTTCACCGCAAAGCCATGGTTCTTCCTAATGAACTACCAATCTTCGGCAAGGAAGACACGAGACAAAAAAAAATGATGGTGGAATGAGTTGAAACAGCAAACACAAATCAATACAACTCCCCGAAGCACAACATCTTGATGTTGTTTCGTTTATTTTCTCACATAAACATGATGGGTTTACAACATTAATTGAATCTCAATATGAGTTTTCATTATCTTATCCAAAACTACAACAGTTGGTGAAATCCATGGCTTCTGGACTTCATAAACATGGAATTTGTAAAGGTGATGTTGTTTTGATACTTTTACCAAATACCCTTTTCTTTCCAATTGTTTTCTTAAGTGTTCTCATCAATTGGTGATGTTGCTACTACTATGAATCCATTGAGTAGTCTTAGTGAAATCAAGAAATGATTTCAACATGTAATGTTGTTCTTGCTTTCACATTGTATGACAAAATGACTGAATTGGAAAACTTGGGTTTGGGAGTGGTTGTTGTTCCTTTGGATTTTGAGTCATTAAGAGTACCTGCGTATTCCTTTTCTAATAAACTTCTTTCAAGTGACTCGAGTTTGTCTCCGTCTCCGCGTATTGATTGGGACGATACTGCAGCGTTTCTTTGTTCATCTGGTACTTAGGGAATGAGTAAAGGGGTGATGTCATCTCATAGAAATTTGATATCGTAGTTGAGCTTTTTGTAAGATTTGAAGCATTACAATATGAGAGTAGACTTTGTAGTTCGAAGAATGTGTATTTGGCCGCTATTCCCATGTTTCATGTTTATGGGCTTTCGTTGTTCGTTATGAGGTTGTTTTCATTAGGTTTTACCATTGTTGTGACGAGGAAATTTGATCTGAATGAGATGAATACTAAGTCATATGAGCTCCCACGTTGCACGGTGAGTATGACACCCCCTCAAATTAAATTAGATAAAAGCTTTCACATAGAGCAATTCTGTAGAGGACAAGTGGCGGAGCTCTATTGGTCAAGACATTAAAAACTGAATTACACTCTATTTACACCATATATTTAACTGGCCGTTAATAACGCAGTTAGGGAAAACGTAGGTATACAAAACTTATGTGAGTATTTACGCCTAATTAATAACTTACACTTGATTTACACCAAAAACTTAACTGTACTTTATTAACATCCGTTTAAGTGTTGTACACACCCGTAAGAAATCTCTAACAGCGTTACACGCACACGTAAGAAAAATCTCACTTATTAGGGCTTTCCTCCTGCCCTACCTCACTTCTTCTTCTACAACAAATCCCTGCCATATTTTCTTCACCGCAAAGCCATGGTTCTTCCTAATGAACTACCAATCTTCGGCAAGGAAGACACGAGACAAAAAAAATGATGGTGGAATGAGTTGAAACAAAGAAACACAAATCAATACAACTCCCCAAGCACAACATCTTGATGTTGTTTCGTTTATTTTCTCACATAAACATGATGGGTTTACAAAGATTAATTGAATCTCAATATGAGTTTTCATTATCTTATCCAAAACTACAACAAAGGTGAAATCCATGGCTTCTGGACTTCATAAACATGGAATTTGTAAAGGTGATGTTGTTTTGATACTTTTACCAAATACCCTTTTCTTTCCAATTGTTTTCTTAAGTGTTCTGTCAATTGGTGATGTTGCTACTACTATGAATCCATTGAGTAGTCTTTGTGAAATCAAGAAACAGATTTCAACATGTAATGTTGTTCTTGCTTTCACATTGTATGACAAAATGACTGAATTGGAAAACTTGGGTTTGGGAGTGGTTGTTGTTCCTTTGGATTTTGAGTCATTAAGAGTACCTGCGTATTCCTTTTCTAATAAACTTCTTTCAAGTGACTCGAGTTTGTCTCCGTCTCCGCGTATTGATTGGGACGATAATGCAGCGTTTCTTTATTCATCTGGTACTTAGGGAATGAGTAAAGGGGTGATGTCATCTCATAGAAATTTGATATCAGTAGTTGAGATTTTTGTAAGATTTGAAGCATTACAATATGAGAGTAGACTTTGTAGTTCGAAGAATGTGTATTTGGCTGCTATTCCCATGTTTCATGTTTATGGGCTTTCGTTGTTCGTTATGAGGTTGTTTTCATTAGGTTTTTCCATTGTTGTGACGAGGAAATTTGATCTGAATGAGATGAATACTAAGTCATATGAGCTCCCACGTTGCACGGTGAGTATGACACCCCCCTCAAATTAAATTAGATAAAATCTTTCACATAGAGCAATTCTGGAGAGGACAAGTGGCGGAGCTCTATTGGTCAAGACATTAAAAACTGGATTACACTCTATTTACACCATATATTTAACTGGCCGTTAATAACGCAGTTAGGGAAAACGTAGGTATACAAAACTTATGTGAGTATTTACGCCTAATTAATAACTTACACTTGATTTACACCAAAAACTTAACTGTACTTTATTAACATCCGTTTAAGTGTTGTACACACCTGTAAGAAATCTCTAACAGCGTTACACACACACGTAAGAAAAATCTCACTTATTAGGGCTTTCCTCCTGCCATACCTCACTTATTCTTCTACAACAAATCCCTGCCATATTTTCTTCACCGCAAAGCCATGGTTCTTCCTAATGAACTACCAATCTTCGGCAAGGAAGACACGAGACAAAAAAAAATGATGGTGGAATGAGTTGAAACAGCAAACACAAATCAATACAACTCCCGAAGCACAACATCTTGATGTTGTTTCGTTTATTTTCTCACATAAACATGATGGGTTTACAAACATTAATTGAATCTCAATATGAGTTTTCATTATCTTATCCAAAACTACAACAGTTGGTGAAATCCATGGCTTCTGGACTTCATAAACATGGAATTTGTTAAGGTGATGTTGTTTTGATACTTTTACCAAATACCCTTTTCTTTCCAATTGTTTTCTTAAGTGTTCTGTCAATTGATGATGTTGCTACTACTATGAATCCATTGAGTAGTCTTAGTGAAATCAAGAAACAGATTTCAACATGTAATGTTGTTCTTGCTTTCACATTGTATGCCAAAATGACTGAATTGGAAAACTTGGGTTTGGGAGTGGTTGTTGTTCCTTTGGATTTTGAGTCATTAAGAGTACCTACGTATTCCTTTTCTAATAAACTTCTTTCAAGTGACTCGAGTTTGTCTCCGTCTCCGCGTATTGATTGGGACGATACTGCAGCGTTTCTTTATTCATCTGTTACTTAGGGAATGAGTAAAGGGGTGATGTAATCTCATAGAAATTTGATATCAGTAGTTGAGATTTTTGTAAGATTTGAAGCATTACAATATGAGAGTAGACTTTGTAGTTCGAAGAATGTGTATTTGGCTGCTATTCCCATGTTTCATGTTTATGGGCTTTCGTTGTTCGTTATGAGGTTGTTTTCATTAGGTTTTTCCATTTTTGTGACGAGGAAATTTGATCTGAATGAGATGGTGAGAGCTATTGATTGTTCTAGGGTCCTCATTTTCCGATTGTTCCCCCGATATTGATGGCAATGACAAGAAAGGCTCTTGGTGGTTGTGACTTGTGAAGTTTGAAACAAGTCAAACAAGAATAATGTCTCTTGGTGGTCATTCCATTGACAACATGAGATGTAGATCGACAGTGATAAACAAGAATGGTAGTTTAGGCTCAATAGTGGTTGGAGGAGATGGAATAATGGTGATCATTGGAGTTGACTGTTGATGGGGCCTGCGATGGTAGAAGAGATGGGTTGCGTCTGTAATGGTGAAAGTTTGGAAGTTGTTGGCAGTTGAATAAGGTATAACGAGGGGCATTTTGATACCCTCATGTGCTAGAGACTTTGGGTATTCATTTTAATAACGAGGGGCTAATAAAAAAGGTAAAAAGTACTCCCTCCGTTTTAGGTGAAGCGTTATAGGGGATGAAGGAATTTTGTTGAGGGTTATATCTGGTATAACTCTTTCTCATTTGGGTTTTATGAAATTAAGATCATTTATTTTTCCTGCCGATTTTCGGTGTTGATTTTTCATTAATCAGTATTAGAAAGTCTTTTTGTTTTATTATTTTGTTGTAGTAACATTAGATAGACTGATATAGTTTTCTCTTAAGTAGAAATTTTATGCGTCTCATTGTTAACTTTGGAATTTGAGACCGAAGTGGAGTTTCCATATGATGCTCCAATCTTACTCTACTGTTGCGGAGACCCTAGCCTCAATCAATTGAGAAGGCCGAAGGCAAGCAAGACATATTTATTCAATGGCTAATTCAGTATGTTTTCGATATTCTTTAGTTAATTTTTCATTAAAATGATATTTTTTATGCTTCATGGACAATTTCACATGAAGCATTGTTTTCCTTCTTTGTATTACCGAGTTCAGTAGAGAATTATATTTGCAGTTCATGGACAACTATATATCTTTTTTATTTTCTCAAAGCCGTCATTGTCCTTTTTACCTATTAGTTTGAATTATACCCTGAACCCTGAATCCAACCAAGTTTTATTATGATTATTAAATTTTTATTTTTATTTTGGATTTTTGTTGAAGCAGTTAATGTTTATGCCCGTATCACTTCACCATCTATGCATGTAGTCTTCACCATCTAAACGTGTTCAAAAATAATAAGCGATCCACGAGTCAAAGCCGAGCCACACCAAATAAAAATTCATAACTCTCGGGGCTAGGCGAAGCCGAGCCACACCAAATAAAAAATAAAATTCATAAGTCTCGGGGCGAGGCGAAGCCGAGCCACACCAAATAAAAAATCATAAACATACATCGGGACGGAGCGAGGTAAAACGGTTTTCTTGTCCGCCCGGTGCATAGCACGGGCACAAAATCTAGTTACTTCTAAATAACCTTACTTTGTTTTCTCTTATATACCCCATTAATTAATACTAGCACACCCCAGTTAAACGAGGTATTGAAATTGGATGAAGGGTTTTTGTAGTTGGGATTCGTTTGGCTATGGAGTTGGGGATTGCTGATTTGGAGGTGGAGAGTGACTCAGAGTTTGTAATCCAACTTTGCAAAGGGACTTCCAAACCTCAGTGGGAAACTAGAAGGCTCATCAGGGAAATCAACAATATAAAATGCTACTTCAACCAACTGAATTTAAATCACAGATATAGAGAAGCAAATAATGTTGCTGCCATGCTTGCTAAAGATGGAACTTCCAAGGAATATGAAGGCATTTGGATAGGAAATTTACCTAGTTTTATTGTTCATTTATTTCAAAATGATGTTATGGGAGTTTTTTTTTTTTTTGCTACGAAACACACCATTCATTAACAAAACAGGGAATTACAGATATTGTTCAAGTTTACATTCTTAACAAGAGAAACCAAAAAAAAAAGAACCTAATTCGAAAGACTCTTAAGACTAAATTTCCTAGCCCGGCGAGCAAGGCGATCGGCTAGGAGATTATTCAAGCGCTTTATATACACTAATTTAAAAGACACTGATGAAGAAATTAAACTCCGACATTGACTTAAAAGATCACCAGATCTCCAGTCAACGTTAAGACTGACTCCATTAATAAACTGCACCAGCTGAAGACAATCACTGACGAAAACGACATTGGAAAGATTCATCTCTTCTGCCCAAGAGATGGCCAAAATTAGAGCAGCAACTTCAGCTCCTACTGCTTCAGAAATCAATCCAAAATCAGCACGAACACTATTTATATTTCCTGCAATGTCACACCAAATAGCACCCAAACCCATGTGAAAACTTTTGAAAGAACCATCCACAAACATAAAATGCTCCACCTGCTCTCTAAGAATCTTAACATTACAAGAAGAAACAGACTTATGCATCTGCGGAAAAACATAAGTGTTAATCATTCTCTTCGTATCTAAAATGATCTTGTTCATGTCAATAGAAGCATCACTAAAAATCACATTACACCTTAACTTCCAAATGCACCAAAGCACTATGGCACCCACACTAGGCCAAGACACAATAAAAGGAGAATCACCCATATGAGAGTCATGCCAAGCTAGAAAATAGTCATCAATCCAATCCAAATCAACATAAATCATATGAAGCAGGGAAACTCCAGTCCATATTTGTTTCGCAATTGAGCAATTGATGAACAGATGCATAACAGTTTCTTCATGATTATGACACAACGGACAACTAACATCAGCAGCAGAATTATACTCATGAAGTAAAGAATTAACCGGCAACATGTAAGCGAAAATTTTCTATAAAAAGAACTTAATTTTAGGCAAACAGTCCACACCCCAAACTTTCCTCCAAAAAACAGCATCATCCGAGGAAACCATATCATTTTTATAAACACGATAAGCTGATTTAATTGTAAATTTACCATTCCTAGTATGCATCCACATTAAATCATCTTTCTGGTATAAACTTAATCTAATTGTCTTAATCCTAGTGACTACCTCAGGAGAGAACAGATCCAGTAAGAGATTAACATTCCAACAACCATTCTGAGTATCAAAAAGTTCATTAACATAAGTATAATTAATTTTAGAAGGATGACTTGAAACAGGAGGAGCGAAAAAACCCGGAATCCAATTATCCTGCCAAATCCTAGTAGAAGCCCCATTGTTAATATTAACCACCGAGTTAGCTTTTAAAAATTTTAACCCTTTCACTATACCTTTCCAAATCCAGGAAGAAGTATTTTCCGCCTTATCTATTTCAAGCAAATTTTGGTTAGGAAAGTACTTATCTTTCAAAAAAATGGAGAGTAAGCTACTGGGGTTTTTTATAATACGCCATCCGAGTTTACAGATAAAAACTCTATTGGTAACAAAAGTGTTTTTAATACCCAAACCACCATTAAGTTTAGACTTACCTAAATCATCCCAAGATCTAAAATAAGCAGCCCTCTTTGGATTCTTTTTAGACCACCAGAATCTCCTCTGAATAGAATCTAACTCTGAAGTAACTGTTTTCGGCAGGGGAAAACAGGCCAAATGATAGGTGGCTAGATTAGATAAAACATGCTTAGTTACCACTATTCTACCAGCAACATTAAGATTTGTTTTTTTTTTTGAAGAACCCAATCTAGCATACAAATTATCAATAAGAAACTTAAAGGAATTAGTTTTATTCTTCCCAATGAAGAGGGGAGTCCCCAAGTATTTTTCAATGCTACTAAGGTATTTCATCTTAAGAGTCCTGGCTAAGATTTTTATATGTTTATGATGCATTTTCCCACCAGTAAAAAAACCAGATTTTTCGAAATTGATAGCCTGACTAGAGGCTTTCGCAAAGACATTAATGATATTGAGGAGATTCCTAGCATGAGAGACAGAAGCTTTAGTAAACATCATACAATCATCAGCGAAAAAAAGATGAGATATAGAAGGACTATCTTTCTTAAACTTAAAACCTTGTATCAACTTATCCTCCTCAGCTTTAACTAGTATTCGAGACAAAACATCCATACAGAGAATAAAAATATACGGTGACAAACAATCCCCTTGCCTAATACCACGAGAGGGATAAAAAGTGTCACCAGGGGAACCATTTACCAAGACGGAATACGACACAGTGCTAATGCATTGAAAAATCATTTGACACCACTCCTGAGAGAAACCTAATTTCTTAAAGACAGCAATAATAAAAGGCCATTCTAGCCTATCAAATGCTTTAGAGAGATCAAGTTTTATTGCAAGGTGACCACTAGTCGAATTTTCCTTTTTAGTTTTAAAAGAATGCAAGATTTCATGTTTAATGACCACATTATCATGAATCTGTCGATTAGCTACAAAAGAAGACTGAAAAGGCGAGACTAGAGAGTCCATCAACAACTTCAAGCGATTAGTCAAAATTTTCGAGATAATTTTATAGACAGTATTCGATAAACTTATGGGTCTAAAGTCATGAGGAGAATAAGCATTCTTGATCTTGGGAATTAAAGAGATAAAAGAAAAATTAATCTGTTTCAAAAGGAATCTATTAGTAAAGAAAGCCTGGACATGAGAAACCACTTCAGAATGAACAATCTCCCAATTATTCTGAAAAAAAACCAGCCTGAAACCCATCCGGCCCCGGAGAACTCCAAGAAGATAAATTATTTACCGTGTCCCTAATTTCCTGTTCTGAAGGAATGGCGGTCAAGGAAGTATTATATTCATCAGAAATTTTAGGTTCAACAAACCTAAGGACTTCCTCAATATCACAATTACGAGGTTTAGTAGAAGTGTAGATTTTCTTAAAATGCTTTAAAAATAATTGAAAGACTTGTTCTCTACTTTCTAACCAATTACCTTGATCATCCCTAATCGTATGAATGGTATTGTACATGTTTCTAAGCTTAACTGAGTTATGGAAATAGCTTGTGTTCCTATCATACTGAGAAAAATAATCTATTCTGGATTTCTGCTGATAAAAACTATGTTCAATTTCATACCAATAGTCCAACTGTTTAGAATAATTCAAAATATACTCTCCAATCTGAGGCGAATAAGGCAACATCTGAAGTTTTTCTAATTTAGAATTAAGTCTTCCAATAGTAGATCTGATATGACCAAAGGAGTTAACATTCCATTTACTCAATTCAAGATTCACATTCTTAAGTTTATTGACCACAACAAAAGTAGGAGAACCATAAAACCGCTTATTCCAAGAAAAGTATAAGATGTCCTTGAATTCTGGGGTTCGGTTTGCCAACACTTGAAAAACTTAAAGGGAATATAAGCTTTTCTCTCAAAATGAAAACATTTAACCGTAACCTGGACAAAGTGATCAGAGTATATTCTTCCTAGATTAGTGGCTCTAGTTTGAGGAAGGACACTGACCCATTTATCATTCATAAAAGCCCTATCTAACTTTTCAAAAATTAAATCTCTCGGATTATTAAACCTTCTATTGCACCAAGTAAAGGGATTACCAAAGGAATAGACTTCATTCATGTTCATACTTAACAGACTATCTCTAACAAATTTGGGAGCAATGGAGCTATTAGGATTACCTCCTTGTTTTTCCGAAGAATGCAAAATAAAATTAAAATCACCTAGTAATAGCCAAGGACTGCAGTTATTATCATTCATATCATTAAGAAAATTCCACTGATTTCTGATGCTCGATAAATTTAGAGAACCATAAATGAAAGTAACAACACAATTCTTGATAGCAGGCGAGACATCACACAAAATATGAATCATGTTCAAAGAAAAACCTAAAACTTCAATATTCGAATTTTCAAAGTACCCAAAAGCTAACCCCCCAGACTTACCAACTGCAGGAATAATAACCCAAGAATCAAAGGGAAGATGATGCGTGTATTTTTTAACTGTGTCAGCGTCAACCATAGTTTCAAGCAAACATATACCATCCAACTTAAACTTTCTAAAGAGGGATAATAAATGCCTCCATTTCTTGTCAGAACAACACCCATTAATGTTCCAACTTAAAAAATTCATGATTAAAAGTAGACTAATAAAACACCAAGGAATATCCAAACAGAATGGTAATAAAAGAGATAGAGCAAAAAACAAGTGAAAATTGTAATAAACAGTAAGGCACTTAGCTAAAATGTAAAACTTCGAGAAATAGAGAGACTTACATGGTCATGAGCAGGAGAGGCAACAGCTGCCATAGGGTCTTCATCCAACATCATAAGGTCTATCTCCCTCTCAAATTCGTCATCAGAGACCTCTGGTTCAGGCGGGAGAGCTGATAGAGGCATAGGCTCAAGGATAACAGCTTCATTAGAACCCACATTAGTCCCAAAAAGATCATTCTCACTCAAGTTATCATTACCAGGCATAAAAGTACCAAAGGAAGCAGAGGCAAAACTTAATTCTGAAGCAGCGCTGAAAGTAAAGCCCGAAGAACTACCCGATGGTGACACGATAGTTTGAGAGAAAGATGAAGATGAAGAGGACCAAAACATATTCCCATGAGTAGCACCAGTTGAGGAGGATCCTCCAACAGACCCCAAGTTAAAGGTAACATCAGACGGAGGAATAAAAGGAGGCACTGAAGACACCGGAGACCAATGAGGTGTAGGCATGAAAGTAAGAGGATTCGTTTCAAACTCAGTCCTAGGCCTCTTGCCTTTTCTATCAAAAGGCGAATAGAAGGGAAATGCAGGCAAAGGAGAGGGGCGAGGAGAAGTAGGCACATTGCTAGTTGGTACTCGAATGGTTAAAGGAGCGGCCGAAGGCCTGCGCATTTGGGCAATAGAGAGAGACGAGAAAACCGAGCTTCTACTACCTAATGCTCTCTAAGGTTGAAGACTGACCGAGAAAGCGATGAGGCTTTGAGTCGAACTAGAAGCACTACCAAGAGCAGAATATGAGAAGCTCGGACATTTGTTGTGTCCAAACCACCAAAGACGATTCCAACTTGGGTTTGTAATGTTAGAATATGGGAAGCTCTAGCGGTAGGGCTGGCATAGCTCTAACAAAAATTTGAGCTTGAATCTTACGACATCTAACTTCATCATGAATTAGAACAAAACAAATGACTTACAAGCACGAAAAGGAAGACGAGGATAAAAAGCGGACATATAAAAGGTTTTACTAGGAGTATTAATAACAACCTTCCTAGTCAAAGGAGAGTTGAGAGGAACCATCGACTTAACTTCAAACTCAAGTACCAACAATGATTCAAAGATTAGATGAAATCACCAATCTGGTTCATGCCTTCTCTCTGCCTTCCTTTGTTTACCAGATCAGAAGGAATATTAACTTGCACAGGCATAAGTGTTTTTTCCCATACTAGATCAAAGATATCCTCCAGCTTGATCAGAGGCTGCACTGCAAAAAGCTGACCAAAGACTAAAGTAGGACGAGCTGAGAAAGCAATATCCCTATCCTGACTATTCTTGAACATAACTGCAAAAAGATTAGGATAAGGCATTCCTTGCATAAAGGGTTTAGCAAGTTTGAAATCAGCAGAGTTAATAGGCCAGATCATATTAAGGTTATGCTTCACTGATGTCTTGTAGTAGCTTCTAGTAGTATCACAAAGCAGAGCAGCAAAAAGATGAGGAAATTCTACAACATCTTCATCTAAATCTAAAACTTTAACTTGTTCAGCAGCAAAAGCCATTTCAGTAAGGGACAGTGATCACTATAAAGAGATAACAGTGATTAAAAACAACAAGACTAAGGATGCATATTTAGAACCTTGAGAGACCAAGGTATAAATAGATAGGTGTTTAAAGTCATTGCAATTAGACTCTGCATTAAAACACTGTCTAGGGAATGGAAAATGAAGAGACCTGTCATAATGTTAAAACATCACGCCCAACATGATTTAACTACAGATAACAGGAAGTGAAGAGTCTGCAATGAATATTTACATAACACAGAGAATCAAAGCACAACTGAATTGGGTAACCAATTTTTCCAAGTGTAAGTCTTCATCTGATACAACCACCCTTTCACAGTAGGAATTAGTGTCTAGATTAAAAAATAACTAATCTCTTCTAATAAACAATTATCTTTAAGTAGAAGAATATTCATTTCACAACTTTTGATAAAGAGGAACAGAACTTTAGATAACTACAAGTAATTGCAGTGAGTAATAGCAGAGAGAATAATATCATAATTTCACAGGTTTATCACTAAAGCCATCATTTAGAAAAGACTACTCCATCTGAATGCAGATTTAACACACAGCATCAAGTGAGAGAGAACATGGATCTTCAATGGCTTAGATAAAGGATACTTCAATTTCATTAATCTATAAGATACTTATTACAGTCCCAACAAAAAACTTCAATCCTAGCCTTCTTTCACAAAAAGGATACTCAATTTACCAACGCCAGATACATGTTCTAATCCCTACAAGAGTAGGATCTCAGTACCCCCAGAACCTTGAGAGGAATAACTATATAAATATTCAAATCCCTATCCAATAGGGTCTCAAAATCCAATACCAATCACGAATAAAACCGAGTACATGACAGAAGATTCCTAAACAATAAACTGGAAAATTAAACCCCAATAAAAACTAGTCCCATCACCGCCATACCCTCTAAAGAAATCGAACCTTATGATGTTATTCAGGAAAAACCCTATGGCTGCCCCTCCATTAGCTCATGACCAACTGATAAGTACAAAGAGAAGGGAACTCGTGAGAAGCAACTGAGTTGCAGAGATTAGAAAAAACAAGAGAGAATCAATCAATAATATGTTTGCATTAGGTGATAAAAGAAATAAAAATCAGGGAAACCAAAAAATTCCAAATTGAAAAAATTAGGTCAAAAAATAACGAGATATAGAAATCTAAATCATAAGTAAAGAAGGAAAACAAAAGCTAAAAGGGCAAAAATTACCAGAAATTCATAAAATCTAAAGCGTTAATCAATTGAGAGTTCCAGAAATCTTACAGAGATTGAAGAAGAAATCGATGTTGACTTTGTCAACGTCGCAAGAAAAATCGCCCGCAGCTAACTTGACTTTATCAATGGAACGAAAATAACTTTCTATATTAGTGAGCCATGTTATGGGAGTTACTACTCCAAGACTTGTTAACTGCAGCTCAGTGTAAAATGGGTAATAACTTTGTTGATTGCTGATCCATTTGACCTTGGTGTTAAGGTTGGTCGGGTCGCATCGCATGTTGTTCAGGCGAAATTGCTGGTTGGTTATTGGTTTTGGGCCTGGTAGGTCCAAGCAAATTGGTACCCATTAGCAGCCATGGAGAACATTTTAAAAAAAAAATGATGCTTAAAATTAGGAGAAGATGCTTAAACATTAAAAATATAGAAAACAAGAAAAAGTTAAAAGAACTATGGTGGTTTTGATGTTTCTCTCTCCTCCGTTTTTCGCTCTGCAAATCGGGTAGACCGATTTGATTCAAATCCACCATTAACACCCCTGTTCATCAACACCCAACCTTTTCCATGCGAGTAAATCTAAATCTACAGTCATATGAAATTAAATACGATAATAAAATCAAACCCAATCCCATCGATCCCACCATTAACCACCTTACCTTTTTCTTCAATCGCCTGTTTTTCTCTTTGAACTTGAAAATACCCACCCACCTTATTTAATCCTATCAATACCCAGCTCCCAAAGATCATTAATCGTAGCAATTTTAGTTCTTCACCCATGTAAAATTAATTACAGTGATACTATCAAAACCAATCACACAAATCCAACTATTATTTAACCTTTCGGGGGATCCGAGTTAAGCGAAATTGAGTACTTAATGGCGAGTCGCGAGTAGTCCTCTCCTCGGGTGCCGGACCTTGTCGCCAGGCGAGGCAGTCGGGTTTGTTTTTCAATTCGGGTATTTTGAAATAGATGCAAATGATGGATTAGAGGTTTGTTTGGGTCCTTTTTCGGCATGTCTTTCTGTGATGTTATCTGTGTAAAGTTTATTTTTTAACTTCCTAGTTAAATTCTGTGATTAAATGCTTTTATTCCTTTTCCGGCATGTACTTCTATATTTCTTCCTTCTGTGTAATGTTCATGTTTTGATTTCCTCTTTAATTTCTGTTTCTTATATTGGGGATTGGGCTGTCTTGATGTTAATTATGAAGTTCAAATTAGGGTAGATTTAAGTTTCTGCTTTAAGATTGGGGATTTATGGTCCGTTTGGATTTCTCAAAATGTTCCGCGGGTATTAATGGTAATTGTTTAGAGTGGTAGTAGCTAAGTTTGTGGTTGGAAATTTTATCGAATCATCTGTAAAATTATTGTTGTTCAGTAATGTTGCTCATAGCTGGAGGAAAAGGAATCGCTTTTCCTGTTGTCTGAGATATTCCGTTTACATCTCGGCCGTGTTAGTCCCGTTTGAATCGGCATTATAAACTGTGTAAGAAAATTTTCATTATTTTTCTTGATCTCGAAGTTTTGTCTTGAAGGTTGTGCTGGTACAGCTGGTTCCTTCCTTCCAGCAGTAGGCTAAGTCGCCTTGTGAGCGGATTAGGTGGAATTATGTTGCTTCCTTTTCTAGTCATAGTGTCACCATGTATGGGTGGTTTAGGTGGAAAGTCGAAAGGTTTTTTTCTAGGATTGTCGTTTATGGGTCTGTTTCTTTTTTATCCGTTTGGTAAGTTACCTTGATATCTCTTTTTTGATCCCATTAGATCTTTAGTCGTGTTTTATTGAACTCTATTTGGACTACCCCGTCTTTGGTTACCTACCCAAAATAATTAATATCCAGGTTTTCTGATGCTCGAAGGAATTATTATTTTCTTTTGTTTTTTTTAAAAAAAAAAAAGGTTTTTATTTGGTATAATCCATCATTTCTTCTTGTTTATTATACCCATATTGATTACAAACTGCTCCTAGTCTTGTGTTTGGCGCAAGTATGGCACTCCAACACACCAAATTTCTTGTCCCAGTTGAACTACATATTTCTTCACTCCCTTGATCCTTCTGTGTTTTCTTTTCCCCATATAAGCATACATTTTTCTCATTTTGATTTCATTTCTGCTAAGATTCTAATTCTCACAAATACCAATTCTCAAACCCACTCCTCAGGCAAGCCGCTCTTATAACCTGTTCAATTCACCAACCCTTAGCCATCTCCCTATTCCACCATCCGCTGCCACAAATAGTCTTAAGCTTCCACAAACAATCCCTTCAGTTTTCACCTCCTTTTTCTCCTTCGCCTACAATGAACATCCTGGCATGGAACTGTCAAGGTGTTAACCAACCAACAACAATACAACACCTAAGAAGTTTAATATCTTTGCATAAACCCAACATTCTATTCCTCTCTGAAACGTTAGCTAATGGAAATCATATGACGGGCCTTGCGCAATCACTACGGTTCCAAAACCACTATACCGTTCCTAAAATTGGCAGACGAGGAGGACTATGTCTAATGTGGAGTAACGATATTAACATCCAAATAACTCTACACACCCAGAACTACATACACGTAATAATCACCCCCCAGCTCCTGAACAACCTTGGATATTCTCTGGCATTTATGGCCCGCCACACCCGGTAGCAAGAACAGATTTCTGGCAGACTTTTCCATCAATATTTTCCAACATAACTCCAACTACTCCATGGCTTTTGATGGGAGACTTCAATGACATAATGGACCAATCCGAAAAAAAAGGAGGCAGGCAAGTAACTTACGCTCAAACTCAACCTTTTCACACAATGGTAGATCAGATGGGCCTTATCGACCTGGGATTTCGAGGCGACCCATACACTTGGACCAACAATCAGATGGGGCAAGATAACATCATGGAACGCCTGGATAGAGCATTGGCAACTCAACATTGGTGTACTGCAAACCCTCATGCTGGAGTTACTCACCTCCCAAGAATCGCCTCGGACCATGCACCAATTTTGCTGCAAACTAGAGCAGTGGAATGGCAGGGGGGAAAAACTACAAATTCGAGCATTTTTGGTTATCTCACCCTCAACTCAGACAAGTGGTAGAAACTGCATGGATTCAACAACATGATACAGAACCTTCATTTGACCTTCAACTAAAACTTATCACAACCAGCCAAACTCTTTTGGATTGGAATAAGCAAACATACGGCCACTTCCCAACAATGATTAAAAAATCAACGACGCAAATAAAAATTGCCCAACACCATTGCGCAACTAGTCAAGGAAATGAGCTAGAATACTGGTTACAACAAGAAAATCAATTAAGGAATCACCACACAACCCTACTCCAATGTCATGCAACTTACTGGCAGCAAAGATCCAGAATTTAGTGGCTACAATCAGGCGACAACAACACAACTTTCTTTTACACCAAAGCAACCATTCATCGGAGTCATAACAACATTCAACAACTACAAGACTCGCAAGATAACTGGATTACCAACAAAGATGAAGTGGTACAACTGCTACTGAACCACTACACCGACCTTTATACGGCCCCCAACACAATAATCGATGAAGACCTCTTTGTAGGAATCAACCCTAGATTGACACCCAGGCAATGTGATTCGCTCACTGCAGAAGTAACACCAGGGGAAATCAAGCAAGCACTCTTCTCTATAAACTCTGAAAGTGCCCCTGGTCCTGATGGATATACTAGTAAGTTCTTCAAAACCTTTTGGGAAACTACACATACACATTTGATTGCTATGGTCCGCAGTTTTTTCAACTCTCTCAACATTCACCCACTCATGAACCATACAAATATTACCTTAATCCCAAAAATAGAACATCCTTCAAAACCATCACAATTCAGACCTATAGGACTTTGTAACGTTACATATAAGATCATTGCCAAAATTTTAGTCAAGTAATTCGACCGTTACTTCCATTTATGATAAGCCCTTATCAGAGTGCGTTTGTTCCCAAAAGATCGATACACGATAATATTGCAATCGCGGGAGAATTATTTCATCATATCAGAACCTCGAGCCGCACAAAAGACCCAAAAATAGCACTAAAATTGGATATTCATAAGGCTTATGATAGTTTAGACCGGGGCTTCATCAAGACAACGCTCACCAAACTCGGATTCCCAATAATTTTTGTGGACTACATAATGTTATGCATCACCACAGTCACATATTCAATCAACATCAATGGTACACCACACGGCTATATCACTCCGACTAGAGGCATTAGACAGGGCGACCCTCTTTCCTCTTATATTTTCATACTTTGTGCGGAAATTCTCTCCACCAACCTGGGGAACTTGGAAATCCGTAAAAACATAGGGGGGCTACGCATATCTCAAAAGGCGCCACCAATCTTGCATTTGATGTATGCAGACGACCTACTCATCACATTTAAAGCTTCTACGGAAAGTAGCAATCATCTAAAGAACCTGTTGCAATCCTACAGTTCATCAGCAGGGCAGATTATTAATACTTCAAAATCAATAATTATCCACCACCCAAGACTGGAGCAGCATAAGGTAGACAATCTACGACATCTTTTCGGAATGCCAACCACATCAGAACCCCCAATTTATCTTGGGGTCCAATTCAAGATGGGAAGAACCTCTCGTCACATCTTCGAGCCCCTCCTCCAAAGATTAGCACGAAAAGCGAAAGGATGGATGACCAAATGCCTAACAAATGCCGGGAGATTAGTTCTCATTAAAAACTCTCTCACACCCACCGCAAATCATATTATGCAAACTCAACTTTTACCCACAACTGTTCATCAACAAATAGACCGAATCACAAGAAACTTCTTTTGGGGGCATGACTCATCGCTTAGGAAACTTCATACCTTGGGTGGTGATAAATTAACGAAGCCAATAAATGAAGGAGGGCTAGGTATAAAGAAAAGTAGAGAACACAATCAAGCTCTACTCTTGAAAAGAATTTGGAGTTTGCATGATCATAAAGACTCCATATACACAAGCCTATGTAACGAGAAATACCTAAATAACCAGCCAATTCTTCAAGGAACCATCACCATCTCACCTTCGACTAGCCCACAATGGAAACAACTGGCATCCCTCATACCGACAGTCCAGAAACATACTTTCCACCAAATAGGAAAAGGTTTGACAACCCCTATTGAGGCTAACTGGATCCCACATTCAACGAACCTTGATTCAACACAATCTTACCCTATCTAGATGGTAGCAGACATAATTGACCCTATCTCTCATAACTGGATCCACGACAAACTAAACACCCTCCCCCTACATGCTTCACAAAGAATTAGAAATATCCACCTCCCACTAGGCGACAACGAGGACAAGATCATCCGCCGCACTCCAAATCTGAAAATACACTACCGCTCTCGGTTACAAATGCCTAACCCAAGAAGCAAAAGACAACCTCAATCAACCCCCTTCCAAAGAACAAAATTTCTTTGGACCTTACCATGTCCACCAAAATTAGGCTTTTCTTGTGGAAAAGCAATTAATGAAGGCCTACCAACCTTCATTATCTTAAACAAAATCCATCTTGTCAGTTCCAACCTCTGCCCTCGTTGTAATTCCGATATAGAATCAGCTGATCACATACTCTTACGTTGCCCTGTAGCGATTACAACCTGGAACACCTTACTTCATCAACTCACAAATACCCAAAATATCCCCACTACAATCCAAAACGTAATTACACCTCAAACAACTATCTCTCAACTCCTACAACAGACAAGCCCCTCCCGCATTCATCACCGCCTTTTTTGTTATCTTTTTCTCGTCACTCGGACCACTAGAAACGATTTTGTCTACCGCCAAAAACAAGCAACAACAAATGACGTTTTAGTTTCAACCTTAAAGCTACAACGAGAGTATATATGGGCTCAAGAATCCCTACCACCGATCCTTCCGGCGACTTACCAACATCCACTCCTTCAAGAGGAAACAGTAACAACAACAATATCAATGGTAGGATGGTCCTCCCCATCTTGGATTGGATAAAAATAAATACAGATGGCGCCGCAGAGGACACCCAGAATTGCGGGGCGGGCTTCATTTGCGAGAATTGAAGCAAAAGTCATTATGGCTCTCGCGCAACCACTAGGAATTACTACCGGCTTAATTGCAGTAAACTGTGGTCGCGCTACTAGCCACAAGAACCGCGACAAAAGACAATGGATGAAAGTCCTTTTCGAGACAGATTCGAAAATTTAATGCACTTTGTTACCTCACCTATAGCAGCACCGTGGTATTTACGAGAGAATGATAGCGAAATAAAGCATCATATCAATCACATACCACACACATACCATCCAACACAACTACAGAGAGGAAACCAAGCGGCGAGACGGACTTGCCAATCACGCAATGGATGGAAGCCGACAGAAATCTTGGAGCCAAAATATGGGAACAAACAATCCCAAGTTTCATTAGTCAAATTGTACTCAGCAATTCTATGGGTACTAGATACCCTCGTGTAATTTCCTCCTAGCTTCTTTAATAAATACATGCTTCAAAAAAAAAAAAATTAAAAATATAGCAAAGACAAAGCATGGAAATAAGAAGGAAATGTGAAAGTTTCAGGTTAGCTGATAATGCACTGCACGTATTACTCTAACTCACTTATTCAATTAACCTAATGGCATATCCTGCTGCATCTCAACGCATGACACAATTATTACAGTATTATTCAAGTCACCAATTGTTTCTCGTACAATTATTTCATCTATAAATATATATTGAATGTAGTTGGCTAAGCATCTGATAGAGGATAATTAAGCAATTTCTATACTGGTATACTTGGTTGCAACCATGATCATGAAATCAAGCAATTTCGTTTTAATCATTTTTCTTCACATTTGGCTTATTGTGATGCAGCTTTTCTCTCAATGTTTTTCCCAAGATTTCGATTATTTCTATTTTGTTCAATCAGTGAGTATCAACTCGAATCAATTCTTTTATTTCTGTATTTATGTTCGTTTTCTAATAGTGTTCTTATGTTTTTTTCGTGTACAAATTAGTGGCCAGGGTCTTACTGCGACACCAGACGTGGTTGCTGCTTTCCGACGACCGGAAAACCAAAAGCAGATTTCGGAATTCACGGGCTTTGGCCAGAGTACAACGATGGCTCTTATCCATCCAATTGTGATCCTGATAGTTTTTTTGATCCATCTGTGGTAAGGCTATGTTTTATGCTGCTAGTTTTACTTCTAAATTAGACAAAAAGCGTTGCCTATTCTTCTCTTCTATTTCTCTCTCCGGATATATATCTCGAATGCTAACTAGCAGCCAGATAGTTGCACAACTTGCACTGTTTTATTCAGCGCAACCAAAATTCTACTTTTTGTAGAATACTTCAGCGAGATTATTTTATTTTTTGATCCGATGATTACGATGTTCCATTCAGTACGACAAAATTCTATTTTTCGCGAAATGGTTCAGCGCATCTAGATGCTAGATTGGAATGACCATAAGACTTGGGTGGGTTTTCTAGCTGGCATGGACTTTCAATCTAGATGGTAGATTGGAAGACCATAAGACTAAGCCTATTCAACCCAGTTTATTTGGTCGAGTTTCATTTACATCTAAAATTCGACCCAGTTTCGTTTATAGATTTATATAGATGACAATATTACCGGGGAGTGTTTTTACATGTAGGTTTCAGACCTCAAAGAGGATTTACAAAGAAACTGGCCAACGCTTGCCTGTCCTAGTGGTGATGGTAATGCATTTTGGGGACATGAGTGGAACAAACACGGAACCTGCTCAGAATCATCCCTTAACCAACATGCCTATTTTGCCTCTGCTCTAAATTTGAAGAGAAAAATAAATCTTCTCAGAATCCTCACTAACTCAGGTAAGATTTATGATCGCGCACATGTACAGTATCCAGCCTCCGGAGCAGGCGTCCATCAGCATCTCAAGATCTCTTTCTGCAGTCTGTATCATGTTACTAATTAGGTTGGTTGTGAAATGTGTTTGTGCAGGCATAAAACCAGATGGAGGGTTTTATAGCTTAAACCGCATAAAAAATGCCATAAGAGAAGCAACTGGATTTACCCCGGGAATAAAATGTAATGTCGATGGAGACGGTAATAATCAGCTTTATGAGATCTTCATCTGCGTTGATAAAAATGGTTTGGAATTAATCAGGTGCCCAGAACTTCCCACGCAGCGATGCAAATCCACTGTTGAATTCCCCTATTTTGGAGCAATCACTACAAATGTTAATGGCACAATGGAAACAGTAGAAGATGCAGATGTTCTCAAATTATCTGCAGCTTAATCCAAGTATAATTCTGTTTGTTTGGTTTGCTTCCAAAAAGAACTAGTATGAAATTATCTGCAGCTTAATCTAAGTATTGATGTTCAGTTGTCCAAGTTCATCTTTTTTTTTTTTTTTTGGGTAAAAGATAAAACTTAAAATTGTTGGAAAATTCAATCTGAATGAGAGGATGAAAACACAATGAGAAATTTACTGTACATTTGACTTCAAGGGTATTTGATATTTCGATTATCACCACCAAGGTACATATTGGTTTCTAGCTAAACTAAATTTCAGCAAACTCGAAGCCTTTCACTAAATACAAAATGATTCATTTAGAGATAACCTCCTCTCTCTTTCAAGCTTGGTAAAGGGGCGGCGAGAAATGGTAGATGGGCGGCAACCTAATAAGACAAAAAAAGGTCATTACAAAAAAATTTAAGTGCCCCTTATCAATGAAAAATATGGAAATGACTAATTAGCCCTTATTGTTAATAATCAAGATTAGTAATGATGATCAAGATTAGTGTTGATAATTAATTTTCACTTATTATAACTCTAAAATCAGATTTTTAGAGTTATAAAAAAAAAAAAAATTAGAGGAGAAGAAAAAGAAAACTTATGTGATATTTGTGAAACCCTAGATTTTGATTCACTCAACCAAAATGAGTGATTCCAGTGACCCGATATACTTCTAAATTAGTTCCAATTAGCTTTTTCTCGCTCAAAATTATCTAAATTACATAATAAAATCAAAACTTTTGAATTTTCAGAAGAACTTACGGTTGCAATTTTGCTCGTGACCAACCTTAACTCTTAGTTACGGTTCGTAAGTTATCGAATACCAACAGTAACTGATTAAATTTGGGGAAGATCCAATCGTAAAACCAGTTACGGTTGGTAATTAAATTTGGACAACAACCGTAACTAAATTACGGTTGGTAACTAATGAATCGAGACCAACCGTAACTACCCTACGGTTGGTGTGTCAACTTAACTTTTGAACCGTAAATCATTATTTGATAAATTCTTAAGACACAAGATTATTTACGGTTGGTATAGTTGTTTGAGTAACAAACCGTAACTCAATTACGGTTGATAAATATGATGGAAATAAAAACCGTGAATCGAACATATTCTCAAAACTAAGAACTTACGGTTGGTATTTGAGTTTAAACCAACCGTAACATCAACCCAATCTACAGTTACGGTTCGTATTTGAGTTATTACCAACCTAACTAGCATAAACCTAGAAAATTCAATTTCAATTTTCATACAAAACCCTAATTTTTGATACAAAGTTAACTTAAATCCAACACGATAAACTAAACCCTAACTGGGTTTTTCCAAACATTTTTCAAATCGCCGATTAATCGAAGACGATGAAATTTTCGGTTTTAATGGAGGTTAGGGTTGATGGAGGAGAAGAGAAGATGAAGAAGAAGAAGAAGAAGATGAAAAAAACCGATTTGATTTTTTCGATTCATTAGGTTTAAAAAAATTGATTTGATTTTGATTAATTTAAGGTGAAAAGGGTAATCTAGTCAATCTACACCCCCTATAGGACACCCCCTAACCAATTAGAGGGACATAGCTATCACACTTGCCGCCCCTCTACCATTTCTTGCCGCCCCTATACCAAGATTGCTCTCTTTCCTTCTTTCTCTGAAAAAAAAAACTCCTCCTCTCTCTTTCCTTCTTTCTCTCCCAAACCTAAACGAAAACTCCACCGCTGCTGGCTCCTCTTCTGCTCGGAGCCGCAGATCTCTTTCGTTTATCGCTTTCTTAGATTGCTTTTTACTTCCGGCTGTTCTTCGATTTGTAATTTCTTGAATTTTAGTTTCCTGTTTTGGTAGTGTAATCCCTGTTCTAGTTTTTCTTTTGAGGATTGGATCTTCTAGCCAATCCAATGGAGTTTTCTCTATATCTTCTCCTTTAGTTTGTTGTATAAAGGGGGTTGAATGTTTTGTGACTTGCTATGATTTTTCTCTTCACAGTGTTCTTCTCTGGCAGGTACATGGGTTTGAAGATTCTGATGACCCGGTTGTATCATCTAGGGAAGTGGGTTCTAAATCGAGAGAGTATTATCAGTGTGCAGTGATGGTTTGCGTTTCGCATCAAAGAACCAAAGTATGTTACAAATTTCTTGTCTCTCTCTTTCCATTTTCATTATCGGAGAAAGAAAAGCTGATTCTAATCATGCACATTGTCGTATCGGAGAAAGAATAACCGCCCTCTTTTTTCTTCAAGATCCGTAATCAAAACATTAAAATCATTTCAACTCCTCACAAATCAAAGGTAGAACAAAACACCCAAATCAAAAGCAAAGAGTAAAAAAATAGAAATCAAAACCACAAGAAATGTAGAAGATCGAAGGGCAAAAAGTATCGGAACTCATCTTCCACGGCGAAGTTAAAGAAGCCGAAGAAGTCGAAGAAAGAAGCAGTCAATTAGCCGAGTTTGTAGGAGTAAATGAAGCTGAAGAACAACTAGTTTCGAAAAGAAATCCAAAAGCAAAGAAAGCGCCGAAAGGTACCAAAAGCCCTAATTCAGTAGTAGCAGGTTTTATTCTTCATTTCGATGCTTATTGTTCTTTCTCGCAATTTTTATTTTGATTTTCGATATCTGCCTTGTTGCATGTAGATTTTCGATTCGTCTTGTTCCCGTTTCTAGCACTTCATGCCCATAGAAATTGACTTCATTCCGCGGAGTGAAGTCACAGAAAACCCTCTTCATTCCATGCCGAGTAGAAATTGACTTCATTCCCAGGAGTGAAGTCTATTAAAACCTCTCCATTCCATGCCATAGGAATGGACTTCATTCCAGGAGTGAAGTCTATTAAAACCTATTCATTCCATGCCATAGGAATGGACTTCATTCCAGGAGTGAAGTCCATTCTAAAACTCTCTATAGTCCACGCAATAGAATGGAACCCATTCCCGGAGATGAAGTCTACTAAAAACCTATTCATTCCATGCCATAGAAAATCGGGACTTCATTCCTCAGGAGTGAAGTCTATTAAAACTCTCTATAGTCCATGCAACAGGATGGACTTCATTACATATTCATTCCATGCCATGAGGAATGGACTTCGTCCCATGGGAGTGAAGTACTAGCCCAAAACTCTTATAAGTCCCAAGACTTAGAATGGACTTCTACTCCCGGAACGGGAAGTCTATTAAGGCCTCCTGGCCATTCCATGCCATAGAAAATCGACTTCGGCCCCAGTGGTAGCGAAGTCTATTAAAACTCTCTATATTCCAGTGCAATAGAATGGACTTCACTACCAAGAGGAAGTCTGAGAAAACCTCTCCACTTCCACGCCATAGGAATGGACTTCATTCCTGGAGTGAAGTCTATTAAAACTCTCTATAGTCCATGCAATAGAATGGACTTCACTTCAGGAATGAAGTCTAGAATAACCTCTCTCGTCCATGTCATAGAAAATGAACTTCATTCCCGGTAAAGTGAAGCTCCATTAAACCCTCTCCAAGATACATGCATTATAAACGGACTTCACTCCGAGAATGAAGTCTAGAAAAACCTATGCGATCCATCCCATAGATAGAATGAAGTATGATGAAGTCTAGAAAAGTTTTAGATATATATTCTACGGTACCCATAACGTAGATGGGAACGAACTTTTATCTTCTTTTATATCACCTAATATTTTATGAAAAACCCTTTGAGCGTTAATGTTTTTTGTTTTCTCTTTAAAAATGTAGATGAGCAGATAAAGTGCTTAGCTACAAGCTAGAGTAATTGCACTTGTCCAAAAGATTAGAAGCACTCAGAGGATGGAAGAGGCTTAGCCAATGAAGAGCATGTAAGCGTGCTTTGTATGAGAGTCCACTGGGCAATGTAGCCAAAATGTTTCTAAGAGACTATTGTTGCTACGCATGGAATGTTTACCACCCGCCTCGTCTAAATATATGCAACATACACTGCCATTCCTAGCTCAAATGACTGGGTGTGTCTGCTTTCAAAGTAGGGGAACAAACATTTCGTGCCTGATCTCCTCACCAAGAGTTGTCACACATTTGGAATACTATGCATCCTCGACTTACTAATAAGAAACTGACTCAAGAAACCGCATGGACTACACTTGTAAAGGTCTGAAAACTCCATAAAATTTGATCCACCAAAAAAGGAAACCTTTCATATAAAAGTTAATACAAGAATCGAAAGATAAAATTATCAAATGGACAAGAATAAAGGATCTATCAAGATCTCAGAATAAATGTTTGAACTTTTCTCTTGTCTACTATTCATGCATTACCGGGTGACGGAGGTTCCATACACTCCAAGTAATTTCCACTTTGCCCAGAGTCACTAGGGTATGAAGTGTCTTTACGTGATCTCACAAGCATTCGATGGAAAGCTGAAGAGATTCTCCGGGTTGATGTTACCTTTACTTGTCGGGGTGAGATGAAAACTGTTGATACTTATATGTTTCATTATTATTTTTGGCGCTTCATTTGTATATTTCTTCATTTTGTATATTTGAAAACTCGACTAGTGTATATTTTTTTGTGCCTCGGGTTTGCCGAGCATTCAAAGAAAATAGGACCCAAGTGGAAGGTGGTATTGTGAGAAGGCTATTGTCCAAGCCTCGCAAGGTGGAAATACTTCGAGAGCCTTTGTAATCACATAGAAATGAATGCTGGGATTTATTTTGGAGAGGTAACAAAGTAGATTAATATGATATCGTTATATTCCATTCAAACTCGTTATGAAATAAAGCTCTTTAAGATAAAAAAATTGTTAATTCATTATACCATGTGAATCTTACTTCATTCCTGTGGAGTGAAGTCTCATAGTCCTCTATAGTCCATGCAATATCGGACTTACCCGAATGAAGTCTATTAAAACTCTCCATTCCATGCTATAGAAATGGGACTTCATTCCTGTGAGGAAGTCTATTAAAACTCACAGAACTCCATTGCTAATGTTATTTCATTATACTGAGGAACTGGGATTTCATTCCCGTGATGGGTTCATGAAATCCTCTATAGTCCATGCAATAGAATGGACTTACCCGAATGTGAAGTCTATTAAACCTATTCATTCCATGCCATAGAAAAATTGACTTCATTCCTGTGAGTGGTTTCTTATTAAAACTCGTTATAAATTCATTAAAACTCGAAGTTCATTCCTTTTAATTAATCTGTTCTATGGAATGCAGGGGAAGTAATTTGGGTTTTATTTTGTGTGTGCAGCTATCGAAAATTCTTAGTTAATATATGTAAATAAAAATGCTACCTTCAATAACAAAGGCCAAGACAAAGGCCGAGTTGCTCAGGAAGAATCTGCACCATGTGTCAGCTCACAGAAGTCTTAAAGCTACATATGTTAAAGCAGGGAGAACCCGAGAGTTAAAATATACTTTGTGAGATTTTAAAAGCTGGGACAAGAAAGCATTCAGAGGAGATGGGCATCTTTTGTTAAAGCAAAGAAGAACTCGAGCACCACTTGCAGCATAACAACTTCAAAGTGACACTTTTGACAGAAGATGGAGTCCCTCAGAGAACAAATTTGTCTCTACAACCCGAGGTCAATATGCATCGCTACTAAGGGAATATCGCCAACCATGGTCGAATGAGCTTGTGAATACATGCGATTTATTTTCCCTTTCCTCATTTATACAAGAGTTCATTTCGAGTGATGAAATAAACAATATACCGAATCAACAAGTGATGAAGGCAATCGTCGCAGAGGGATGAAAGGTCGTTTCGACGTATGAACGCGCATCAGACATCTATATGGAAGTCACGAAGATTTGCTCCTATCTTCCTGGTCAGAATATGAGAATCCTTCTACCAAATCACTGTGCTTATGGAAAAGCTACATGATACGATGTCCCAAGAAGAACTACCTTCATTTCCAACGTATAATGAGTTCCTTTAAACATGGATCAATGCTCAACCTAGTAAAAATTCCAACTATTCTTCTCCTTTACAAAATTTATGCTTTAAGGTGTCGGGACTTCATTCGGATAAAGTCTGCAAGTTTTAGATATTCTACTACCCATAACATATAGAATGAACTTTATCTTCTTTATATCACCTAATATTTTATGAAAACCCTCGAGCGTTAATGTTTTTTGTTTTTCTTTTAAAAATGTAGATAAGTGAAGATACAAGCTTATCAAGGCTTTATAATTGCACTTGTCCAAAAGATTAAAGCATCAGAGATTTAAGAGGCTTAACTAAGAATGTTAAACGTGCTTTGTATAGGAGTCCATTGGGTAATGTAGCCAAAGTGTTTTAAGAGTACTCATCATTAAGTACATGCATTAATAAGTCACTACTGGCCCAAATTATATGCAACATACATCATTCATTCCTGCCTGAAATGATCATGTGTCTGCTTTCAGCAGGGGAACAAACATTTGTGCCTTATCCTCACCAAGAGTTGTCATTAATATTTGAATACCATGCATCCTCACTACTTATCAAGAAACTTTCGACTCAAGAAACCGTATTAGTATCATACTTGTGGAAGGTCTCCGAAAACTCACAAATTTGATCCACCAAAAAGGAAACCTTTTGAGGTGTTAATACGTGAACCCAAAGATAAAATTATCAGTCGATTAAGGAATAAAGGATCTATCAAGATCTTGTAATAAATGTTTGAACTTTTCTCTTGTCTACCATTTCTTGTTACTATCACATGGAGGTTCCATACACTCCAAGTACTCACTCTCTTGCCTAGTCACTAGGTACAAAGTTGTCTCGCTGCATCCTGCTACACAAGCATTCACGGAAAGCTTGAAAGAGATTCTCCTTAAGGATGTTACCTTTACTTGTCGGGTGAGATGAAAATCAAGTAGATACTTATACGTTTCATTATTATTTTTATAGCTTCATTTGTATATTTCTTCATTTTGTATATTTGAAAAATCGACTAGTTGTATATTTTTTCGCAACTTTGGTTTGGTCGGTATTCAAAGAAAATAGGACCTATGGAAGGTGCAGATGTAGATTATTGTCCAAGCCTTGCAAGGTGGAAATATCTGAGAGCTTTGTAATCACATGTAAATGAATGTCACGATTTCGAGAGGCAACAAAGATTAATATGATATCATATATTCCATTCAAACTCGTTATGAACAGGCCTTTAAGATAAAAAAAATTGTTAATTCATTATACCATAGAATGTGGACTTCCATTCCCAGAGTGAAGTTCCAAGTAAAACTCTCTATAGTCCATGCATTGTAATTGGACTTCACTCCTTGAATGAAGTCTATTAAAACCTCTCCATTCCATTATGTAAATGGACTTCATTCCTGTGAGTGAAGTCTATTAAAACCTCAAGTAGAACTCCTGGCTGTTAATGTTATTTCATTATACCATATGAATGGACTCCCCCATTCCTGTGGGATAAGTCTCTGTTTAAAAACTCTATAGTCCATGCAACAGAATGGACTCTACCCGGAAGCCATTAAGTCTATTAAAACCTATTCATTCCATGCCATAGAAAATCGATTTCATTCCCGTGGAGTGAAGTCTATTAAAATCCGTTATAAATTCATTAAAACCTCGTAGTTCATCTCCTTTTTAATGAATTCAAATTATGAAACGAGGAAGTAATCGTCGATTGTGTAAAAGTACTATCGTAAAATTCCCAAGAATATACAGTAGGTCAAAATGCTACTAACAACAAAAGGCCAAGACAGCCCAGTTGCTCTCCGAGGAAGAATTCCAAACTTATGCCGCCGAGAAAGTCAAAGCTAAGCACATGTCAGTGATGAGAACCTCCAACCGAGAGTTAAACATACTAGAGATTTCAAAGTCAGACAAGAAAGCATCTCAGAGGAGACGGCACTTTTGTTAAAGCAGTTAAGAACTTGAGCACTCACTTCAAGGGTATAAATAACTTCAAAGACACTTTTGACAGAAGATGGAGTCCCTTGTAGAATGGGTTTGTCTTCTAAGCAACCCGAGGTCACGCATTGCTGTAATTTAAGGTGGGAATATCGCTAAATCTTGGCCGAACAAGCTTGTGAATACATGCGCATTTATTTTCCCGATGAGTACAAGAGTTCATTTTTTGAGGATTTAAATAAACAATATAATCAATCAACAAGTGGATTTAAGGCACCGCCGCAGAGGGAATGAAAATGTCAGTTTCGACGCAAAAGAACGCACAAAGATCGTACGCTCGATATGGAAGCCGCTAGGAAGACTCTGGTCTCCTATCTTCCCCGCCGTAAATGCTCGAGAACTTCTACTCAAATTGATGCTATGGAAAAGCTACATGATACGATGGTCAAGAAGAACTACCTTCATTTCCAATGATGGCTTTAGGTTCCTTTTAAATATGTGACTAAATGCTTGAACTCTGGTAAAAATTCCAACTATTCTTCTCCTTTTTACAAAATTTATGCTTTAAGGTGTCGACTTCATTCCCGGATAAAGTCTAGAAAATTTAGTGGTATAATATTGTTCACATAATGGAATAGAAAAGTTAGGTATATTATTTTTGAATGAAGTTCATATAATGGACTTCTATTTCGAATGAAGTCCATATAAAGGTTGGAGTTCATTCCAGAACGAAGTCCATAATGGTTATCCGTGCCTTTAAAATTCAGTGGTATGTTATTGTTCTACTTGGTTTGACTTTATTTGGAATGAAGTCCACA
>JAJJWW010003821.1:0-122337 GCA_023531295.1 Papaver armeniacum | reverse complement strand
AAAATTACAAATGAAGGATAGCCCTTAACGTTAATCTGGGCACTCAACAACAAGGGTTGTACCGTCCACCTAGGGAGGACTTCAGAAGAAGTAACAGACGGTTGTGATTAGTTAGAAAGCAACGAATCGTGTAAGCCCACGTAACACCAATTTTATATGGTAGGAAAGTAGGAATCTTTCGCTATATACCTTTTACTTACGTGTAATAATTTCTTTGTTTTCATCAAACCGAAATAAACTATAAAAACCTTAAATTTTATTGTTCGAATTTCCAATAAAACCATATTAGTTTCCGTTATTTACTAAATAACCTTACCTTTTTGATCAGCAACATCCATTCTATCCTTAAACTTTAAGGGCATTATTGTAAGAATAAAAACAGAAAAACCGAATAAAAGAAGAAAAAGATTCGAGGAATTTGCTTCAACGAGGATGAAGTGCGACGTGTCAAAAGCTCAACCCACCTAAAAAACAGAAAGCAGAAAGCTTTCCCGCTTCAGCGATACACTCTGTGTAATCCATCCTCTCAAAGGAGTGAGTGACTCACAGAGAGACTGATAGATAGATATTTTAGTCAACTCAAGAAGAGGAAGACGAAGAAGAGATTTCGAAGAAATTATTTACTGTTGGAATTAGAAATGATTTGAGCAAATAATTGAATTTGTGTGTAAAATTGTTAGGTTAGAAAGGAGGCAATGGCTGCTACTACTACTTCTAGTGGAGTGATTTCGAACAGACATTTTGGTTCTTTCCTTGGTTCAGGTATACCTCCTTTTTTTTCTTTGGATTAGTTTTTTTTTAGTCACTGTAAGTTGTTTAATGAAATGGGTGAATGAAAAATGGCTTCAAGTTGCATTTCTTGTTTGAATCTTGAGTGGATGTAATGATTTTCAGTTACTTCTTGTTTATCATTCGGATTGATTTTAGTGTTTATCTTTTATTTTCAGAGCGAATTTTTGAGCTGAAATTTTGAAATTGAATGTACATTTATTTTTCATGTAGCAATGAACAGGTTTAGTCTTAGTTATTCGGTACATTTATCATGAATCTGAAGTTAATGAATTTAGTTAAGTTGTTGCTTTTATCTGGCTATTATGAATCTGACTCGACTTCTTTTAATGGGAGATTGTATTGCATGTACTTCCTTTTATAGGTTCTTAACTTAAATGCAGCTAACAACGGATTATCTACAAGTTGGAGTCCGATTGTTGCTTGTTTTGATGTTGCTTTCGGATTGTTTAGTCATAAATTGGAAAGTCATGTATTTATTGTCCATCTTTAATGTGGAATTCATCTTCAGAATCTTCATACGGACTCTAATGTGACGTAAAGGGGATGTACTACTATCTCAATTGCGTATTTATATGTGTCTTGCAAACTGCTAGTGTTGTTCTTCTGATGACTATGGAGATGAATCTGATTGTTTGCTTATGAGATTGATCTTGACATTTTACATTTGATGCAGGAAAATCCTTCCAAAAAGAGCAGGCTATGATGCATAAAGTAGACAATTTGGCGTTTTGGTTCAAGTTCTCCATGGGGAAACATTGTTCACAATAAGTTACACGTTACCAGTCGATACTACTCATCTATGCCTAGATACTCGTACAGCTCAGCTGCTCATCTTGTTTGTTCCACAAATAAAAGCAGTGCTAACCAAAGGACCTCATTCCTTGGTGAAACGGAGAAGCCTTTATCAAACACTCTTCAATTCAGTGAAAAGAAGGTAGATCTGAAAAGAAGAACTCAGGAAGATACCGATGCTTTCTTTCATTTAATTCTTTCAATAATAGTTGGGGCCAGCAAACAAATCTAGATAAACATGGTTTGCCAAACGGGCGAGGTCAGCAGTCTGAGTATAGGAAGGGAACTTGGACCCGTGCTAGCTATCCAAATGACATAAAGGGACCAAACTTTGATCCACTGAGTGCTTCAGAAGCTTCAAATGAAATTGCAATAGTGGGAGAGAGTACCCAGGTTTCATCATCTCCTTGGTGGCAGTTGCCAAAGCGCTGGGTGATTGTACTGCTTTGTTTTACAGCGTTTCTTCTCTGCAACATGGACAGGGTAATCTATTGTTGTTTTTCTCTCTTGTCTGTGTTTTACTTGCTAATAGTCTTTGAACCTCTATAAAACATATTTTCCAAAAGAGAGGTGCTTATCTCCACCAGAAGCTCTTCTTATCTCTTTTGTAACTCCAATGACTGTGGCAGGTGAACATGAGCATTGCTATACTACCTATGGCAGCGGAGTTCAACTGGAATCCTGCTACTGTTGGTCTCATCCAGTCATCTTTTTTCTGGGGATATTTACTCACTCAGGTATGGCTTGGAAATTCAAATTGATTCTTGCACAGCACGTCTGTCTTGACACTGATACTAAGTTTAAAGTGCATTTAATTGTGTTTTATAGCTAAGGTAATTCAGATTGTGGGCTCAGTCCTTTAAATTATGCTTAATTGTACTCTCTTTCTACCTTTTGATGTTTTCTTCGTATGTTTCATTTCCTTGAATAGATTATCGGAGGCATATGGGCCGATAAAATTGGTGGAAAACGTGTTCTTGGTTTTGGGGTGGTTTGGTGGTCTCTTGCAACAGTTCTAACACCTATAGCTGCAAGACTTGGATTGCCCTTCTTACTTATGATGCGTGCTTTTATGGGGATTGGTGAGGTTGGTTATAACCAATATTTCTTCTTATTTACTTATTTTAGATAATATTCAAAATATCTAACAATGCTCTGCAAGGACCCCCCTTGATAAGTTCATCAACTGTACTTGTTTGAGGTGATATGTCACAGCTGTGCGGCTTGAAAGTAATATTGTTATGTTTATCATAGTTCATGCCTGTACAAAAGTTTGCTTCTAACTTCGTTAGGAACATATTTAAAGTCCTCAAGCCATTGGAAAAGCAGTTATCTGATAACTTTTTACATGGTTGTAGGTGATTGAAAATATGTTTAACCGAGTATGAGTTTGAGCAAACAATCTATCACATCTAATTCATGAGAAGAAAGATGTAATTAAAAGAGAATCTCTGCTATTATTCAAATCCTCCCTTAGGTAATCATGTTGATGAAATATGTCATTGGGGGCTATTCTCTGACATTGTCAACACAGTCAACCTGGATACTACATGGTTTAAATTCATATTAACACCTTAGTAACATGAACACAATCTTCCCTGTCAACTGTATTTCTCTTTGATGTGTATTACACTTTGAATAATGACTAGCCTTTTTGGTGCGGCTGAATGAGTGACCGCTGTATATTTCATTCAATTGCTAGTGAAATTTTGCCTGATTTCGGTGTTCAGTATGTTGCATTTAGATTTTGTGTTCCTTGGAAACAGGAGTTTTATCTAATAAATGATTATTTTGTCCATTCAGGGCGTTGCTATGCCTGCTATGAATAATATTCTTTCGAAGTGGATTCCAGTAAATGAGAGAAGCAGATCTCTTGCGCTGGTATATAGTGGCATGTACCTTGGATCAGTGACTGGCTTGGGTTTTCCCCTATGTTGATCCAGAAATTTGGATGGCCTTCTGTGTTTTACACTTTTGGTTCACTTGGAAGTATCTGGTTCGTGCTGTGGCTGAAAAAAAGTAAGCAGTTACTCCTTACCTATGTCCTGTTTATAAGTATGATAAGACAGATCTACCAAGTTTGTTTGGTCTCTTCCAAATAGACCCAGCCCACATCCTATTCTCTCTTCTCCTTCTCCCTTCATAAGTATGATAAGACAGATCTACCAAGTTTGTTTGGTCTCTTCCAATATCAGAGCATCAAGGCTACACTGGTTGCAATGTTGCATTTTAACGATCTGAAAGCACTTAAACCCTTACTTTCTGAAAAATTGAGTAATGGTTGTTTGATAACTTGTTGATGTTCCTTTGGCTGCCTGAAGAATTGCTTCCAGCAATTTCTGTTTCCATCTTATTAAGATTTGCCAGATACTCTTTTTGTCTTAATAGTATTGAGTGATTTCTTTAATTAAGAGGGATTTTGGTTTTATCTCTAGCGTAGATATGTTTGAGCAAAGATTACTACCTTTTTTATCCATTTCTGTCAACAACCAAATAACTATTCTGTAGCATCTTCAGTGTGACATATGCTTTAGTCTCTAATAAAATATGCTAGTCAATATCTTTTAGCAGTCATAATTATTAAAATGCAGTAGTAAAAACTAGCAACAACTGAACATTTCTCTGTATAAATTTTTTTCTTAATAGGCATACAGCACACCGATAGAAGATCCAGACCTTTCAGCAGAAGAAATGAAGCTCATCATGGGAGGAAGTGTATCAAAGGAACCTGTTAAAGAGATCCCCTGGAAATTGATTTTATCCAAGGGACCTGTTTGGGCTTTAATTGTCTCCCACTTCTGCCATAATTGGGGAACCTTTATTCTTCTGACATGGATGCCTACATACTACAATCAGGTACTTTGAGTTCTCAAAGAATCTGGGATATCTACAATCTAGTGTATATGCTATATTGTCTAGTTTTTAATCAGTATAAGTTGCTTAAATCCGAAAATATACTTTACGTATAAAAACAGATATCCATTTACGTGTTTAACAGTTTACAAATGCAGTTCCATAACCATGTCTTATATTGGATCCGCTTTCCTCAGGTGTTGAAGTTCAATCTTGCTGAATCTGGACTATTTTGTGTTTTACCATGGCTAACCATGGCGGTGTTTGCAAATATAGGAGGGTGGATTGCAGATACACTTGTGAGCAGAGGGGTTTCAATAACTAATGTCCGCAAGGTAAGAATCGCTGATGTTCCAAATACTAGCACAGAAACTCTAGTTAGCCGATAGAGTAAGAATCACTAATGTTCTGTAAGAGAAAGTGTTGAGCAAAAATTCATCAATTGCTTAAAAGTTAAAACTCTCCTAGAGATTTGTACTCATTGCTCCAGTAAGCATTTTTTTTTTTTTCGCTATTTAAATGCATTTTTATCCCATTTCAATTGCTTGAAATATTAATATGCGAGGGAAGCCAGTAGCTGAACTTAGATAAAGATACAAGTGTGAATTTCCTTTAACTTATGGGAACATAAAAGATCTGGAACGGATTATCAATTTTCCTTGAGCATAACTCTTCTCTCTCTGAAACATTTTATGCTACAGATCATGCAATCCATTGGGTTTCTAGGGCCAGCCTTCTTTCTCTCTCAGCTGAGCAAAGTCCGAACTCCAGCCATGGCAGTTTTATGCATGGCGTGCAGTCAGGTTAGAGCCTTAAAGTTCTTCATTTTACATTGTTTAATATAAGTTTTGATGTGGGACTTGAATATGCAACTGTTTGAAGAAGAAAACCTGTCTAAGTTTGCGAGAAGATTGCATATGTCATATTTTGGTTATTAAACGTGAATACTTGACAAAGATCAAATTCTAATTAGAAACTAGAGCTAGTTGTGATAAGAGAAGAAAAATGCAGAAAAAGTAGCATTGTGCATATAAACTAGCATCATTTTGCTGACTAAATCCTTGTTGAAGTTTAGGAAGAAACATATGTATCTCTGATTTGTCTAAGAATAAAAAGAAGAGGCGTCGGACTGTTTCACATTTATGACGAACCTTTATAACCATGTAAATACGAATGAGTGTGTTCTCTGTTATCACATTCAGAAACTTTCCTGTATGAAGTCTTGAACATGTAGTACCATACACGTGCAGAGGATTTTTTTCTTGAAAGATCTTTTGTGGAAAAACCTATTGTTATGATTAACTAGTGCGATACCAATGGATTAAGAACGGGAAACTTCAACTGACTCTAAAATAACTTTAGGAAACTTAAGATGTACATTTTTGAAGTTTGACAAATCAAACTAGCTGTGATTGGCATTTCGCAAAACTTGATATGATGTCAAACAAATAAAAATGGATAAATTATGTGGGGAGCGTGAAGCGCTTTGGGTTTGGACACCAATGAAGAGGTGGCTGGTTGTATTTTCTTTTAGCCTTTGCTCTTGGCAATACTTCCTGGGTCTTATTAAAGCTGAATATTTGTAATAAATTTGTCTTCACAAGTTCTTAAGTTTTATTTGTTTGTTACAGGGGGCAGATGCCTTCTCACAGTCTGGCCTCTATTCAAATCACCAAGATATCGGGCCACGTTACTCTGTAAGTTGCTTGAAATCCCATGTTCACATAATATACTATTACATTATTAGATGCTCAGTATTCAGAAAATAGTGCTAAGCATCAATATAGCCGTTGCTGCTCTGCTTAATCAAAATGATTACTCACACAAAACACTTTCATAAACTATGTTGCAAATATGCACTTTTGGGTTATTACAAAACAATTGTCTGATAAGTCGTTATTTCGGTGAAGATTTGGCAGCTTTATCTAGAATGACCTCGGTGGTCTGGACATGGCAGACTATAGAAATCCTTTAAATATTGGCATTGAGATAATGAAGAAACTGAATAGGAGCATGTACTAGGAAATATGGAGTGGTCATTGAGAACCAGAATATTTCAGTCAGTGAAGCAGCATAAGTTAGAAAAACAAAACAATATACACATCATTTTATTGCTTCTAGTGTTTCTCTTTCACTTAAGTCTTCAATTCAACTTTTATGATAATTTAGATATTTTGAACTACTCAAACTGAAAGTGGTCTCTAACCGCAAGTGTGAATATGTATGTTGGTGGAAAAACAGGGAGTACTGTTAGGGTTATCAAATACCGCTGGAGTCCTTGCCGGAGTCTTTGGTACTGCTGCCACAGGATACATTCTCCAAAAAGGTGAAATCCGTCGACTCTAACTCCAAATCTTTGTCCCCCTCTAACTTTTTCTGTCATGATTAGTTAATTAACCTGAATTCTCTATCTCAAAATTATCTAGGTTCATGGGATGATGTATTTAAGGTGGCTGTTGTTTTGTACCTCGTGGGCACGTTAGTGTGGAACTTGTTTGCTACTGGTGAAAAGATTCTTGACTAGAATCTAAAGTAAAGCTGGTGAAGCTAAGATGCAGACTTACAGAAAATGAGAAAGAAACAAATGACTGAGAAAATCGTAATAGAATCTGAAAGCTCGGAGAAGGGAAATCTTGGTCGGATCAAAAGAGAATTCCTTGTCTTACCGTAAAAATGAAAAAAAAATGTCTCTTTTGTTGATATGCATGAAGCCCAAGGTTTCAGCTTCTGGGGGGTGCAAACCTTGTTTAGAGGTTACAACTTAATTTTGATTATCATGCATTTCTAGTTTTTAGTTACTGTCTTGTTGATTGTGCCCCATGAAACCTCTTTTACTGTGGAAATGCTTTAGGAATCTATCCATATTATGGTTTTCTCCTACCAAAGTTTTCGCACCTTGGTTTATTTGTAGCCCAAGTAGGCTCCTGAGCGAAAGCTATGTTAAATTCCGAAAATGCATTTCCCAAATGCTGTGGCAGCCAACATGCCATGAATGTATTTTGCGCAATTCATTTATGATGAAATGTTATCTTGGAGTTATGCTGGAGGCCCCCAGTAATGCGATACCATTTATGAAGAAAACATTGTACAAATCACAAGGCATTGTTACAAGTGCTGGAAAGGGAAGTAGTGGAATCCTTATAATGTGATTTGCAAGCTTGCAAGATAGAACAATATATATTTATGGAATTTTGGATTAAGCACTTGAAAAGTAGCTTTTTTCCAACTTGTGATCTACATGAACAATGGCATTGTGAGAAGATCATGAGAGACAAGCTTGTCCTTACATATTTGTGTTTTCACGTTGACAACTAATGAGATATATCTCGCTTAACTTTATGTACTGATAAAATATTCCCCCACTTGGAATTTTGCCCATACACCTAATTAATCGGCTATAGACCAGTACTTTTGAGTTGGGACCAAAATTTTGATTGTGGAAATAAAATCCTTTATCCGTATGTCCTTCACACGATCAATTTCAATGTACACCATTTTTGTTTGTATGTGAATGAGTATATGAGTCAGTCTAATCAGATGTTAGATCATCTATTTTTATACTTTTCTTATGTCTGACTCGAGGTTTGGCACAACTCATATGTTGCCTCGGGGCTATTTGAGCAAAGTATTGTTTTGAACCTAACTCGCTGGAAACATGTCTGACTGGAATAAAGAAATACCTATGATTATTCTATTTTACGATTTTTTTTTTACATAGTCAGTTTTAGATGGATCAACTAAAGTCAGAAAAAATAAATAACCTGTTGCACAGGTTGTAGGTTTTACCCTCACTCAACTTACTCGTCTGCATCCGACTAATCTTACTCATAAAATCTGACTAAATAGTTATTAACCGGTAAAATTAATTACTTTTTTAGTTCAATTAATAAATTTGTTCCCAATAAATCACATACAAAATGACCCCCAACTCAAATAGTTCCAAGTCAGATATCATATCAACAAAAATAAAATAAAATGAAAATAATCTGACAAGTGACATCTGAATTTTAGCAAGACGCACCTGTCAATGCACTCCAAACAAATAAGGTGTCGCAATTAGTTCGGTTGGTCTTAATCACCACTTCACCAGCCTAGAACTTTCTAGGACGCTTAAATGCGCAATATCGCTGATAGAGATGCCAATCTTCTTGGGGTACCAAATCCATGTTAGGGACGTTTGTCTTATATGTGGATTTTGCCGAAATGTAACGTAAATAAAAATATGCATTGCTAACCTCGAAGAAATCTACAACAAAAGCCAACATGCTATGTGATCTGCTTAGCGGCCACATGACCGCTGGATAAGGCCATGGCTTATGGTCTATCCAATTACACAAGAACCTGCCTCATAATCCTGAATATATGTAGCGAGTCTGTGATCCCAAATTATTTACAGACGTATAAGTAAACACCAACCGGGAAATCATCAATGTGACAAATTTTACCCAAGTGATGACGCCAAATTAATCTACTGCTATGATAGTCCAATCTCATATGGTTCGAGTACGAGCACTCCCATGGCAAAAGAGTGTTTAGTGTGGCAGCCCGTAGCTGTACCGAAAGCGAGTCTTCATGTAACACAGTCAATCAGCACTGAAAGTAGTAGTAGTACTGCGTACATTGTGCATTTAAGCTGCATGTCCTTTTCTTTTCATCAAAATAAGTAATACCAGGCCGCTGGGTTGCAAACAGTACACTTGTATAAGTTTATGGATATCGGACGACTAGTACGTATCCGACAAGTCAAGTTCTTGAGTTACAAAAGTCATTGCTATGAATTGATGATGAATAGTACCAACTACTAATACACTCATACTTATAGCGCGTTGGATGTTAAAGTCGAAGTTCTTCCCTTTTCCGAAGCAGTTAGAAGCAAAGAATACTTTGCTTCACAAAATGTCGGTTTCTTTACTTTTAGAAGTCGTTCTAAAATTTTAGACCCAAACCAACTTTGTGTTCTAGAAGTCAAAAAGTTACTTCTAGATTTGTATTCAAACACGCAATTAGGTCTTTTAAATCAACCTATATTTACATTAATTATACTCAAACAAATCCATAGTTTAATTACAGACGCTACTATACCTTCACGTATGTCGTGTATGCTATTTGAAGTATGATAAAGAGATGTAACTAATTTTGTCAGACATTACACCACTCACTTAATGGTCACTTTTAGGTAGAGGTGTAAAAACGTCTGCTCGCAAGACAGACTCAAGACACTAAGTCGCGTGCTTCACGTGCCATGTGCCGTCTTGTCTTACCGTACCAACGATTTAAACGTCTTTGCCATGTTGTGTTTACTAGTCAAAAGCTAGGCACAAAGATGACCACGGCACAACACACGAATAAACGTCCGTGATGTGTCGTGGCCGGGCACACGTCTATAAAAAATTTGAAATCACTTAATGTATACATTAAGTCGGACATTATCACAAGAATTTAATTAGACAACATATCATTTGAAATTATTTCAAGTAAAATTAACAAGTTTATTCAATAAAAAAGAAATAGCCCATCAAATATAAAATTGGATTATTGTCATGTAAATTAATGTTCTAGTTAAATATAGGTGACTTACATTATAACAACGATATTGAAATATATTTTCCAAATATTAAGGTATTATATGTGTTGTTATAAATAAGCCACCATAAAATGTTAAAAACTAGCTAGAATAGTGACTCTTTTGTGAAATATACAAAAATGTGATGTATTATGCCTTGTTATATGGTGTATTTGTACATGTTATGACATGCTCTTAACGTATCTTTATCTTTGTTTGGCCAGCGTCTTATCCGTCCGCGTGTTGTGTTGTGCTTCTCTGTGCCAATTAGTCAAACCCAAAGACGTCCATTTAACTAACGTCTTTGTGCCGTCTTTGGGCTAAATCACGTCTTTAAATGTTGCTCAAATTTTAGCGTGTTGTCTTGTTGTCTCGTCTTTAGCACAGCCCAATTTACACCTCTACTTTTAGGGTATGAATGAATGCACGATAATGAGATGTGCATAATAATCCAATACATTTTACTATTTTAGTGTCTTTTTAGGGTATGCTGCATGATAATAAGATGTTGATAACTTGATATAAATTCTCACGCAACAACATATTACACCTACTTGACACTTGACAGTATGATTCCATTAATAAATACGTACCATAATGTTGCTTAACAATCTTCAACCATTTCGTATCTTCTTCTTTGACTTGTAAATCAGATATATTAAAACGGCTCAATTAAACTTGCGATTAATTAGATTCATCTAACCTACCTAGCTAGTGCACTTTTTTCTCTCTTCAAATCAACATCTAAACCTACGTTTACAGCTGTTTGTTTGTCTGTGGCTCGATGTCTTGATCTCAGTCGTTTTCTGACTCGATGCGAGTCAACTATCAGACCTTTTGATTTTATTTTGAGTTAGACATGACTCGCCACCTGACTCAGACCTAATTTCCGACTAAGACCCGTTTGAGTCAGGTAATAAAATGCCTCTGACTTATAGGTCAAGCCATTGGTTTACATTTTTTCTTGGAGTCAGATGAGTCAGATCCAATTCAAAACACAGACATATTAGGTTAGACCTAGATGAGTTAGATGATTTCAGTCATATCTAAATCAGTTCCAGACGAGTCAGATCTAGAAAAAATAAAAATAACCAAACATGGTGATAGTATATAGAAGTTTTTGGTATGAACCTGAAAGACAAGCTTCTGCTTGTGGTTTAAGTTTATTACTCAATAAGGAAGTTCCATTGACGATTGATACTATTTACACTTTTCGAACTGAGTTTTGTTATGAGCTCAAATGGAAGCTAGTTACAAACTGATGATTTTGCATAAAAATTTTCACCAGTCGTTGCATTCTCACAGGAATATAGTGCAGTTTACGGTATGATCCAAAATGAAAGCTAGTTATAAGAAGAAAAAAAATAGCGGCAAAATTTGATATATATGGAGATAAAAATTTAATAATGCCAACGTAACACCTCTCATTACTGTACATCATCACTATCTAGTGCAGATGAACCACTATGGACCTTAAACAACTCAGGTACATTTTTTGTTAAATCTTTGTACAACTCAATAAATTCTATAGGCTCTAGCAATATGGACTAAAGCAAAATATGGAATATGAAGGTACCTCATCTTTGTTAAAATGTTTGTTTGGAAGGCTGCTCACTCCATACTTTCCAATAGTATGAGAATGGCAGCCAAATTGCCAAATATAAATACCTCCTGCAAATTATGCAATAATGGAGATGCAAGTCTTACTCACCTTTTTTTGCAATATAATTTTGTTTCTCAGATTTGGATGCATTGAAATTTTGACATGCATTATGTTGTGAATGGGACAAACCATTTTCATGACTGGCTAAATGATATGTATGACAATCAAGATAGAAATGGGGATGTTATGGAATGGTCTGCTTTCTGTAGCATTATCATTTGGCATGTGTGGAAAGCAAGGTGCAATCTTGTGTTCCAGAAAATCAAACAGAATAGTGCTGAAACTGCAAAAAATGTTAGTAAGTATATTAATAGTTTCATGAATGTTAGTAATGCAGATTATAACATAATGCAAACTTTATATTACAACCCAATGAATGATGTAGACTTGATAATAACAACAAAAGAACCTGATGATAATAAAAAATTCATGTCAGTGACCATAGACATTGCAATATCAATGATGATGTTGAACCCTATTTCTACTTCTAGTGTGGGTCTGACACTACATAACTTTACAGGTACCTCTTCAGAAGCTTGGGGATTGAATGTTAATTGTAGAACTAGAGAAGAGCTAGAAGAGAAGGGAGCGGAAGATGCTTTCCAATGGGCTACTCAGTGGAGTGGTCACAATATTATTTTCCAAAGTGACTCCGAACCCATCCTCAAGTTGTTGGCGGGAATGTATGCAAAAGCAAGAAAACAAAGATTCAAGATTAGTGGAGACTTTGGCTCAAACCCTAACAATTTCATAAACTTTAATGTGCAAGGTTTTATATTGAAAAACAGATTTGTAATAGCTCCAGCAGCTCATATTTCTTCTTATTGTGATAGATTTTCTATAACTAAATACTGGACAGGAGGAGATCTCAGAACCCTTCTAAACAATCTAGAATTTCAATTCTGGAATGGAAATGTAATCAACTCTCTTCCTCATTACAATGAGGTAACAGAAAATTTAATCTACAGTTGAGGATCATCCTCATTTTCCGAAGAAGAAAAAAAAGCTTTCCAGATGAGAAAATTATCATCCTTGAGTTTTAATTGAACAATACTAGTGAGTTGATTGATTGGTATTTTAGAAATTGAGTGAGAGGTAGGGTTTTCCATTGAGTCAGATCTGTAAATTGTAAAGATGAAGAAGAAAGTTACAAAAAATTTCAAGAAAATCAAGAAATGAGAAAGATACAGATCGAAATTGAGATTTCAAAGTTGAGATCGAAGAAGATTTGATGAAGATTGTAGAAGATGATCAAGAGAAGAAAGACAATCAGAGGAGAACAATTGTTGCCGAAAGCGAGAGTAGATCGAGATTTCCGTCTAATATCATAGTAACAGATGCAGAAAGGAAAAGATGAATCTTCATTAGAAAGTAAAAGAGTCCGTACAAAGCATTAAATACAGACTGTAAAACATAAAAGAAGACTCTGACCATAAACGTGTGACAATCCTAGACAAAACAACCTAATAACAAAAATAATTGGTAATAATTACAGCTCATAATAGCTGTAATGAACATACTACGTTAAACACTTTGAGTTACAAATTACTAAACATAACCAAGTAAGATCACTGTAACATTATCCAAGAGTAGTTTAGTAAGTGAGAATGTTATATCTGTAAGTTTTGAAACAAGCCATTAAGTCGTACACGTTTATTTATTTTTCCACTCTCATATATATTTTTACCACTTTCATATACTTTTGCCGATACTACTAATGAATTTCATAAGGTCTTTATTTTTGTGATCATAACAATTTGAAGCTAAACACAAGTTTAGGTAGTCTAACCGAGACATTCAACATCTGTCCAAGATATGAACCCATTCATTGCCTCTTCCGAAAAATCTGTTTAGAAAATGGAATTGATCAAACTAGGGATGGGCTATAGCCTAGTTTGGCCCTTTGCTTGGCCCGTCCTTGATAAAAACCCAACCACACGTTTTGTGCATGGTTTCCTAAAGTTTAGGACTATATATGCAAAAAATTACCAGATGACACAAAATCTCCTTATTAGTGAATTAAAATCAAGCAACATCGTGATTCGAAATATGCATTTTAACTGATAATGTGTTATCGTAGTCGCAGTTATCCAACCGTGATTGTTATTATCCGAAGTTTGCCTCGTGACATGATAAAATAAGTCCTCAATCTAAAATTCAACATTGTTACCCAAAAACTTACCCCATGATCCAAAATTTGTCGTGTGAGCCAATCTCTCAGGAATCATTACTCTGTAGAAGTGTAGACTTTGCCTAGCATTAATTTCATAAAGAAAACATTAAAGGAATCTCAAGGATATGTTAAAGTTTTGGAAAGGGAGTAGTGGAATCCTTTTTGTTTGTGGATAATGTGATTTTAAAGCTTGCAAGAAACGGTCGGTGTCACTGTGATATAGTGGTAAAGTTACTGGGTAATGATACTAGTAACCCGAATTTAAAATTAATTCGTCATCAACACCAAATTTTTTACCGATAAAAAAACAAAAAAAAATTTGGAAGAAACAACAATACATATTTATGGAATTTTGGATGGACTATCTTTCTTTTTACACACTTGAAAAGTAGGCATCGAGAAGATCAAGATTCAGTGGTAATTCTGATTAAAAAAAAGAAAGAAAAGAAAGACTCAGTGGTAAAGTACAAGCAAGATGGGATACCTAAATTGAATTCTAACCGTTGAGTTTAAATGTTGTATTATCTATCCATAAGAAAGATATGTCGATCCTGAACGTATGCTCCTATCACGTACAATAAAATATTCCCCCACTTGGGACTTCACCCACAACTAATTAATCGGCTAAATGCAGGGATGGGTCCAAAAATTTTGATGGTAGAAATAAATCCTTACTCGGTCCATTCCGATTTACTAGTTCCGTTAACACAAAATTGGTTAAAAAAAGCAAAATCAATAATTTCTGGGTAAAAAAGACATTTAGATTTTGCATCTTTGTTTAAATGACAAAAATATAAAAATAGCGAGGGATGTACCGCTAGGTTTATCCTACCCATTTTTAAATTCTTTTTCTTATTTTTAATTTACATTAGGATGCATCCAGGTTTTCATCCTCGCTTTTTTTTAAGTTTAAGTAGGATGAATCCAGGTTTCATCCTTGCTATTTTTTTGTGTCCATTTCACCCATAATAATTTTTACTTTCCATTTGAACCATGTTTTAAAATTTTTTGGACAAATGACCCATTTTCCGTTCAGTTAACCGTGACCCCAAATTTACCAATGTGATAGTGCAATCTCATATGGTTTGAGTACTGAGTACTCTCATAGCAAAGAGTGTTTAGTGTGGAACTGTATCGAAAGCGAGCAGTCATATAGCAGTCGGTCATCACTTATGGTCCCGATCCAACATGGTACTAAATTATGAACATGGCTACCTTTTCATCAAAACAAGAAATACCTGGCAGGGTTCCAAACAGTACACTTGTATAAGTTTATGGATCGGACGACCAGTGTTATCCGACAAGTCAAGTTTTTGGGTTGCAAAAGTCGCTGCTATGAGTTGATGATGAATAGTACTACTAATAAACTCACTACTTTAATGTTTCTTTCAATCTACCTTCATATGCTCTTGCCTAAATTTTGCACAAACTTGTCAATTAACCCAATAACGATAATTTCTGGGTGAAAAAGATATATAAAATTTGATATTATTTAAATGGACGAGAATGTAAAAATAGCCAGGATGTAAACAGTTTCATCCTACCCATTTTCAAATATTTTTTCTTATTTTTAATTTACATCAGGATGCATCCAGTTTCACCCTCGCTACTTTTTAAATTTAAGCCATGATGAATCCATATTCATTCTTGCTATTTTTTTGGTGTCCATTTCACCCATACTAATTTTTACTCGTCCATTAGAACCATGTTTTAAAAATATTTGGGCAATTGACTCAATTTCTCTAAATTTTACTGTTTAATTAACGTTAATTATACTCAACAAATCCATAATTTTGTTTAATTACAAACATTACTACCTAAAGGTGTAAAACGTTAGGCCAAGACAAATGGCCATTACCTAAATCGCGTGCTTCACGTGCCATGTGTCGTGCTGTGTTCTGCCAACGATTTAGACGTGTTGTGCCGTGCTTTACTAGTCAAAAGCTAGGCACGACACAGCCCACGGGAACAACACATGAATAAACGTGCTCTGTCGTGCTGGCACACGTGTTATAAACAATTTGAAATCACTTGATGGTATACATTAAGTCGGACATTATCACGAGAATCTAAATAGACAACATATCATTTGAAATTATTTCAAGTAAAATTAACAAGTTTATTCAATAAAAAGAACTAGCCCATCAAATATAAAATTGGATCATTGTCATGTAAATTAATGTTCTAGTCAAATATAGGTAACGGCATTATAACAACAATATTGAAATATATTTTCCAAATATTTAGGTATTATATGTGTTGTTATAAAAATAAGCCTCATAAAATGTCAAAAACTAGCTAGAATAGTGACTCTTTTGTGAAATATACACAAAATGTGATGTATTATGCCTCGTTATATGGAGTACTTGTGCATGCTATGACGTGCTTTCTTAACGTGTTGTGTTGGGTTGGGCCAAGTGTTTATCCGTGCCGCGTGCTGTGCTGTGCTATTGTGCCGATTAGGCTAACCCAGCACAGCCCACGAAACTAACGTGTTGGGCTGGGCTCGTGCTGGCACATCCCAATTTAAGTCGGACATTATCACGTGATCAGTCATGCTATTTGAGGTATGATAAGGAGATGTAACTAATTTTGTCAGATATTTGACACTCAGTTATTAGTCACTTTTAGGGTATGAATGCATGACAATGAGATGTGTATAATCCAATTTCATTGTCTTTATAAGGGTATGCTGCTGCATGATAATGAAATGTTGATAACTTGATATTAATTCTCACGCAATATAATAAATACGTACCATAATGTTGCTTAACAATCCTCGACTATTTCGTATCTTCTTATTTGACTTATAAAACCTGGCGAGATTGGGTATACCCAATAAGACAAAATCGGGTCATTATGAAGTAAAACCAAGCCACCCGTTAACCTTGTATTTTCTAAATGGCTAATATATGCCCTTGTTTAATTAACACTAAAAAATCTGATTAGCTTAATTAATTGAGTTTAGATTAAAATTTTGAAATTATGAATTCAGTAGTCTTTAACCCGTCTTATGAGTTCGATTTGGATCAAAAAAAATTGTTTTGAAAATGTGAAAGGTCGGCAAGGTCGACGTTTGAATAAGGTGTCGGCTATGTTCCGCCGGCATGGTAGACGTTTTAATAAGATGCTGACCAATTACAGCCGGCATTGTCTACGGATGAAGAACATGCTGACTATATCTGACCGAAAACGTGAATAAGCGTAGCTATTAGTTAAGAAAAACGCTTTCCCACTGAAGCCTAAAAACACCTTCGGGTTTTTCTCCCAAATCTCATTCTTTTCCAAAATTTCTTCAATGTTTCTCTCGGTCCTGAGAGGCTAATCAGTTTGTTCACCGGCCCTTATGGAAAATTAGGTTATGTTGTTCACAAATCTATGTGATATTTAAATTTCTTTTAGGGTTTCAAAGGATTCAAAGGTTTTTTGTTCTTTCAAAAAAGGATTCAAAGGTTTAAATTCTGATTTGATTTCTCATACGGGTTCTTTGGCAGAAATGTTTACTAATTGATAGATGTGAGCCTCCAATTGGTCTCTGCTTTGGGAGTTTTGTTCAAGTGGTTTTCCTAATTCTCAAAGTGGTTCATGAATCCCAGCTTTACCGGGTCTTTCGCCTTGACAATTTGATGACCTCCTTACACTTCATACTGGTAATTGCTTATTATCTCTTGGATTTTTTACTTCACCTTCTTGTGTGGCCTGATGCTGCATCCTCAAGAACAGATGTCAAAATTGTAAGGTTTAGTTTCAATAACACCTTTCCAATCAATTTTCCTCTGATCTATATACCTGCAACATTCTTTTGTCCCCTGGAACTTGCTGCAATACACTTAATTTATTGAAATCATGTCCACCGTTCTTCGAATTCTCTTTGGCTTCATGTATAAATTTAGTTGTTTCTTTGCTAGTGTTTAACCCCAACACCTTAAGCCAAACCCAGTTCTATCGGTCCTTGTTACCACTATTTTTCCCTTTCTTTTTTCTTGCGGTTGCCCCTGTGAACCCAAACTCCGAGTGTGTGTTTCTCTAAAACCCATCATTACCATGTCGTCTCTTTAGACTGGTGATGTAAACAGACTTGCCAATTTTATTTAAGATTCCATGAACCTGGCCGGTGGAAGGCACAATAATTTCTCCCACATACCACATGAGTTTTTAGCTGCTTCCAGTAACTTATGGAGACACTGTCTTATTGGTGGTTTTGCTTCGAGAGCTGAGGTTAGACCTAACGACCTCGGTCGTGCACAAATATAGATGGAGGATTCGTGGAGGTATGTCCATACTTAATCTAAGAGAACATATTTACCTTATCGGGTTTAAGTATTATCATGAGATGGTTCGTGTTTTGCGTCAAGAAACTAGAATAATATGGGGTGACTTGTTTGTCTTGAAAAATGGGATGAAAACCTAGATATCAATGATATTTCTCTAACCCATGAAGAATTTGACATCACGGTACATGAGCTCTACCCGGATCAGATTGCGAGGCTTAGCTCTGGCTTATACTTACGTCACATGGGGGTTATTGTTGCACGTAACATGCCTATTCGAAGACCCAATGGACCGTACTCAATACAACTTCGTGTCGAGTTGATATTCGCCAACCACCGCACTTTGACACACATGCGAATATGGAGAGGAAGGAGGAATCAATTGGCTTGGATTTGAATACCATGAATTCCCAACGGTGTTTTGCTCTTCACGCCATCGGGTTGGACATAAAGACACGATTGTCGAGAGATAATATTCGCACGACAGCAGCTTGCACAACAACCAAAGACAACAACTAGCACAAGGAGAGCCTTATGTCATTCCCCCCTTGCGGAATTGTTCCCAGGACTCACGGTCTAATGAAGATGACAAACATGGATAGCTCGGATAGCCTACGAGTTCATGCCTCTAACTCCCAAAGACAATCGGAGATTTCAATCCCCGATTATGATGAATCAATTACTCAAGACACAAAGATCTTGACTAGCTTCATCGTTTCAAAGGAAGCCACTAAGTGAGGAGGAGAATGAACACCAAGTACCTTATCGGCAAGAACAAGCTCATATCTCTGCAAACGCCGATCAAACTGGAACCGCCAACTACCAAGAGACGAAATCCAGCTCATCTCATGGACATCATTACCAATGAAACCGGAAACACTACAACTGCCAACTCTCATAATGCTCTAGCTGAAGTTACCCTGGCCCGAGAACAACTCAATATGGAGGACTACCTTGACTGGATTGCAGCATGGCCTGCAAACAAGAGACCAAAATATGCTAGAATTGCTGCAGCAAATCCATCTTATCTTGTTGAGTTGTACCGGGCATCCAAGGAGTCAAAGAAGCGAAACCCCAAATCATACCAATCGCTCTTTGGATGGATCTGGACAAGAGGAATCAGAGAACGATCAATGCAATGGTGCAATGAAAGTAACGTCGGGTACCAACGACGCTGAAGCCTCATCCTCCAAAGCACCACAACGAACCTCTAGGGGCTCCGTAATCTTGAATCCGTATTTTGAATCCACAAATGAAGAAGTATCACAACATTATCTCAACAACAACATAACCTAGTCGTAGGGCCGGTGGACACTAGTCCAATTTTGTTTTTTCTTGTATTTTTTGGTTATCTAATAGGCCCTTAGGATTGCTTAATTTCCTTTCGCCTGAAGTGTGCCTTGCTTTCCTCGTTTTAAGTCAGTATCGCATGTAATATCGTTCCATTCAAAGTTGCTACTACTACTACTAAGTAGCCTTTGTTGTACCTTCTAAATAGTTTGAACTAAACCTTTGGTTTCTTAGCTTTGTTAGTTTGTTTTTTTCCTTTCTTCGGTTATTTATTTGCAAAGCCGCGACTCGGGAATTATTTGCAAAGCCCGCACTCAGAAATCACAGAATTTGTTCTTGGAAAAGATGAATATCATAGCGTGGAATTGCGCAGGTATCAACCAACCTACTACGATTCAACACCTACGGGGACTAGTTGCTACACACAGGCCGGCAATGGTATTTCTCTCCGAAACTTTGGCTACTTTTGCGCATATGAATAATATACAACAGACACTTCAATTCCAACATAGTTGTTCGGGTACCAAAATTGGCCACAAGGCGGGCTCGCCTCATGTGGAACGATCAACTCAAAGTCGTATACTAGAACAATCACGGAGCTACATCCATGCACGTGTTACCCCTCCGATCACGGGACAACCATGGTTATTCACGGGAATGTATGGACCACCTCGGGAATGCAAAGACGATGGGATCTTTGGCAAAACTTCACCAACATATTCCCAAACACGCAACTACCATGGTTACTAATGGGCGATTTCAACGAAGTACTTGACCAAACGGAAAAAAAGGAGGTAGGCCGTCACGTTTGCCCAAACATAACCACTACTCAACATGATCGACTTGGCTGGACTGCTAGACATGGGATTCCAAGGAGACCCGTTCACTTGGACCAACCAACAACAAGGAGCCGACATTATCATGGAACGCCTGGACCGCACACTTGCAAACCAAAGATGGAGAACAGACAACCCACATGCTGCGGTGACACACCTACCACGTATTACTTCTGACCATGCACCTTTACTCTTACAACCACAGGCAATCAAATGGCAGGGTGTAAGAAATTACAAGTTTGAGCACTTATGGCTATCACACCCACACATCAAACAGATAGTCAGTGGGGCATGGAATCAAGAGGACGATGAGGATCCGACAAATGCATTACAACTAAAGCTAGCCATCACAAGCAAAATCCTCACCCAATGGAATCGAAACACCTTTGGTCACTTACCCACCATGATAAAGCTATCCACGACACAAATACAAAATGCTCAACACCAGTGTGCACACCAAATCGGAAATGCGTTAATCTGGATCCAACAGGAGAAAGATCTACGCAATAACCATTTGACCTTACTCGCGAACCATGCTACTTATTGGAAACAACGGTCAAGAATTCAATGGCTACAATCGGGAGACAACAACACAACCTTTTTCCATACTACTGCAACCATTCACCGGGGACGCAACAATATTCGGCAGCTAAAGGATCAACAAGGAAGATGGACGTTCGACCAAAATAATATCACCAGACTCATAGTAGACCACTTCTCTTCCCAATATGTTGCACCGGCCACCTCCATTGATGAACAACTCTTCGAAGCAGTATCACCTCGTCTTACCCCCAGACAGTGCTCTACACTAACTGCCCCGGTAACCCCGATAGAGATTAAAAATGCGGTGTTTGATATTGGTTCAGAACGTGCTCTTGGACCAGACGGCTATACAAGTAAGTTCTTTCAATTTTTTTGGGATACCACTCATGTGCATCTGATAGCCATGGTTCACGATTTCTTTGATAGGGAAGTCTTACACCCCAAAATGAACCACACAAACATAACCCTCATCCCTAAAACACCACCCTTCTTCACCCTCTCATTTTCGACCTATAGGGTTGTGTAATGTGACATACAAAATCATAGCCAAAATACTAGTCAATCGACTAAGACCTCTCCTACCCTTTCTGATCAGTCCATACCAGAGCGCCTTTGTTCCCCAACGATCAATTCATGATAACATTGCCATTGCTGGCGAAATGTTCCATCATATCAGAACTTCGACCAACACCAAAGATCCTAAAATTGCTCAAAATTAGACATCCGAAAGCCTCATGACGGGCTTGATTGGGGATTTATCCGTTGTGCTCTGTCTAAACTAGGGTTCCCAGACACCTTCATCCGATACAGGTGCTTTGTATTTCATCGGTCACCTACTCAATAAATATTAATGGGATCCCTTAGAGCTTTATCACACCTACCGGGAATTAGGCAAGGTGACCCCCTCTCTCCGTATATCTTTATATTATGTCTTGAGATCCTTTTCACAAACCTCGCCAACCTAGAGCACCAAAACAAAATCCATGGACTTCAAATCTCTAGACATGCCCCCCAATCCTCCATGTAATGTACGGCGATGACTTACTTATCACGTGCAAAGCTTCACCTCAAAACTGTCATAACTTCAAAAACCTACTACACTCTTACTCTTACTCAATGGTCAAACTATTAACACATCCAAATCTACCATTATCCATCACCCTCACCTATCCACGGATTATATTAGAGTTACAACAACGGTTCTCTATGACTACTACGACAATTCCACCCGTGTATCCGGGAGTCAATTTTAAGCAAGGTAGATCCTTGACCATATTTACACCCCTCTCCTCCAGAGATTGGCTCGAAAAGCGAAAGGATGGAAAACCAAATGTTTAAACCCAACCGGAAGATTGGTACTCATCAAAACTTCCACGCCCACTGCCAACCACATAATGCATACACAATCAAGTTGCCCAAACATGTCCACAACAAGATAGATCAGATCAACCGAAACTTCTTTTGGGGCCATGATTCTACCACAAAGAAATTGCATACCATAAGGGGAGACAATCTAACAACGCCTAAAACCCATGGAGGTGCTGGGAATCGGTAAAAGCGAAATCCATAACCAAGCGCTCTTGATGAAAAGAATTTGGACTCTTCATGACCGGCCCGAATCCGTCTACACATCCTTAAGTAAAAAGCGAAATACGAAGGATGAGGAGATCCTGGAAACTACACCAATATTCCACACTACTGGCCCGATGTGGAAAATGGTATGTTCTCTAATACCCATCCTAAAATCAAATTGTCAACACCAGATCCAGAAATGGGACCACAACTAGTACTACATCAAGTTGGATCCCCATTACCAACCACTCACTACATCACAATGTAACGGCATAGAGACGTTTAGGAACTCATTGATCCATTCACCAAACAATGGAATCCCGAGCAACTAGCTCGACTCAAGCACAGATGAAGCCGCTAGAATCATCAATATCCACCTACCATGACGAAATGATGAGATAAAATCGTTTGGCCACACCATAGATCCGGTAAATACACCACCTTCGGGATACGATCAACTAGCTCTTCAAATGGAAACTAACCAACCCAACCTTTTACCCCCATCCAAGTTCCCTGTGGACGCTCCCACACCAAAATCCTAGCTTTTCTTGTGGAAAGCCATCAATTAAGGATTAACAACCTTCAACACTCTACACCGTGATCCGTCTCACCCCATCCCCCCTTATGCCCGACACCAGCAACCTGGATACGGAATCTGAAACCACTTATAGCTCCACTATCAAGTCGCTTTTGAGGCTTGGCAATTATGTTTCTCCCAACTATCGTGCGACCAGAATTTTCCAGCACAAACCACCGATGGTTAATCATATTCAACCTTACATCGATTATTAACATCAAAATCCCAACTTATGCTACCACGGCCCTCTGTTTCTGCTCGTCAGTCACTATGGCTGGCCAGAAACCACCTCGTATATAGGAGACAACATAAAAGACCAGTTGACATAGTGCGGTTGGCTTTCCAACTCCAACAAGAATTCACCTGGGTGAATAGCTTATCAACCACCTTCCAACCGAATCATCGCAATATCCCGCCACCGGCTCATGATAACAACACAAGAACAATCCACGTCGGATGGAGACCTCCCAGATCCAGGATGGATCAAGATAAATACTGGATGGAGCCGCAAGAGGACACCGGGACATGCGGGGGCGGTATTATTTGGATCATCGAGGCACCACTACTATCAAGGCAATTGCCCAACCCTTGGGAATCACTACTGCGCTTATGGCGAAACTTGGGCCCCTACTCCTAGCGGTAAGAACTGCAATAGATCACGATTGGCCAAAAGTTTGGTTCGAGACAGACTCCACCAGCCTAATACAGTTCATCGAGTCAAAAACACCACCACCTTGGTACCTTCAAGCGATGATTGAAGAAATCTTCCTCGCTCTCCAAAGCATTCCACACCACGCACTCACACATATCTACATAGAAGGAAACCAAGCAGCGGATGGACTCGCAAACAATGCGGCAGACAATGAAATTAATAATTTCACCACTTCCATTTGGGACCACACGGTCCCTAATTTCTTAACTTCAATTACTTTTAATGATACGTTGGGAATGACATATCCCCGTGTACTAAACTTCTAGTTTTTATCTAATCTTAATGCTTCAAAAAAAAAAGACTATATCTGACCGGCAAGGTCTGCAGATGAAGAACATGCCGACAACATATGGCCGGCAAGGTCGATAAAAAATACCCTGCCGACTATAAGATTTTTGACATACAGAGAAGGTGTTACAAATGCATGATTCGTCGGCAAGGTACTAATTTCATAACCTGCCGACTATATTTTAGTCGGCAAGGTATAGAGATGGATATCTTGCCGACCTTGTAATTGCTAAATTCGGAGATGAAAAGTCGGCATGTTATTCAACCTTATACCCTGCGGACTATATTTTGGTCGGCATGGTCGACAAAAAATATCCTGCCGACTTTTGGTTCGTTTTGATTCTTCGTTTTTTTTTTTTTTTTTTTTATTTCACATGTATAGTTAGAGTGTAGAAGAAAGATTTTTTTTTTTTTCATATGTTTTGGTCGGCAAGGTTTTTTTAGTATGGGCAATTTGGTCTTTTAACACCTTTTAGACACCCCTTAGCACACTACTTTGGATGGGAACAAAATGGGTATACCCCAATTAATCTGGGTATACCTCGATCAAGCCAGGTTATAAATTTGATGGTTTTTTTAATTTTTCATTAACTAGATTCATCTAACCTACCTAGCTAGCTAGTAGTGCATTTTTTTTCAAATCAACATCTAAACCTACGTTTAGTATATAGCACTAAAAGTTTTGGTAAACCTTTACCTGATCATGCAGGACAATCTTCTGCCTACGGTTTAAGTTTATTACTTTAGTAGGAATTTCCATTGACATTGTTATCTTGACGTAATTTCACGCGCTTGACAGCGTATTTATTTTACAAAACCAAAAATTAGTTATAAGTTGATTAATTTATAATGAATTTCATTCATAAGAACTTTATTTTGTGATTGTAAACACAAGTTAGACAACAGTCTTAATGCTCTACCGAATACTAGAAAAGATATTCAGGAAAGCTGCTGGTGTAAGGAAATTTCTTTTTCTCTGGGTCCTTGCATCATGTGGGTTTTAATGCTCTCAAGTTAAGTGGCATCCTATCATTTCAATGGAATCATCTTTGCCATTTGCAAAATGACTGTATTCTGTTCAATGGCCACCGCCGAGGAATGGCCAAGAAGACATGAACCCATGCATTCCATGTTTCGACGAAACTTCTTTCGGAAAACTGGAAATGCTAGATGCCAAAATGTGCATATATACAAGGCATTCCATAACTAAAAATTGCTAGAAAAATACGACTCAACATTGTTAATTAAACTGATGAATCATAATTATTCAAATAATTATCTTCGAACAAATAAATTATATCAACAAGAAATCTATAAATTTCTGTTTCAGGAGAACCAACAAACAGGAACATTGATGTATACGAATTACGAAAGAAGTAAGGACTTGGGGTATACGTAGAAATATTTTAGAACTCTAAACTCGAGCTTCAGCCCTTTTTCTTCTCGGGTAATTATTCTAGAAACCTCCATGAATTCATCTTATATATATCAAAACCCTGTTAATAAACATAATAAACCAATACCCCCAACACCGTTTACTATAGCCGTTAACATGTAACAGCAGCGGATAAGAACATCTTTACTATGCAAATCATAAACACACCTTTTCACGTAGCTGTGCTGGGACATCAGTCAGATCTCTGTGATGCACATTGACTTTCAGTCCATACTTCATGAACAAAGTCAATGACATTTTCTGTTCCACTTTATGCCCTTCTGCTATTGTGAGCTTGTGTCGTAACAATACAGCTGCAGCAACAGATTTCATCTGTAAATAAGCCAAATCTTTCCCTAAGCAAATTCTTGGACCGGCATTGAAAGATACAAATCTGAACTGATCCTTTGCTTCAAATTGCTTCTCATCTTTTGACAACCACCTCTCTGGCTTGAACTCTAGACAATCTTCACCCCATGTTGACTCCATCCGGCCGGTCGAAAGTATATCGAATAAGTGACCGCCGAGCCTGCGGGTACAAATGTGCCATCAGGTAATACGTCGTCGACAGATACGTGTTTCGAATCCTCGGGGACGGAAGGATATAGCCGGAGGGTCTCGGACAATGCTGCTTTCAAGTAGACCAGACGGTCATTCTCCTCGAACCCCAAGGGTTCATCCGTCCATTTCGTTGTATCATCACCACGTGTCTCAATCAGAACGGTGCAGATTTCATTGAGGATCTTCTCTTCAACTCTAGGGTTTTGGATGCACAACCAAAAGAACCAGCTAAGGGCAACTGATGACGTGTCACGTCCAGCTAGGATGAAATTGAGCGCCACGTGTTGGAGGAATGACTCTGAGTAGGATTCTTTCTTCTTCATAAACCTTGATAGCAAGTCATCATGTTGAGCTGTGGACCCACTTCCTGGCATACTCAGCAATTCCAGCTTACGTGTCTTGATGACGTTGGATAGATATTCATCGATGTGGTCAAGGCTTTGACTCAATGTGACTTCCATTCCGAGCCGGAGCCATTTCCTTAGCTGCCAAACAACTTTAGGTAACACAAAACGCTGAAGTGTGGCTTCAGTAGCTCGATCAAACGCCGTAGCAAAACGATTCTCCGGTAACCCAGCCGACAATGTTTGTGGATCTCTTCCGACTATGAGCCCGCATATATTATCAAACGTTAACCGGAGAAGAAGATCTTGTAGATCGACGGGTTTACGTTCTAGCTGAGCCGTTTTAAGAATCGGACAGAACCCAAATTTGATAGTCTGATTTAGCCACCGAGCCATAGCTTGTCGGAGTGTACGTGTAGTGAACTCTAATGCAGCTGTTTTCCTCTGAAATAACCATGTATCACCATCTGAATTGAAAATACCTTCACCAAGTAGATCATGAAACACAGATTGCCAAGTTGGTCCCTTTGGATAATTCTCAAACCGGCTCTTCAAAATATGTTCTATATTCTTCGGATCACTTGTAACCGTTACTAATCCTTGTTTCCGAGCTAAAAACGGCACTGCACAGATGCATGTTTGATATGTACCACCACATTTACGTAGATTCTCAGTAATCCAATCATGTAAACGCTCATGGTTTTCTATTAAACCTGGTAAGCTTCCCAACAATGGCCATACTCGTGGACCTTTTAAGGAACGTTTGATTAGATTGAACCAAATTGTGTAAGAAACTATCACTGTTATGAACAAAGTAGAGAAGATTAAGAACATAGTAGAAGTATCCATGGATGAGCTAGTTATGATCTTGCTGTTGTGAATCTTGTGATTGTTGCTTCAAGTATAACTCCTTGTAACTTTATGCAATAATGTTGTTTGTGAGATGTGGTCACTGCAGGAGAGATCTAGATATCTAGCTAGAGATGGGTAGTGGTTGAATGAAGAGAAGAAGAAGATGAAGATTTTTATAGAGAAGAAGGAAGAAAAATAAAGAATGATGAAAACAAAGACTAGAGGATAGAAATGTTGTTAAGTTTCTGTTGCTAGGTTTTTTTTTCATCATAGTGTGCTGTGGTGTAAGATCTAGAGCTATAGGGGGAATAGTATATGTAAGTTGTTTTTCTTTGCTGGGAGGATGTAATGACTACTGACATGTGAGAGTACCACCAGTATAATAAATGAATGTGGGAAGAGGGTCGTTGGGAATTTGACAGGAAAAGTTAATACAGGGAAGAGAAGAATAGTGCAATGGTGTGTAGTAAATGTGATTAGTTGAGACTTGAGATATTGGAGAATGGAGATGAGATGATGATAAGGAAATACACACACAAAACCCCATAAGAGAAAGAATATGTTAAATCAAAACAAAACTTGCTCACCGATTTTTTCTACCTATACCTTCCTTCTTTAGTTAATTAATTAATTAATGAATCAATACGCGTAAGTAGAACCTTATTATTTGCAAACTAGAGTGTATGAATTGAGTGAGAAAGACAGAAAGTAGAATTTGTAGGTGGGGTTTGTTCAAGTTAGATAGGTTTTTCCGTTTTTGTGTCTAACGTAATGAATCGGGCATTCTGTTGTTTTCTGACAAATTACTCTCTGGCATGTACATTAGATTACTTGGCGCATGTAAACATCTAGAATATGTTAGAAAATTCGTATGCAGTTTAATACTTATAGATATAATCAACCGGGGATAACATAAATATGCAATCCATTTAATCCATACAATTTTACGAGTGTCTAAACCGGTTTTAATTGTCAAATAAGAGATACATGAACACGAATCAATCTACAAATTTGCTTGTTGGGATAGTTTAAATATGACTAAAGTAAGAGTTGATATATGTTAGGCTCATCTCTCAATTTTATGTATGTTTTGGTGGATCTACTTTCAACAACAGAGACATACTACTATATACCACTGACCATGAAGAGAACTATAATCCCATGGCCCCCAAGGCATCCATTATCTTAATTTGGTAAACATCCCATTTATTCATTATCTTAAGGCATTCAATTGGTAAACATCCCATTCATTAGCTAACTCAAGAATGGAAAAAAACACTTATTTTAATCTTAATCTTGATCTTTAGCAAAGCCGCGTGGAACACTGTCACCCAAGAATGACTTATTAAAGACCCATCTTTAAATGTACTTGGTTTGCCGGGCATGACTTAAAAACCGTCAACAACTACCTAACTGGGTTTATTTCAGTCATATATATCCAGCAAAGTCCCCCTACAACCAATTTACAGTACTTGGGACTTGGGAGGTTCTCTAAACCCATGTTAGACATCGGGGGCCTGTAGCCTGACTCATTTAAGACGAATATATTATCGGTCCTCTTGTCTCTCATTCTGAAATGCTTCATCATTTTGTAGCAAATTCGTTTCCCTGGTCAGTATCAAATTAGCTGTAATAATTCCGAGTTAGATTTGTAGCCAATATTTTCAGAGAATTCTATTCAAACTTGTTTTTTTGTTTTTATCGGTGAAACGGATTTAGAGAGTAACTGCACAAAACTAACGCAGAAAACGGTAGGGTAGGATTAGAATGCCACTCAATGCAAACAAAACGAATTACAAGAGAAGACACGGTACACGGATTTAGCACAGTGCATTTGCCACCCTAACATCCCCATGGATAAGTACAAGCATTTCATGTTCACACTAGGATATCCCCAAAGGGCCACAGGTGCTGCAATTGACTGCTTCTACGCTGCTGCAAACAGCAGCAGCCAGCCACTGTGAAATCCCAACATTAACTTCACTGATCCCATAAATTTATTAGTACAGAAGTACACGTTCACACTTTACGCGCCTTTGCCTAAAGAGTCAAACACGGCAGCAACAGCAGCAGCCAGCAGCTTTCAATTCTCACTACCAAGTACCTCTTCAACTCTAGGGAAATGAACCAGCTGCGTGGCCATTTGATGACGTGTCAAATCCAGCTAGGATCGGTCTAATGTTATGGTGAACGGACCCTCTTATTTGCAGTCTCCCACTGGAGCTAACAAACACTGTTCTCCCACATTCAATACTTCGGGATCAGGTTAAGCACCGTTAAGGTGACTTTCAGTCTCATCCCATCCTTGCCATTTCGTGAATGTCTACGACAACACAAAGGCAAGGCCACAACATGATCACAAATGTTGGTTGAAGTGGGATATTTTCGAGATCAACTGGTTAATTTCAAGCCAAGCAGCTTTCAGAATCAGAAAGGGGCAATTCCTAAGTTGGTTAAGCCATCAAGGCTCAAAGCTACTGTTTTCCACCGCCTATTTAAGAACACTGTTTTTCTCTAATGTAAAGTAACCATGTGCCAGTGTCACCATTCAAAATGATGATACCTTCCCGAAATAGACACAGACTGAATAGACCATGTAACAGAGACTGACGAGTGAGACCTTTTGGGTAATATCCAAACGGAGTCTAAATGTTTTCTAAATCCGTTGGATAACAAAGACCATGTAACAGAGACTGACAAGTGAGATCTTTTGTGTAATTTCGGGAGTCAAAATGTTTACTAAATCCGTTGGACAACAACTGACCGTTTTTCTTTTGCACCAAATGGAACTGCAGTGAGACAAGTTTGGTACACGAACAAAGATTATAGTGACCCAATCATGCAAACAACTGTAAGACTCTGGACCAGACCTGGTAAAGCGCAAAACAATGAACAAACATGTGGACCTCTAGTAATGAGCCTATGACGAAAACGAACCCAAGTATGTAGACCTTAGAAAAGATTGAGAAAAGCAGTTGCATCCTACAGAGACACTAGATACACTGAAATTTAGGTGCTAGGGGCAAATACCAAAACCGATTTACTAAAAATGTTACAAACTACAACCATGAGCTACCAAACCTATCCTACCTCAATTACTTGCGGCAGTATCAAACTAGATTTACTGTGGAGGTTGCAAACCACAAACCAAATTGCCAACCTATCCTACCACAGCTCAACATGTCAAATCTTAGCTTTAACTTTGTGTCTGCATCTTACCATTATGGCATTATCACACGCTTCCATCTGGACAACTTTTTTTTGCAGAGTCAATAGAACCTACTTTCAAGCAACTAGTTCGTAGGGTTCAATCTTTGGAGAAATAATGATTGTTACTTGCTACTATCTTAAAAAAAATGTCAAGCTTATGTATTTATTTCATTACAGAGCTCAAGTATCAACCCATGGAGATGATCCAAGGGCTGGATCACCTTATACAAAAAGGCAAAAGCTAATTTCAACTGTAACATTCATGTAATAAAAGGTTTAAAGATAGCCAACCTGTGTTCACTCTATTTACGCATGAAATATTACATCACATTTGTTACAAGGACAATTGCACAAGGCATATAAAAACACACTGTTGAATTTCTATCCAAAACTTCTAGTAACTCAATTTTCTTTTTTACTCGGAGAATGTTAGTAAGCACTAGGAACTAAATTTAGTTAGGATCCCAATAGTAAATCAAGCATATCATTTGGAGTTAAAAGAGTCGTACCACCGATGATCAACTCAACATCTGGTCTTCCACTCTGTGACAATGCTTCCCGCGCTTCGAGGACCTTAAATGACAGTAAGACAAGGAAAAACGCCAAAATCATCATTTAACTCATTCTGTTTGAAGGAACCTAATATATTGTTCTAATTTCTCAAAAATTACTACACAAAAATATGCATTCCGTGGTTTAATTTTAATAGTTCAATAGTAGAAAAAATTTCAAACCTCGTGACAGTTGATTCCACCAACTACAAAAACCAGAATAACACTTTGGTCACCAAGACTCGGTTTTGCCTGCATAATTTGAATTAAAAATTTAACATCCATACCAACCAGAAAAGTGTCATTTCTCCAATACAATATCGAATCTCAAACCCACTTATGAGTTATGATCAACCTGTTATAAAATGAGCCGAAGAAGACAAATTTTTTTGGAAATAAAAGAATTTAACATGACCTACAATGAGGAATTTTCGAATTGCAACGATGGGACTGTGCCTAATATTAGAAGCTTCCTAAAAGAAATTTTACCTGTCCAAGGCCAAATCTACCAAATCCGCTTTTAAAAAGCCTTGTGACTGCAGATGAATGGTACTCCAGTCCAGGTACTTCATACTTGCCAAGAACCATGGAGAGAAGTTTATAAAGCAATCCTTTGCCCATATAAGGATCCCCTCCATAGCTGCTTTCTAATCCCAGTGGTCCATTTCTGAGTGTTACATTTTTCGTTTTAAGACTGGATAATTTGTGAAAGAATTTGAAAAGATTGTCCACCCTATCACGCAATTCCAACTTGAGTTGCATATCACCGTACACTTGTTCGTTGTTACTTTCTGCATCTTCATCACCCCAGTTACCCCATTGATCATCATCGAAGTCCTCCAATGTGGACTGATTGGAAGAATCTTCTTTAGATTTTTCCGACTTGTGCTTGTTTAAATTAGCTTCAAGAACTTCCTCCATGCCATGGAAAAATTTCAACCTTGCACCTGATGGATTCTCAAGTAGTGCATCCACTATAGCTTCCTTCAAAAAATGATCCTCTTCCCAAGAAAAAGGACCATCAGACCCGGATGTCGGAAAATTTTCACCAGCCAAGAGATATCCCGTGATTGCAAGGAGAAGAGCATCTCGGAAAGATAGAAGACCCTGAGAAGATTCTTTACTCTGCTCTTTCTGATCTAGCGTTTTGACCAAAACACTCGTATTGATGAGATCCCGGTTTGGGCAGAAAGAGTTTGGCTAGTATCTCCACAACTTGCGTTCAATATTTTCTCAGCGCTGACAAATGCATCCCAATGAGAAGTATGAGGTTCACTTAAGGAATGTGCCGCAGCTATAGCTAGTTGAATAATCCCTTTGTTCCTCAATAAAGATGACTGATCCTTTGCCACAGCTTTCGCCATAGACTGCAACTCTGATGCCGCCGGAAAGCTTGTGCGAGTTCTCACATTGACAGACACTTTTTCTTGGCGCATTGTTTCGTGGAGCCATTTCTTTATCAGTATTGCCGCATCTTTTGTTCTTCTATCCATTAATGCTTCTAAATATTCTGCTCCACGATGATTTTCAGTCGTTACAAACGACCCACTAAGTGATCCAATTTCAGATTGTGCAGAGGTTTCGCCAGAAATTGTGCTTCTATCAGTAGGAACAGGGATTGGACTTGAAGGTTCATTTGAACTCCAACCACTTAAAAAGCCTCAATTCCTTCTATCGGCCAAATGGCAGGTTCTTCTTTGGTGTAAAGTTTTCCAAGTGGTATCTGAGCATCTAGCGGAGCACGTTGTATCGTGCCAGGGCCATGCTTGTTTTGGTTTACAGAAGAAGAAGATGATCTTTGCCTACGAGGCAGAGATGAGAAGATACGATCAACAAGTGAGTCACCATGACAGCATGGGGTAAGCAAATCGAGCGTACGGTCAATAAGTAATAAACCTGCTGATCTTTTTCGTCTGCCAACATCATAAAGACTTGACATGTCCATCATAATCTTCCCAATGGTTTTCGACAAGTCACCTAGAGAAAATATCTCCATTTTCAAATCCATCTACATGTAGGAAGCAGAAGCTATGGTTAAGATTTCATAATAGTTAATAGCTACCCAGAGTAATGCTTTGTTTATGAACCTACAAAGTAATAGATTACAGGCCTGCAATTGATGATGGTCACCAAACGAATGAGCCGCATAAATCAATTTTAGATCCGTAATTACGCATTTTAATAAGTTACGGAAAATGAATTAAAATAAGAACTACTAAATTAAAGCTAACTCACTACCTTCGCAGCAAGATGGTAAAGTAGATGCGCGGTAAGGATTGCTCCAGGTGGAGTGTCCTCGCCATCAGAAGGCACTCCAGTACTTATGGAAGGCAATCCAGGACCAAGAGAATCTTCATGTTCAGATGATAAGCATGCTTCTGCGATTGTTCCCTCTGAAGGTAAGACAAACACTCTCGGAGATAGAGGGCATAAAATCATAGGGAAGTGGTTGACAGATATATCGACTCGAAGCAAACCGTCTCTTTTGGTAACCAGTGAGTTTGGTTCATCCAAATTTTCTCTTGGTGTACGAGGTGTGCGAGGGATTTCTTCTTCGCTCGGACTAAATTTTGACCAACCTTCATCTTCTGATGCTAAATTTTCACTGAGGATGCTTGCTTCTGATCGTCCAAAGACACTGGGTCGAGATGAACTTTTCTTCTCTATCTCACACTTTCTAACAAGCTCCTCATAATCTTGGAGAAGTAAGGATTCATATTCACGAAAGGCATCTGGTCCTAATGGTGAGTCAGGATACGTTGAGTGAGCTACCTAAAGTTCATAAAAGGAAAAAAAGAAGAAGATAATAATGACATCAATAAAAAGACTTAACTATCAAATGATTAGAGATGAGTTTAAAAATCCATGCAAAACCAATTCAAATGACAAACATGTCATTCTTACATGGGTTATTTAAGTGATTCGAGGGCGAAAACCTAAACCAAGTTTTAAAGGAGCTTGAACAGGTGGAGAATTGAAAAGGCACCTCTGAGATAGATGTAAAGATGGTGCAATGAAGAATAGCTTGATGCATGCTCAGGCAGCGAAGAATATACCGATGTGCGTCGCTTAAAAGACGTGATGTGATGACCACCAATTTCTTTGCATTCTTGCCATTTGAGTTCGAGTCGACCACCTAAACAGAAACAATGAATCAGAAAAGTGTCATTTTACACTGACACTCCAATACCATATCGAATCCCAAAGACTCAAACCCACTTATGAGTTATGAACAACCTGTTATAAAATAAGCGGAAGAAGACACATTTTTGGAAATAAAAGAATTTAAAAACGACATACAATGAGGAATTTTCGAATTGCAACGATGGGACTGTGCCTGATATTAGAAGCTTCCAAAAGCTTGACAGGCAGTCAGGCAGCCAACTGGATAATAATGTATACTAACGAGAGAAAACATCTCTTTGAACTCTAATATGGCATGGTTTAAACTTCAGCCTATTCATCGCAAAAATGACACTCTAAAGCCAACTTACTGAGAAACTTGAAATGTTGGTTGTGGTGGAAAGTAGAAGAAAAGACAACTCAAGAATGATAGCAACTTCATCTAAAACATCTTTCTACCGTATTTACAGAACAAGTACACTCTAATCACTTCAGTAGAGTGGAAAAGCAATCATTTGGATACAGTAATGTTCAGAGCTGGATAATGGTCGTTCATACAATCAATTTCGATAACTTAGAAAAGTGAAACGTCACTTACAGCATCAAGAGCAGATGCGTTTTCAAGACTGCAAACTGCACAAGCTCCAAGTTCCAATAACAATGGAACCGCTCCAATAAACTGGAAGGCTTCTGTGCAACCAGCATCCAGGTAAATTACTGCACCTTCTACTTCCTCCGATATCTAATCAACACCAAGTGGAACTTTATTACTACCTTGAATAACTTCAAACTTGTTGCCAAATCAATCCAATCGCATGTACATCAAACATAATCCAGATATATACATGAATAGATGACTGAAGGATCTTATACAATGTGGCACAAAATACCGGCACAAAAGAAGCACAAATTTACACAAACTTACTTGTCGAATAGAATCCAAACAAGACTTCACCACATCAGCCATAGCCATGTTCTTCTCCTTTTCCCTACAGTCAGTGATTTTCGTAAGCACTTTGAAAAAACAATCGCAAAAACCTAATTGAATATCTGTTTGTTCATAGCAGACATTGAATTCTACAAAATTACACTGTGAATTTCAATCACCAACATGACATCCACTGATTTCTTATCAATTCAATGGAAAAAAAAATAATCAAACAAATTGGGAAAACCTAATCTGCGTAGAATCTAGAGTGATTGAAATCGATTTAGGGAAAGCTTTACTGAAATCTTAGATAGAAATTAGAAGCAAGGAAGAATGGAAAATTTACCTGAAATAGAGATCGGGAGAGGAAATTAGGGTTTGAGAAATTTTTGAGCAATTCTGTGTTGTGAAACTGACATTTCTCTCTTTTTCTTCCGTTTATGAGCTCAGTCGGAGTGGTTATTGAGAAGAGATGAAAGAGAGAAAACTATTGGGCTTTAAGTGGTTAACAAGCCCGGTCCACCTTGAAATTGACCGAGACTGAAAAACATTTGTGAGTAACGGCGCGTTTGGATACCAGAAGCAAAAGTCCGAAAGCGCGTTTGGATACCAAGTATACCCAAACTAACTACAAACTTTTTTATTTCCAGAAGTCAAAATGCAACTTCTGAATGTGTATCCGAAAAGCCTATAAGTGGATCGAATCAAGCAAGCATACCACAGGCAAACTACTCGGTCGCATCTGGGACGTCATGTTCATTAAATTTTTGAGATGGTTAATTCAAATTTTTTTCAGGTACAACTGCATTAATTTTTGAGATTTGGGCATTATCATATAATTACATTAGTTCTCTCTACAAATCAACACACACTTATTTACATATACTCTCCAAAACTCATTTATATATATTAAGGAATGCATTCTTTGCAAACCATAGTTATAATGTTAAGGAAGTCATGCGTACCCGTATGCATACTTGAGTGGTTAAAGTTCTAAAATCGGTTTGTTCATGAACTAATACATTTATATATATTAAGGAATGCATTCTTTGCAAACCATAGCTATAATGTTCATGAATTGATTTAAGTGAATCAAACCGATTTTACTTCAATTGTGTTCTTGTATACTTCTATGAGAGTATAGCAATTGAACAACTCTATAACTAGTTTTATTTGAGTCATTTGAACTAGTTATGGTTAAGATGAATAAGGTTGATATGAGAGTGTTCATATAGCTAACCTCGGTTAACTACTGTTGAGCCAACATGGTGTACAGGTTTAGGTACGGTTACTCAAACCTAAATGAGGGTACATTTCATTTGTGTACAACAAGCTAAGTTCGATCTAATGGTTGAAAGATATTAGCTTGAGTCTAATCAGGTTTTCATCTAACGGTGAATATTGAATGCTTTGTTACCAAGTTAACTTAGATTGCAAACCCTGATTTGGAAACTATACAAGGGAGAACTCTAGCAACTGGGAAACTTAATCCCCACACCTCATGTGTGATACTAGTTGTGACTAGAGTCGATTCTCCTTTAACCTTAGGTTTTTCACGAAACCATGTAGGTTAACGACTTAAAGACTTCATTGGGATTGTGAAGCCAGACCCAACTATTTTCTCTGTAGTTGCGTGTTCTGATCTTACTTCTTCTATGGTGATTGAGTATTATTTTTGCTAAGATTTGCTTGAGATTTATCTCTGATAGGTAAGATTAAAAGTAGTCACAAACATCTTCGTCTCATCGTTTGTGATTCCACAATATCTTGTTTCGCTACCATATGATTAATATTATTGTGAGGTGATTGATAATACTAGGTTGTTCTTCGGGAATATAAGTCTGGTTTATCAATTGGTTCCTGTGCACCTTGATTTATCAAAAGACGGAACAAAACTCATATGTATTTTTGTAGGAGACTGATTTATCTATTCCAATAGACTTTTTTGTGTGAGACATATTTGTTTATCAAGTCTTCGACTTTGGTTCGTATCAACTCTTGGTTGTGGGTGAGATAAGCTAAGGGAATCTGTAAAGACCCTTAAGCTCGTCAACGTTGTTAGACCGGTCAAGTGACGTTTTAGCCGATAATAACTCGATTAGTTTAATACGAACGCTAATTAATAAGAACTAATCTAACAACGACACGAAACTAGATCTCGAAAAGTTACGCAGAATGGATTACTCGAACGTGTCAGTCGGATACCAGACGAAGAAGATATCATTGGTTTAGTATGAAGGGTAAAATTGTCATTTCATGGAAAATGCTATTGATGTAACACAGACACATGGTGGCTGACCATATCAATTGAGTGAGTGCCTTTATCATGGGACGCTGGCCTTATCACCAAAAACGTGTCGACTCGAGAGAAGACTTTCACTTTCTCTTTTCTTCTTCTATTCTCTTCTTCTTGTTGTTCTTTCTCTTTCTGTTCTTCGTCTCTCGTTTTTCTGTGAGAAGATTTGAGTATTGATGAGACCAGAAACTTAAGGGAAAACATCAAGAGTTGATCGTTGGTTATGTTGTCGTGTTTGATTGAGAACAGGAAGAAGAAGATGGATGTAAATAGAAGTTAGGGTTTGTCTGACTTTGAGTTTAATGGAATCGACATGATATCGAGTTGTGATTAATGAAGAACAAAGGGGGTTTTCAGTTGAATGATGTTTTGTGATTGAAGTGTTGGAATAAGAGTTAAGCGAATTGGTATGAGTTGATGAAGATGTTGATTTAGTGAAATTGATATTGGGTAGGATGATGTAATGTTGGAGGTGGATGAATGTTGTTGTTGATGTTGCTTAGAGTTGGAGTTGTAGTTGGGTTTGTTGTGAAAGCTTGTTACTGCTTTTGCAGGTAAATTTAGATTTCAGCTGTAAATTGTAGAATTCTGTTATAGTGAATTTATTTTTATAATGTTCAATGATGGAATCAGGCTGGTAAAATTGAACTAGGATTAAAGTTGTAGGTGTGGTAGAATCTTCAACTTGTGCTTGTGGCTCAGGCCTGAACCTTATGCCTGTATGACTGGACAGACTCAGTCTGACTAAGATTCTTATCTGACTGAGTTACCTCAGAAACCAGACTTAACTCAGTGGACCTTGACCAGTTGATCGATTTGATTACCTTGGACTTGACCTTGACTGGACGTGGACTGTTAATTAACCCCTTTGACCGTCAATGACCGTTAGATTGACCCCGTTAGGCCAGGCCTTAGGTTAATGGACTTGTTTAGAAGACTTGGGCTTTGGACTAGTTTCCTATTTTGTTGAATTGGACCGCTTATGGTCTGAATTAGCCTTTGCATTCTTCTACAAAGTTGTAGATATTCATAAGACTTAGCTAATGAACTATATAAACAATCTAATTGAATTACTAAACCTTAGATATGTTAAAGATAAATAAATAAAGGTGTAGAACCTTAAATGGGCCTAGAATCATTAGAAAGACTTGTATGATTTCTTGTGTGAGCCATTTTGGCTAGATTCTTAGACTTCTTGTATGATTAACAGTTAGTCTATTAACAACGATCGATTCAAAGGACGAACCAGTGGATCGTGGATCTCGAGGTAGGCGTGGCTTGTCATCAAAAGAGGTGGGAATCTATATTTAACTCTTTTGAAATCATTATTATTTCTTTTACAAAAGTTTATGTTTAACAAAATCATGCATTGTTTGTTTTATGCATTCCATGCATTAATTAATTTGTATTATGATGGTTCTTTTGATTCTGTTAATCTTTCCATGGATTGGAAAGGACTTGTAATGTTTTGTTTATGCATATCAATTGTTATGGGAAATGAGAATTTCCACATGTGGTATATAGGATACGCTCCTTCACATTTATATCTACATGAATTCAGCTTTTATGCATATTAGGTGTGGAATAACCCGGCATCAATATATTATTAGGTGTGGAACAACCCGGCATCATTATTATACATTATTTGACGAAGGAGTTTGTTCATATACATGTTTGTGCATTTCCAATGACTTAGTCACTTTGATGTTTGGGAAAACATGAATTGTTTTCCAAATCTTGCTCATGATATCTTTAAAGTTAAATGTGATTCCTGCTAACGTTATCCTGATCTTTTTGATAATCCGGTAAGAACAACTAAATTTCGAGGGCGAAATCTTTTCTTTTAGGGGGGAAAGATTGTAAAGTCCCCTTATCCCAAAAATGTATTTTGTTTAGTAGTAGCCTTAGTTTTGGGTTTCCTTAGTTATTCCACCGGCAGTAATGGTGGCGAGATATTTTGAAAATATTTCGATCCCTTTTTGGCAAGTTAATTAAGTGAATATATTAGGAGAATAGGGTTATATATTTTTCTTCTCTCAAAAACAATCAGCCGCACCTAAAGTTTTCTCTGGAATTTTAGCTGCTGTGAAGGAGATTACGGAGAAGAAAGGAGATTTTTGTGAGAACTGGAAGTGATTTCTCATAGTGAGATCGTCTTTGCCGCAAAACAGGTAGGTTTCCTAATCCTTATACCTATTATGTTTGGTCTAACAACCCTGTGCAACTCATATCACGAAGGATCTAACGGGTTTTTCTTTGATACTGTGTTAGTTTTGATGTTATCTCTTTCGTTCTCATGAACTGCTCGCTGTCAAGGTGGATTGAAATGATTTAGTACATTGTCTTTGTTGTTGGAGTTCTAACCTTACCGTTAGTTTTCAATATAGTTAGATTGACAATTTGTTTACTCGATGAAAATGATTCCCTGTTAAGTCCGTTGTTGACTGTTTAATGGAGATTTTGCGTTTTGAGCGTTTTTTTTGTTTCAAGGGAAATGTGGTCCATCAAAAATGATTTGTGTCTACTTGTTTTGCTAGAACCCAACACTTCCGTATGCATGCTAAGGACTTCACGGTTGGAGGTTAAACTAGATTTTTTTGTTTATCGCTGGACCTTATGTCTACTTGCTAAGTTATTATCAATATAGAAGAGAAATGGTGATACTGTTGATTAGATGTTTGATAGGAGTGATAGGGTGCTCATGATAAATTATGGATGTCAGGCTTCTCTATGCATTAGTTGGTATTGGCGGACCCTATTGTATTTCATTTGGTAGAAATGGGTCATGAGAGTGGGTTATGAGCGAAGTTATTAGGGCAGTGATTGATGGGGTTGTTGCACTTTTGTTGTCGTCGACTACCAACAATGGGGGGGTGATGTGATGAGTGGTTTATGATAACAGTAAGAGTTCAGGGTGGAGTTAACTTTTATATGTGTTGTTTGCTGCCCGTAGTTGGTTCGATACCCATGAGTGTTACGGCGATGACCGAGGGGTCGCCAAAAGATATGGATCTATTATCTTTGGATGGGTTCGACAACACCATGTTTTCCGGCGCACGGTAGGAAAACTAGGTGGACTACACAAGGGCGAATACATTTTTGAACTAGTGATAGAGCAGGCGATCGAGAAAGTATAGGTTCGGGGAAGGGGTAGTTTTCACAAACCTGTCTTTTCATCGTTTAACGTTTTAGTACCCAATGACTTTTCTTTTAACCATTGCAGACTTAATTCTTTTGTTAGCCTACTAAACTCTCAAAAATGCTATCATTACTATGCCATTTTAAACATCGACTATCTCTTTAAAAAAAAAAAAAGTTTGTCTTTTTACTCCTAATCAATGATTATAAATTATTTTAGGGTGTGTTAGGCTATCCATGATGATTTAAGGGTGTGGAAACCTACTTTTAGTTGGGGTCGACCCAACTTACTATTTTTTTCAGGGGACCGTGATCTTGGAGCAACCTAGCTCAGAGATTGCATTTCGGTTCAGAAGTTACTTCGTGATTCTTTTAAGGTGCTTAATTAGTGAAATGATTTATTGATTTCTTCTAAAGACCGAACTTGTGTTTCTTTTAAATAAATTCTTCGCATTTTTTGGGAGACCGACCTGCGAGTCGAGGGTTATTTTATCTCTAAAAGATTCATTTTTAGTTTATAATTTTCTCCTTATCAACTTCATTTAAATAAATTTATTTATTTATGGATTATTGTCAATGTGCTCCATACAATAGCCCGATCTCCATTTGTTGGTATGACGGTTTGAGTTTGTAAAATGGTCCATGAGTATGCCCCACTTGGGATTTTAGGGCGGCCGACCTAGGAGGTCGAAGTGGGGATGTTACAGTGGTATCGAGCCACTGTAACATAAATCCTTGGGAGAGGGGGTGGGGTCTTGTTTGATCACGTTAGGAACGAGTTGTAGGAACACTTTGATTGTTTTATTTTGTGATTATGTGTTAATAGTTTCTTTTTTTCTTTCCATTCTTAGAGGATGGATGGTCGCGATAAACGTAATACTGAAGGCCATGGTCGTGGTAGAGGTCGTGGCCGAAGGAGTGAGAATTTTGTTGAGGATTCTTTGGCAGAAAGTAACTCAAGCAATGTTGGTAGTAGATCTCGTAGGGAAGATGAGACTAGGTCCACAGGTAGCTATCGATCTCGTAGGACTAGGTCCACAAGTAGCTCTCGATCTCGTAAGACTAGGTCCACAGATGGCTCTCAATCTTTTTATACAGAAGAAAGAAAGGGTGGGCCAAATGCCTTAACGTTAGAGAACCTTCGGACAATGTTGAATACTGCGATCACAGCGGCTTTAGATCAGAGGCTTGACACACGTAGAGGTACGGAAGATGTGGAACCCCCAGAAATGAATGGACCTGAAATTGTAGAGAGAAACACGAAGTCTTGGGTTCACTATTACCAATATTTTCTGAAGATGAAACCTCCATCGTTCACAGGGAAGGGAGGTGCAACTTTGGCACATCAATGGTGCATCAAAGTGGATAGGATACTAGCTCAGTTTGATTGTTCTGGGGCTTATAAGCAGAGGATGGTCGCTTTCCTATTGGAGGGAAATGCAGCAACATGGTGGGAGTCGATGGGCAGGACGGTTGATTTCATGGAGGTTACTTGGACTAGATTCAAAGATTTGTTCCTTGCACATTTTTTTCCTCCGTTCGAGCGTCAAGCTATGATTAGGCAGTTTGAAGAACTTAAGAAGAAGGCAGATCAAACGGTGGTCGAATACGAGTGTGAGTTTGATCGCTTGTCGATATTTTCTGCTCATCTTATGCCTACCGAAGCAGATAGGATCAACATGTTTTTGGGTGGATTGCATAATGGGATTTCTCGACACATTATTGGGAACCCTAGTTTTAATACTTATGCCTTGGTGGTAAATTATGCTAGGGCATATTGCTTGAAGATTCAAAAGGCAAAGAAGAAGAAAGCTGGTAAGGTGGATACCAAGGTCACCGAGAAAAAGGATAATAAGGGTGGGAATGCCAGCGGACAAAAACGTTATTTTCACCAAGATAATCAGGGATGGAAAAAGCCACGAACAGATGAAGGGAACATTGGTACTGGAGCCATGGTTCATGCACCTCAGCCCATGAGAACCGAGGTTATGTATTTAAAGGACCTTGTTATCACTGTCACACTCCAGGACACAAAGCTCATGATTGTCCAAAAAGGGGAAGAGCTCCTCCTACTGAGTATGAGCGACATCAGGTACAGAACCAACCCCATGGCCGAGGGCCTCAACCTCGGTTGAATGTTGTCTTGCCTCAGAATGGCGAAGGACAAGTGGTAATGTTGGAAGGTACTTTTCTTATTCACACTCGTCGGGGGTAGAGTATTGTTGGATCTGGAGCTACTCATTCTTTTATATTTGCTATGTTTGTGAAAACTTTGCCTGTTGTGTTAGAGCGTTGTTCCTATGTTTTTATGTCACTGATGGGTGGCTCAGCGTCTATTGATCACATATATAGGTCGTGCATTATTCGTATGGGCACGACAGAGTTTGCTTCAGATATTTTTGTCATGGATCTAGATGTGTATGTATGACGTTGTATTAGGCATGGATTGGCTTGCTGCCCATCATGCTAAGTTAGACTGTTATGCTAAGACAGCCACTTTTTCTATTCCTGAGGAAAGTGAGGTTGTTGTGTCTGACTTGTTGGGAAGTTCAGAGAAGACTCTTAAGTTGTGTAGTGATTTGCTTGAGAGTTCATCGGTTGAAAGTATCCCATTGGAGTCTATCAAAGTGGTAAGTTTATATCAAGAGGTGTTCAGCGATATACCAGGCTTGCCGCCATAGAGGGAGGTGGAGTTTTCTATTGATATGGAACACATCGCACCTATAGCCAAAGCTCCTTATCGAATGGCACAGGTAGAATTGAGTGAGTTGAAAAAGCAAATTGAAGAATTACTTGGGAAGGGATTCATTAGAAGAAGTAGATCTCCCTGGGGTGCACCGGTTTTGTTTGTAGCGAAGGAAGATGAGTCGTTGAGGATGTGTATCGATTACTGTAAGCTTAATGAGGTTACAATTAAGAACAAGTATCCTTTACCGAGGATTGATGATTTGGTCGATCAGTTGAAAGGGGTTAATTGGGTTTCTAAGATCGACTTGAGGACTGGGTATCATCAGATGTTAATTCGTGAAAGTGATGTTCCCAAAACAGCTTTTGTGACCCGTTATGGCTCGTTCGAGTTTTTGGTGATGCCATTTGGGTTGACAAATGCACTGCGTTTTTATGGATTTGATGAACCATGTGTTTCGAGAATTTTGGATCGGTTTGTGATCGTATTTATAGATGATATCCTGATTTAATCTAAGACTCCAGAAGAACACGCAAAACATCTTCACCTAGTGCTTCAGACTTTGAAAGACCATCAGCTGTATGCTAAGTTTGAGAAGTGTGAGTTCTGGAAACAAGAGGTGAAATTTCTAGGTCATGTCATATCAGAAGATGGTATATCGGTCGACCCTTTTAAGGTGCAGGCTGTGATAGAATGGAAGCAACCAAAGACAATAACTGAAATCCGGAGTTTCTTGGGGTTGGCTGGTTATTATCGCCGATTCATCTAGGGGTTTTCGGTTATTGCTGGCCCTTTGACAAATTTGACGAAGAAGGATGTTCCTTTCAAGTGGACTGATGAGTGTGAGAAGGCTTTTTGTGAACTTAAGAGCAAACTAACTTCAGCACCAGTTTTGATCATCCCAGAGAGTGGGGTTAAGAAGGTTATTTACACTGACGCTTCAATTCAGGGGTTAGGGGGTGTGCTGATGTAAAATGAAAGGGTAGTTTCTTATGCTTCGCGACAGTTGAGACCTCACGAGCGAAATTATCCTACACATGACCTTGAGTTGGAAGCTGTGGTGTTTGCGCTTAAGATTTGGAGGCACTACTTGTACGGTGAAAGGTTTGAGCTCTTCACTGACCACAAGAGTCTCAAGTACCTATTTTCTCAGAAGGAGCTGAATATGCGTCAGAGGAGATGGATGGAGTTGATTAAAGATTATAACTTCAAAATGGAGTATCATCCCGGGAAAGCTAATGTGGTTGTTGATGCTTTAATCCGACAACCAATGTGAATTATAGCTTTGATGATGGTACAACAGTGGAGTATGTTAGAAGAGGTGTCTTGCTTCAATTTCGACATGGGAATAGCAGAAGGACAAGACTTGTTCTTCGGTAGTATGGTTATCAAACCATCTCTGATGGTTCGTATAGTGGAAGCTCAAGCTGATGATGAGTGGTGCAAGAATCAGCTTGAGAAAAATCGAGAGTTAGCGGATGCAGACTACGTTGTGGGACAAGATGGTGGGTTGAGATTCCGTGGAAGGATATGCGTGCCCAAAGTGGATGATATGAGACGAGCTATTTTGGATGAAGCTCACCGAAGCAAGTACACTATACATCCTGGTGGAAACAAGATGTACAAGGATTTGAAGCGACAGTATTGGTGGTCTGGAATGAAGCGAGATGTGGTTGAGTATGTCCAAAAGAGTTTGACATGTCAACATGTTAAAATCGAACACCAACACCCAGCCTGTAAATTGCAACCTTTACCTATTCCTGAGTGGAAGTGGGAGAACATATCCATGGATTTTATTACTGGGTTGCCGCGATCGAGTAAGGGTCACAATGCAATTTGGGTGATAGTTGATAGATTGACGAACTCGGACATTTCCTACCGATTAAGACGCAGTATATCGGTGACAAACTAGCCCGTATACATTAGTAAGATAATCAAGCTTCATGGTGTGCCGATATCAATTGTTTCCGATAGAGACTCATCTTTTACATCACGATTTTGGAAGAGTTTTCGAGGCGTCTTTGGGGTCTTCATTTGAACTTTAGACTTGCCTTTCATCCTCGGGCCCCGATGGGCGGAGCGAGCATGTGAATCAGGTGCTTGAAGATATGTTGAGATGCGTAATTATTGATCTTAGAGGTAGTTGGCAGAATCACTTACCCTTGGTAGAGTTTGCATACAACAATATCTATCATTTTAGAATTGGCATGGCTCCGTTTGAGGCATTGTATGGAAGACCATGTCGTTCACCCTCATGTTGGGCAGATGCTGGAGCTGCCAAGCTCCTGGGCACAGAAATTATTCGCGAATCGTCCGAGAATATTGCCATAATTAGGGAGAGGTTGCGCACGGCGCAGAGTAGGCAGAAAAACTATGCGGACAGGAAACGTCAAGACAGAGAGTTTGAGGTGGGGGACCTAGTGCTTCTCAAGGTGTCCCCTATGAAGGGTATCTTGCGTTTTGGTAAAAAGAGAAAGCTTGATCCTCGCTTCATTGGACCGTTAACCATTGGTTGAAAGGGTTGGAAAGGTCGCTTACCGTCTGGCTTTACCAGAGAGATTAGCTGGAGTTCATAACGTGTTTCATGTATCCATGCTTCGAAAGAATGTACGCGACGCAGATCAGCACTCGTTGATAGATTATCGTGATCTGGAGTTACAAAAAGATGCGTCTTACGAGGAGAAACCATATAAGATCGTGGACCGTAAAGAGCATGTCTTACGGAGAAGAACTATTCCGATGGTTAAGGTTCAGTGGCATCATCATAATGACAAAGAAGTCACCTGGGAGCGTGAGGATGACGTGCTAAAACGTTATTCTGATCTTTTTGATAATCCGGTAAGAACAACTAAATTTCGAGGGCGAAATCTTTTCTTTTAGGGGGAAGATTGTAAAGTCCCCTTATCCCAAAAATGTATTTGTTTAGTAATAGCCTTAGTTTTGGGTTTCCTTAGTTATTCCACCTAGCAGTAATGGTGGTGAGATATTTTGAAAATATTCCGATCCCTTTTTGGCAAGTTAATTAAGTGACTATATTAGGAGACTAGGGTTATATATTTTCTTCTCTCAAAAAAATCAGTCGCACATAAAGTTTTCTCTGGAATTTTAGCTGCTGTGAGGGAGATTACGGAGAAGAAATGAGACTTTTGTGAGAAATAGAAATGATTTATCATAGTGATATCGTCTTTGCCGCAAAACAGGTAGGTTTCCTAATTCTTATACCTATTATGTTTGGTCTAACAACCCTGTGCAACTCATATCACGAAGGATCTAACGGGTTTTTCTTTGATATCTTGTGTTAGTTTTGATGTTATCTCTTTCGTTCTCATGAACTGCTCGCTGTCAAGGTGGATTGAAATGATTTAGTACATTGTCTTTGTTATTGGAGTTCTAACCTTACCATTAGTTTTCAATATAGTTAGATCGACGATTTGTTTACTCGATGAAAATGATTCCCTGTTAAGTCCGTGGTTGACTGTTTAATGGAGATTTTGCGTTTTGAACGTTTTTTTTTTTTGTTTCAAGGGAAATGTGGTCCATCAAAAATGATTTGTGTCTACTTGTTTTGCTAGAACCCAACACTTCCGTATGCATGCTAAGGCCTTCACTGTTGGAGGTTAAACTAGATTTTTTTTTGTTTATCGCTGGACCTTATGTCTACTGCTAAGTTATTATCAATATGGAGGAGAAATGGTGATATTGTTGATTAGATGTTTGATAGGAGTGATAGGGTGCTGATGATAAATTATGGATGTCAGGCTTCTGTATGCATTAGTTGGTATTGGCGGACCCTATTGTATTTCATTTGGTAGAAATGGGTCATGAGCGTGGGTTATAAGCGAAGTTATTAGGGCAGTGATTGATGGGGTTGCTGCACTTTTGTTGTCGTCGAATACCAACAATGGGGGGTGATGTGATGAGTGGTTTATGATAACAGTAAGAGTTCAGGGTGGAGTTAACTTTTATATGTGTTGTTTGTTGCCCATAGTTGGTTCGATACCCATGAGTGTTACGGCGATAACCGAGGGGTCGCCAAAAGATATGGATCTATTATCTTTGGATGGGTTCGACAACACCATGTTTTCCAAAGACACGGTAGGAAAACTAGGTGGACTACACAAGGCGAATACATTTTTGAACGGTACTAGAGCGGGCAATCGGTAAAGTATAGGTTCAGGGGAAAGGTGTAGTTTTCACAAACCTGTCTTTTCATCGTTTATACGTTTTAGTACCCAATGACTTTTCTTTTAACCATTGCAGACTTAATTCTTTTGTTAGCCTACTAAAGTCTCATAAATGCTATCATTACTATGCCATTTTAAACATCGACTATCTCTTAAAAAAAAAAAACGTTTGTCTTTTTACTCCTAATCAATGATTATATGGTGGGTTTGTTTGCAGAATTCACAATTTCCAGGAATTTATAATCCTACAGGATTACAAATTCTGGGATTCATGTAAATCCATCGTATGTTTGGTAACTCAGTTAAGATTCCTAGGATTCATAAAATTTTCTTGTGTTAAAGTCCATGTATTGTTTGGTAGAGCCCTAATAATATTAAAATTGTATATATATGGAATTTGAAGTTAAAAAAAGTGGGCCCATAAATCCCCTGATAAGTTTCCCAGCAAATCTTAGGGGAGGGGTCGGACTCCATATGGAAGATTTGGTGGAAAAGTAAATCCCGTCGGAAACATAATTCCAGGGATTTGGGCAACCAAACGTACCGTGGGAAATGTAATTCCACCAAATCCCCTGGACCCATAAATCCCATCTTTAAAATTCTACATCCAAACCCACCAATAAATTATTTTAGGGTGTGTTAGGCTATCCATGATGATTTAAGGGTGTGGAAACCTACTTTTAGTTGGGGTCTGACCCAACTTATTATTTTTCGGGGGGACCGTGATCTTGGAGCAACCTAGCACCGTAGATTGCATTTACTTGTTAGATAAGTTACTTCGTGATTCTTTTAAAGTGCTTAATTAGTGAAATGATTTATTGATTTCTTATAAAGACCGAACTTGTGTTTGTTTTAAATAAATTCTTCGCATTTGTTTGGGAGACCGACCTGCGAGTCGAGGATTATTTTATCTCTAAAAGATTCATTTTTAGTTTATAATTTTATCCTTATCAACTTCATTTAAATAAATTTATTTATTTATGGATTATTGTCAATATGCTCCATACAATAGCCCGATCTCCATTTGTTGGTATGACGGTTTGAGTGTGTAAAATGGTCCATGAGTATGCCCCACCTGGGATTTTAGGGCGGCCGACCTAGAATTCGAAGTGGGGATGTTACAGGTGTTCAAAGCTGGACTAGGTCCCGGGGTTTTTCTGCATTTGCGGTTTTCCTCGCTAACAAAATTCTGGTATCTGTGTTATTTCTTTTCCGCATTATATTTTGTTATATAATTGAAATATCACAGGATGTGCGTTAGGATCAAGCAATTAGATAATCTAACCTTTTGGTTGTTGATATAAATTGATTGACGCTTGAACATTGGTCTTTAGTACCGTTCAAGTTGTTTCACATAATAATCAGGCTCGCGGATTTCTATCTGTTTGATTTGCTGATTACATTATGAAACAGAGATATAAAACTCTTTGATATAGTTTTCTCAAGATTGAGTATGACTGTCTAGTTAATTCTCTTGAAAGTATATTGGAGTTTGTCTATTCAGATTGCCGAACGAAATATTGGGTGTGGTTGTTAGAACCCCGTTTTTTCAAAATTAGATAGAATTACATGAGTGTAAGTTAACCTTCATAGAGTTATTAAGTACAATTAGGCTAGCTAAGAAATGAGGTATTATACGTTTATCCTAATTACCATCAACATCATGATTGGATAACCGGGCTACTGCTATATTGGCTTCCCTGTATATATGGTGGAGTTACGGGATTCTCGGATCACATGACAGGTACCAAGGTGGCGATTTCATGCTCTTGCTGATAAAATGTACCAAAGTCGAAAAAGCCCTTACTTGGCCATTATCTCTCTACTGCAAGTCTCGGCGCCATAAGAATATTCGAAGATTAGTTTAGCAAAGTTTTTGTGATTCCGAGAGGTTATGCCATGAGATAATTGTTGATGTCGTCATATTCCTTCATATAAAACCCCTTTTAGCATGTCCTAGGTATCCCCTAGATGCTTCATCCGTGTTTATTCTGATACAATTTGTGTTATGATGGATCTAAGTCATGGAGATTGTGGTTGAAATACAAATTGGTAAATTAAGGTTTATCACTGGTTATATTTTTAGAAGTTACAGAGGTAAGACTCTGTTTCCCCAAGTGAATTCTTTTTGTAATTGAAGCGTCATTTTAACAATTATTGTCGGTTGTTGAGGTTTTCAATGATAAATGAGTTCACTCCTAGCTAACCAAATGGACTATAGTAGAAATAGATATGGCATTGTGATGTCAGAGGGTTTCTTAAGTTGTAGGAGTTGGGAGATTATGGTAAGAGGGATTATCTGAGAAGGTTGTCTGTTATTCGTTGAACCATGGACACATGATTAATGGTAAAAAAAACATATTCCGGTGACTATTCGGAAGTGAAAGAGAAGGTGTTTAGTAGATTCTGGGTCTGAATGACACCCAGGGCAATATGACTATTGGTAAGATGGATTCGATGAAGGATAAAAAAGGTAAGTAATCCTTCACTTGAGTTTTCCTCAAGAAAAGTTATGTTTTTAGCGGACAAGGTAGCGTCCACCAGTAGTTGGTAATGAAAATGGTTATTAATTGGTTTTAATTTGGTGAGGATTTTGCATCCAGATCTAGTAGAGTAGTTCCATGAGTTTGTGTGAGTCAAAACGACAGTAATTGTAGGTTCATCTTCGGGAAGGTGTATATTTATGATTTTAACTGAGTGTGGCTGAAAGTGGTAGATGCTTAAGGTTGGTTAGGGTCAATGGAATCTGCTAACATTAGATATTTTTGATGTTAGAGTATTGCTCGATTGAACCCGTCAAACGTTAGTATGCCAAGCTTTCCTATTTAGTTTCAAAACTTAAAGTCGCTTGATTAGATTACTAGTGGCAGCTTTGTTAGGTTAGGCTAGGAAGTCTAGAAATGTTGAGACATACAAGTATTACTATGAAGACTTATTAACATCAATGCACACATTATCCTTCTACTTGAGGTTAGTAATGCAGGACTTGACTTATTTCTATCTACGTTACTTTCAAGTTGTTCAGATTGAAAACATAACATGCAAAGTTATATATATGAAACTATAGTATTAGAAACTTGATCAAATTATTGTAATCAAAGTGTCAAGAAATAATATATAAAGTTGTTTCACAACTTATGTATATTGAATGACGAAGTATAACGTTTATCTGTTTAACCTCGTAATTGCGACATAGACACTATCTTTGTAACTTGTTACTAGATTGTGTATTGAACTTATGATTGATTTCATTCCTAGAAAATTATGTTTGATTGCAAGAATTTTTGTAGTTGAAAGAATTCAATTAGATTGGTGGTCCGGGTCCGATTAGAGATCAATAGCGGGATAGATCCATATTGGACATCTATAGTATGACTGATCCCCATGGAAAAACCGATTTCCGATATCGCATATACTTTAGGGTTTGTGTGACTTTGAAAATTAGGTTTGCAAAATAGGAAAGTTCAAGATGTCCACATTAAGTACTTTGAACATGTGTATAAATCTTATCTTTTATTGTTCAAAGATATTCCTTGATACTCAAGGTGAGATCACAAACCGAAATGTTTGAGAATCTTTTTACTAAGATTTTCGAATATGTATATTTTATTTTTCCAGCAAGTAAAACATACCTCTGGAAGATATATTAGTAAAGTATATTTGTATGCTAGCTAATATTGAGTTGTCATCCATGAGGATTTTTGATATTACAGTTGTATATTGGTTGAAATTAGACAAAATCGAAAATGGGAATATACTGCACATCTTTAGATACTTTCTGTCATGGAATATACTGCAAATTCCTTGGTGTCCAAACTACATTGGTCTATAAATAGTGAAGTTTGTTCTTCTTACAAACTCATCTTGAGGCAGGCACTTCATTTTGTAATCACTGATGTATCCGAATAATACTATTACTTGTAATACTATTTGGGAGAGGAGAGTAACCTAATTAGGAAAAATCTCTTACATCCGCTAGTTTAAAGACTTCTGTGGAATCAATAAACGTCTAGATATAGAGTACCGTTGGTGGGAAACCAGATTTTGCATTGTTATTTTAGTTTTCGGTTATTAATTTGATTGACTAACGGTTGTTAAACCTTGATTGTACCTAGTTTGTTTATTCTAAGAACCTTTTCTTCTAATATAAGGTCACTCAACTAAATCAAGGATTAACAATAGTTCAGATCTGTTTTTAGATCTGACGATAGGCTTGGGATCATCCATTGTTAACACACCAAGTACCATAGATGAAGAGATATTTGATTTAATCACTCCAAGATTACTACCTCGACAATCCATAATACTTATTCAAGAGGTCACAATAGAAAAAAAAAATCAAAAAATCACTTTTCTCTGCTTGTTCAACAAGTTCCGGGCCTGGAAAGATTCACCAGTAAAATTTCAAAGTTTATTGGGACATTACTCATCCTCAGTTTCTATATATGGTTTAGAAATTCTTCGCTAACCTAGACATGCACCTTCTCAAAAACGCATAACCATCGTTCTAATATAATACCCAAAGTAAAACATTTATCAAAACCATCTCTCTATTACAACATGTATTCCTATATTAAAATGCATATAGGCATTTCCTTATTAGCCCATTTTAAACGCGTGTGTTCTCCAAAGATCCATACATGATACCGTCGCAAAAATCTTCATAGCATAACGGTTTTACAAAAAAAAATTATGTCCCACCATATGCAAACAGACTGCTATTCTCAAACGTGATAAATCACTAGGTGCGTGATTTAATGATAAACCAATAAATCACAGAATGAGTCCGACAAATATTTTAGGTTTTTTTACACCCTTCACTAGTCTTCTTTTAAGTACCCCGAAGTGACGAGCCATAAATAATGCCATTTTTCTATAAGTTTTAATATAGTTAGCCAACGATTTATTTTTTATAAATCACCTAGCCAGTTCGGTATTGTTCATAAGTAGATAATGAATTATTTATTTATTTTTAATAACGCGCGCGTTATATCCCCTAAGATCTCAACATCCGTGTAAAAAAACTCCAACAAAAAAAATGATGTAAAAAAAACCTAAATTTCCTGAACTGTCTAAAATATCATATATTCTTATTCTGCCTAAAACTAACTGAGCAAATCAACCTTACGTATTATCTCGATTCCATCGTTTATCTTCTTCCAGTTCTCTTTCCTAGTCTCTCAAACATAAGAAAAAACCAGATCTACTAATTCAACTTCCCTTTCGATTCTCTCTTCTTCTCCTGAAACCTCAGATCGGAAACCAGATATCATGAATTAAAACAAGTTATGACCTAAAATCAAAAAAGTGGAAACCAAAATCACGAAATCTAGTCAAAATGGTGAAGAAACATTCTCAATAAGAGAAAAAGAAAGATGAACTGCTCATGTAAGACGATTAAAAATCCTCGAAAAGGTAAATCAAATCTTTTGTTTCATGTTCTTCGCAAATTATCCAGGGTTTGAAACAACATGCATCAGCATTTTCCTTGTTCAGATTGAAAATATTTTTTGGTTTCACCAACTATCTTATTGATTATTATGGTTAGATAAAACTTCATTCATGTTGTTCTTATTCACATTGAAACAATTTTTTGTTACGCCATTTTCTGTTTGTTAAATTTCTTTCCAACAGGACTGTTGGTTGTCAGCTTATTATAGTTTTACCGATGATATAATTTTTAATTTCGCCGTTTTTTCTTGTTAAGTTTCTTTCCACTAGAACTGTTGGTGTGGTGTTAGTTTATTCTTTTTTTTTTTTATGAAACCATTTTCGGTTTCATCATTTTCCCTTTGTTGGATTTGGTTCCATCAGAACTTTTGGTGGTGTTAGTTTATTGTGGTCTTTTTGATGATACCATTCTTGGTTTCAACACCCTTTGTTAGATTTGGTTCCACCGAAATTGTTGGTGGTGTTAGTTTATTTTGGCCATTTTGATGAAACCGTATTTGGTTTCATCATTTTCCCTTTATTAGATTTGGTTCCACCAGAACTGTTGGTGATGTTAGTTTTTTCTGGTCTTTTTGACGAAACCATTTTTGGTTTCAATGGTTTTATTATTTTCCCATTGTTAAATTTGTTCTGATTTTTTTAATAAAACAATCTTTTAATTTCACACGAACAATTTTCTTTTGCGAGTCTAAACATTAAGACATTTGTTTTGTAATAATTCCAGGAAAGATTGTGGACTTCATGTTTGCTATTACATGAAGAACCTCTTGAAGGGAAACACGAAGTCTCTTGAAAAAAATATATCATAAAAGGTGGAAAACATGAGAGCAAAGCCGTCCTACAAGATACTGATGCACAAACCACCAAAGAATTAGAAAAGAAGACACTACTATCACTGCACATATAAAAATTAGTATACTATCAGCTAGTTGTAATACTTGTAATAGATTTTTGCATCATTGTCAGTTTTCTTTAAAAATGCTTATAATAGTAAAAGATTTAAATGGTTTGGTTTCAATTATGATTACCACATTTGTGTTTATTGGTATCATGTAACTTAACCACAACCATATCGATATACTGGATGTGCAACGAAATGTTATGTGTTTACTGTTTTATGATGAAAGCAAAAAGGGTTCCAACATATTGCAGGTGAAAGAAAAGGGTCATATCACGGCTTAGTATGTAGGAAAATGAATCTTCTCTGTTCATAAAGTTTTGGACTATGAAGTGTTCCTGATCCAGATTTAAAGTCTTAATCACAACATGTATTCTTAATTTAGACGCTGCATATATATATAACAATAATATGGCCGCTTATATAGGGCTCATTTCTGGTCTTAAGACACACATATCAGAATTGAGGATGTTGATATGAAAAAGAAAAACTGTAATATATTTCTAGGCACGAAACATTTTCATTATCCAAGGAAGAAGTGTGATTACACCCAAGTATTTAACTACAACAGAAGACAGACCAAACACAGTTTGATATATTGTACTGAGCTACTATAACATGGTAACAAATACATTCAAATAATCACTAGTCATTTTAAAATTAATGATACAATAAGAAAAGTAGTAATGTGATTTTCTCCATCCATAATAATGTGATTTTCTCCATCCATATATGGGTGCACTCAAAAATCCTATCTATATATGTTTAGGTGACAACTAGAAGTATGTTTAAGTGATTTTTTATTTTGACATAGTAGTAAATTGATGAAACCAAAAAAAGTTTCAACATATTTTGGTTCCAAATATAGTAGTAAAAATGATGAAACCAAAAAGGGTTCCAACATAGTGCAGATGAAACCAAAAAGAAACACCACCAGAAAATTAACATGTTTAACTTGTAAAAATGCGAGACAAGAAAATAAATGGACAAGTAACAATCAAATAAAATGAATTCTCAAAACATAATGAGGTGTAAAACATTAATTGAACAAAATCGGAGAATCTTCATTACGATCGCACATCGATCGTTTTCATAAGCTGCAATCGTGTATGATGAAGATTCAATTACTATGATTAGATCAATCTAAAGATGATAATTCGAAGGATTAAACTATAACTTCTCTTCTTTTCTTGGAATTAAGCTGAAAGAAGACGATATATGAAAAACAGACGTTCTTCAATTTCTTCAACACTAAAAGTCAAACTTAAGATACAATTTGAAGGATTGAAATCTACGATCTCTTCGCTACTTCAACTAAACTGAAATGAAAAAGAGATCTCAAAATTGATTTCTAAGATGATCAGGTATGAAATTGAACCTAAAATATTGATGAAATGGGGAGAATCATTATTTGTACCCTAAAATCTAAATACATGAAATTTCGATAGAGAATATCTCGAATTCTCCCCTTAAATCGATCTTCGTAATTTCTATATCTGTTTCCCCATCCATTCTAAATGTTGTGTATATACAAAGTGAAGGCGAGATTGGAATTCGAAATCTAATAATACCTGAATTTAACTATTTTGAATTAAAATGTGGTTTTTGTTTCACTTTTATTGGATATGGTTTTCATTTAGCCCAAATAATATGACTTGTGTTTTTGTAACTTAAAGAGTGCCATCTTGATTTTTTAGAGCTTAATATGTAATTTTAATCGGTAAAGAATTTGGTGCTGGCGATTTTAGAAATCATGTCATTGATATCATCACTCAATAACTTTACCGCTCGACTACTGTGACATTACAGTGGGTTTTAACCGCTTCTTGGGCTTTAAAAAGCCAGAGCATAATAATGTACCCACCCCAATCTTCTAAACCTCATAATTCCATTCCATCGAATTGAAATCAAACCCTCTCACATTCCGGTTCCATTTCGTCGAATCGAAGTCAAACCCTTTCACCTTTCTTATTCCACTGGAACTCCTAGTTTATACCTCTCTCAAGCTGTTCAATTTATCTCTAAAAATCCCTATTGTATCTTAATTTCTTAATCTATTGTCTTCTTTCATAGTGATTTTCTCTTAAAAACCAGGTTCGTCCTATCTCTTCCCCTTAGGGTTTCTTCAAATCAAGATCTCCTTCTTCGCTTCATTTATATTGGGTTTCATTTTATTTATTTTTTGTAGAATTTAAGTTTATTATGCCTGTGATTGACGTATTTACATTATGTGCAGAATTCCGCTGTATCTTTTCAGCCTTGAGATGATTTATATAAGGTGCACTTTGCGAAGGTGATATTCCTACCAATCGTTTTACAACAACAATTTGTGTTGCTGGACTTCGGTCAGATGAAGCTGAAGATCGTACATGGAGAGCATCAAAAATACCCAATCGGGCTTAGAAAGGACCATGGAAGTGCAAGGTATACCCATTTTGTTTCTTGAACAGCTAACAATTCAGATGCATGTAAGGTCATTGTTGAGCTCGTTTTTTACATCTTTTTCATATATAAACTGGGTATTGCTTTTTTAATTTGACGATGGTTTCTATTGATCTGGTTATTGCTTATGATTGTCAAAAGAGATTATTGGTTAGCTGGGTATTTCTTTTGAATCCTCGATAGGGTTTTTATTAAACTGGGCATTGCTTTTAATTTGATGGTGCGGTGGTTTTTGTAGGTGTTAGATGTGATATTGCGAGCTCTGACTGGTTAGGCGGAAGAAGCTGGGTTATTTTTAAGAAGCGGCTTGTGATATGAGGTCAGAAATCTTGAGGTTAGTATTAGCTGTTAAAATTTCTTCAATGTTTTAATTCAGTTTTTAGCTGTATATGTCATTTTCTAACAATGGGTTGTTCTGGATGTTAGGTATCAAATTCTGTAGAATGTTTTCACAGTAAACCAAATACATGTGCTACTTATTGCACACCATGCAGATGATCAGGTATGTCCGTCTCTGTCTAGTTCGCAATGTCCTCAGAATTGACGTTTTCGTTCATAAGTAATTAAAGAATTTCAGCTTCTACTTTTGATAGATAGAACGTCAGCCATTATAGTGAACAACTCTGACCTCATAAGTATGTTAGATGTTGCACTTTCTTATTTCGTGTATCTAGCTGTCTGTGTCAATTCATAACTCAAGCATTACTTTAAAATTAAGAAAAGCAAGCAATAAGGATATTTAAAGCTTCATGAGATACCTTTGGATGCTTCAGATTGTAGTATTCTATGGTGTGTATGTTATGGGTTAATGAACTTAAAAGGCTGAGATGGTCGGCTCTTTTATATCGAGTTTCTTAACTTTTGTTGTCTCCATTTTATCAAAATTTCTATACTTCTATTCTTTGCTCGTAATGTTTTCTACACGGACAAGCTCTCTTAGAAACCTTACTAGAACTTTAATTTTTTTTGGGTTTCAACGTCCTACTTTAGTAGCAAACATCAATCGTTTCCGTGCCTTTGAAGTACACTTGTTTCACTAAATTTACCATGTAGGGTTGAACCATATCTCTTAATAAAAGTTCTTACTGTTGCCGAAATATTCTCTTTATTTTACTAGACTAGACAAATCAGACAAGTCCGGACCTCTAAGATGCTTAATAGCCATGGACAATGGATATTGTCACTGAAAAGCATTTCCATGATAGCTTTTCATTGCTAAGGAATTCTTACTGGAGGAGTTTGTTTTTACATCTCTCCCATCAAGTAGAGACCCTGGAAAGATTTATCCAATGAGAAGACCCTGCAACATAGAATATACCACCACTAACAGTAGACTAGTACCAGTCGCACTACCACTTGGATTAGGAAACTAGGAGGGATGGGCAGTGCTGCAGCTGTTGCTGCCACCCATGAAGAAACTGACGCTGAAAAATTCCAGGGGTGTGATTGGAGGAATGAAGTTAGGTACCTGACGTTGAGTCTTATAGGAATGAAATGAAATTACTTGTTTGCACTTTGAAACTAGAAACAGGACATGGGTATTCTTCTATCGGTCATCAGATTCAATGGAGCATGTGTAGTCTCCATCCGTCTTCCAGACCTAACACCTTTAGAGTGTGCCAAATTATGCTGTTATCTAGCTAGCTGTTTAGAAATCATTCTAGGATTTTCCCATTAGCTAAGACCCTTTGGATATATTAAAGCCATGAAAGATTGTGCCAAAATAAACAATTCACCTATTTTAGATAAATTAAAATCTCATAAAATTAATCAACCACAATTTTCTACATTTGTTGTTCTAAAATTTTGCTATTCAACTCTGCATTTCTATCAGGAATCTCTTATTTCTATGGGAAGTAATAGATGATAAGTGTTTGTAATATGCGATTTAATAAGATAAGATGGGTAATATATGAAACTGCTATCAGATTAATGTTTTTGTTTCGCTATCTGTATGTGTAATGTAATGCAGTATGTAATATAAAACTTTAAGTTTAGACTTCGTTTGAGCATGAATCTAAAGCTAAGGCAAAATAATCTACATTTGCGTTGTATTTCTTATTTATTATGTATTTTTTCATGCATCGGCATGGACCCTAATTCTGGATCTTTGGTTACAGATAGTTGGAGAGAACTACAGGACCACTAATGCCGGACGTGAGGACTGGGGAGAGGTACATTTATCTTACTTGTACTATTTCTTGTTTAACAGTATTACTTGTATGCAGTCAGTTAACTTTGTGACTCAAATTTGGTTTCATACCTTGACGAAAATGTCTTCTATATATATGAATCATTACAAAAAAATTCTAGTTGTTATAATCTTGCTGAATATAATGAATCATTGCGGGGTCAAGTAGAATAATTGAAGCAGTTATCAGGCTTTGCTAAATGTTAATCTCAAGCACCTGGAATTGTAATTTCAGTTTGTTAAGTAAAGAGTCTTTTTTTTTTTGGAGTAATTATTTTGTTGAATGACATCTGGAATTCTCATACATTGGAATTACATTCTGTCTCCTCTATCTTTTGCAGCTAAGATCACCTATTGCTCCTCCATTACTTATTAGTAAGTAGGGAAGACCTAGAAAGAACAGAAGGAAGATCCATCATGAATCTGTATCTAAGAAGAGAGCAAGGTGTTGCAGCAAATGCAAGCAGCCTGGTTAGAACAGAAACCACTTATGGTGGTGGTGCTAATGCAAACAAGAAGATGCCTAGGACCGAAGTTGATGGACATACCTTCACAGCCACCAACTTTGTTCATGGTCAGAGCAGCTTAGGTGTGAGGAAAGCTAAAGGAAAAGGCACCAACCTTCACAAGCTGGAAATTCAGGTGGATCAAAGGCTGGAACCACCAGATTCGGTGTGAATCATTCACAACCAAAGACTAAGAAGCCAAGGAAAACTATGAGGCCATAGTTTGTGTTGAAGGAAAGGTGTTACTTGGAATTAGTTTTAGTTAACAAAAAAAGAGTTACTATAGCTATTTAGGCCAAATTGAAAAATCTATAGTAACTCCTTTTTAGGAACGGAGGGAGTAGTTATTTTTCTGCTTGTCCTTGAAAACTTGAAACAAACTGGTATTCTTGTTTCTGTCCAGTTAAAGGCCAATTTGTGTTTTGGAGTACTCCTTTAAGTGACAGTTCTAATTGTCTAAACTATTCTCATGATAAATATCAACCATGAGAGTAAGATAAAGGACTTGATCCATATACCGCTACCAACTGCAAGATTTGGACCGTTTGAGGTCATGTGCTTGCGTAGAGGTCTTCTGGGGTATTATTTTGTTTGAGGCAACAAATGATACCCCAATTTATGTTTCTGACCTCTATGAAGCCCGGCATGCCAATAGATACACGACGAACAAATCAATCTTGAACTCTTGTATTAAGGTTGTCACGGAATGTACACTTACTCCTTCCTGCACATCCATTATTTGAATGCCAGCTTGTTAGTATTCCTAGTTTAGCAATGAAAGTAACAGTTAACACACCTAAACCAAACTATCTCTGTTCCATTTATGTGCTTGTTTGCTTTTTCCTTTGCACTTACTTATTTTCGTTTTTAGAAACTCAATTTTGTTTTTCTTCCAATTGGTTTCTTATTCACAACCACTCCCACTAGCACTCAGATCTACAACTGAGAGATCAAAAATGGGTACTGTAAGGATTATGATGATCATTGCGCTACTGATTGCTTCAATTTCTTTTGTGAATTCTACTGCTAGGGCTCCATCATCTTATGAGAAGTTTCATCAACTAGGAGACATTGTACATGATGAACAAGTACTAGCTAAGAAGATGACTCTTAACATTACCATCATTGAGAATTTTAGGGTTATCTTCCATGACTGTTGTGTTCAGGTATATACATCTGTTTCTCTGTCTATATATATTTTCACAGCAATTAATTAATTCAGTCTCATCTAATTTGTGATCACCATGCATATGTCCTAAATTCTCGTTAAAAGGTTTCGGTTGCATTAGCAAGACTGTTGAGTATATATGTTTTTGAGTATTTATCTTTTCCTTCTTCAGGATCTTGAGTCTGACACGCACCTGACCCTTCTTACTGAGTCCTTGAATAAAGCGAGAGGGCTGATTTATCCTCCGGCTAAGAAGGCATCAAAACCAGCAGAGGTGGTCAATAAGGAGCACAGAAAGCTTCTTGCTATAAAGCCAATTATTGAAAAGCGCAAAGAACTACAAGAAGGCCAGTTGCTGGAAATGGTAAGGCTGTTATTTTGTTTGTGTAGTGTATATGTATCCTAGCAGATGCAACCAGATTTTAACTCGACTTTGTGTCATCATTTTCTGTTCTTTCAAGGAACTCGAGGAAGAAACCAAAAGGCAAAAGATTCAGCAAGTTACCGTGGAGGCAGAAAAGATCAGGCTTGCAAAAGAATCTTATGAGAGGGAGCAAGAAAGAATCAAGAGAGAGCAAGAAGAGCAGGAGATTGAAAAATTAAAGGCTTTAATTACTGATAAGAAAAATAAGGTGAAGAAGACACCCACCAGTAAACAAGAAACAATTGATATGGCTATACAAGATCAACTGAAAGAGACACATGAATTGGAGAAGAGGCTTCAGAAACTGGCTAAAACCATGGATCATATGAAACGAGCAAGAAGAGAACTCAGAGAAGAGGAGGCTCCTCTTATTGATGCTGCATTTCACCGACGTCTAATGGAGGGAAAGCGGGATCAGCAGGTATATTTTGTATATTCTACTATTCAATGCTGTGAATTTCATCATAATGTGCATTATTATAATTTCTATATCTAATCCATTTGTAAACAGCCATGCCTTTCACTTTGCATCTTTCTTTTCTACCTACTTGGGTTCTCTCTTTTCAAATCCTCGGTCAGGATTTTTGAGTCGTATTAACCGGAAAGTTAGCCTGGCCCCAATGTATTGGTTGCACTGTCCTGAACCCTCATTAGGCTCGACCAACTGCCTCATGATTTTGTTTCCTTGGCCCTTGGGTGTCAATTGAGTTATGATGCTTCATGTTCTTTTAACTGGGCCTTTTATTAGGCAGATTATACTGGATTTATGGGCTTTTAACTGGCCTTTTATTAGGCTTTTGACTTGAGTTAGCAACACTGGATATGTTCTTATTTTGTGTTTAGCCCATCTACATCTAACATTTAGCCCACAAATATCAAGTTTCCTCCTTTTAGCTCCCTCTAATTTTTGTTCTCCTGTTTAACATTGTCATGATTTTAAACAAAATTTTTCTAAAATGCAGAGTAGTGATGATTCTGGTGGTTTCCTGGCACCACAAAAGGCCCCAAAATCGGAGATGTCTTCCGGGATGCAGATTTTCTTGATCTTTTGTATTTTCTTCCTTGTCTTGGTCGTTTTTGGTGGATGGATTGCTCTAATTTATTGCATCTTTAGCTACTGCATTAGAGCAGATGCCAGAGCAGCGGAGGACATCACAGGAGGACGTCCGAGAGACTTAGAGATGGCGGTTTTACCAGCCGTCAAGGCCCCAGTTCACCGACGGGAGGTGCTCGTCGAGCAACCAGGAGGCGGTACTAGCTTGGCCATTAGGACTTAGTGTCTTTTCTACTAATCTGTATTTAAAATACTAAAAAAATACTCAAAATCTTGTAAATCTAATAAGGAGAGAAGGAGACACAAAGTAAAGGGGAAAAGAAAGAGAGAGAAATTCTATTAATGTGTATATAATTACAAGGATTTATGTCTCTATTTATAGGGATAGAAGAAACCCTAATCTTAGACACAAGGGCATCTTAGTAAATAAACATTAGTTTATAATACTCCCCCTGATGACACTGTGTCTAAGCTAATTACAAAACGTACTAGGAAAACTCAAAAGAGAAAAACCTGAAATTGCATAAGCATGTAAAGACTAGAAACAATGTTGGACACGCAAATTTTGCCTCGTTAAAACCTTAACAAGGAAAACCCAGTGGGACAAAACCTTGACGAAGGAAAAAGAGTACAACGCGATAAAGTCCAGTGAATGCACCTGAATTTGATGATGGCGCTCCTCCTGATAAATACTTCAGTAAAATCTTGGCTTGTAAATCTTTGAGTCGAGACTTTCCAATTTTGAAGAACGAATTTCTTGAATGCATAAGACTACTGTGCTTTCATGAAGATGTCGGATAGTTGATGAAGTCTTCTTTTGTGTTGCACAAGCAGTATTGTCTTCGATTAATACTTTCGCAGAGTCTACATTCTTCATCAACACATTGAGAATTTGTGTCATGGATTGCTAGCTCCCCGAGATGATTTGCAGAAGTTGTTGATGGAGTTTTTTCAACATATAGCCAAGATGTAGATAAATTAGTGTAGGAGAACAAAACTTTGTTTGTGGTCATACCTCATGTGGATCCGAATGACGTCCAAATTTCCAAGGGATTGTTATGTTGATTTTGTATAACAAAATGTTAATGGTGGGAATCCACTAAACAAACAAAATTGATACAACTCCCCCTTGGATGACCACCTTGTTGAATTAAATTGCCTCACTAAAACCTTGCCAGTAAAACCCAATGGGAAAAAATATGGACGAAGGAAAAAGAGCACAAATATCAACATTAAAAGAAATTGAAACGTCAGAGATGTTGCCTCATTAAAACCATGACATGAAAACCACATGGGACAAAACCTGAAAACGAAGGGAAAATAGTACAACTTTTGACGATTCATGGATGCTAACTCAACAATATGAGTATTATATAAAATAAGCACCAAAATCATAACTATAGTCTACATCATAGACAAGTTTTAAGCAAGCATAATATTCAAACTGCAGATTTTAAGAAATAAACGAAAAATAGAATTTACGCCGCTAAAGCATGGATTTTTGTGTTTTTAAGGACTCCTCAGGAGACCTATAACGTTGAAATCATCAACTAATTAATCCGGATTTTCGGTTTTGTGCCAAATTTCTAAAAACACGTAAAGGATTGTCAAACCTGACATAGTCGAGTCAAGTGGCTGCGTGAATGTATTTTGAATCCTCCAAGGATCAAAAATTCGAAAATGTTCTCCGACCACATACGAGTCCTTCAAGGACTACCATGCCAAATGTGTCTTATAAGAAGAACAATTGTTGAACCAATCCTAGGGTCTGGGCAAAAAAAAAAAAAAAAACCCTCAAAATCGTTACTACAACGAACATATTTCTCGTATAACACATTATGACTACACCAACCTGTAATTAATAGGCTTGGCACATTTACGGTGTTAAGTCTTAGATCCAAAATTGTGTTAATCGAGAAATCAATCTAATCTAATTTGGATTGCATGCCAACCAATCACATATGTCGATATTCCTCTGCAGAGGGGTTAACAACCACCATAATTTATTATTTCAGTAGCTACTGTAAATGAATATGCGACAATATTTAGCTCATCATGATCCCACAAAATTCTCAAGTGTATGTATATCTTGAAAAGAAAATTCAACCAACTGGTACCAGAGCCCGTGGGCATTATAATCTCATCATTATCAAGTGAGGAGATATTAAATTTGAGAAGTGAATCATAATTTGGTAGCTCAATTGGAGCATTACCCGTAGCCTCTTATAGAACGCTACTTATATGCTAGATGTGACAGGATTTTCTCTTAAGAGGCAAGAGCTTAATAAAAGCAAAATGAGACATTTCACGCCTATTCAATGACAGCCTTTTTCGATATGTTTATGATGGGGGAGAAATTTATATGACTTTTAAGTTAATCAACACCAAAGTCTAGTATTGTATATTCTCCCCCTGATTATGGCGGAAATATTTCCATCTCATCTACGAAAACAAGTTTCGTAAAGTATTATCCGCTGCACTCAAGGACATATACTGATAATAATTATTGGACGAATTGATATTGATTTCAAAAGCCATAAAAAATTTGTCCGAAAATAAAATATTGTAGTCTACTTGACATACAAAATTGAACATCAACTATGGATTTTATTGGTTACAGCCATATAATCTCCAAATAATTATGTGACCTTTAAGGTAAACGAGATAATGATTTAGAATCAAATTATGGACACATTCTTTGTTAAAGAAAATTACATCAAGATCTATATAGTCACTAGAATGACTAATTATATGGCCTAACAAGCCGGGTGCGCACCCTTTGTTCTTTAGTGTCCATGTCCAACTACAAGTGGAACAATTCAAATTTTGGATAATAATTACCACGAGGAAAATTAAAATTGCACAATATCTCTCAGGAATACAGCAATTCCTCATTTTATTGGTACGTGTAAGTGGCTTAAACCCTGATAACGAAATCTCAATCTAGGATCGATATAGAAAATGTTTTTTTTTTTTTAAGAACATAAAGAAATCATTATCGTCAGTCTTTTTGGAAAAAATCCATTTCTTTTTATTGATTAATGATGGTTTCTTATAGGGAATAAAAACCAATCAATGTTCCCTGCTAGGAATAGAACCATTGGCTGAAAAAATAATTTAGAATGCCAGCTTATATTGATTGGAAAAAAAAATTATACCAATCGACTAAAACAATATACCAAAATCATATTGACGACTGGGAAAAAAATGTCGTATGGAAAAATCCATTATGTGGTAAAAGAATGGTTTCATGTAAAAAATAGAAACTCATGCTTTGTTATTGTAGAATAACATATTTAATGTTAAAGGCTTCGCTTTAGCCGATCATTACCATCAGAATTGACGAGAAGAAGGGAAAAAATCACACCATATTGGCAAAAGTGAAGAAGTACGCCAATCCATTTTTCTCATCTTACAGAGACGATGGAGAAAAACCAATATTTATTGGTAATCGTATGGACAAACTAAAAAGAATATTGTCCTTTAAGTCATCGGAAAGGGGAAATTCACTTTGTAGTAATGTATGGTTTCTAGTAAATAAATAAAAACCATACAAACATCACCTGATCATTATCCAATGGACAAAAATACCAATATTAATTGGCTGGAGGTTTCTCAACCATGCACGTGATTAATTATCGTAAAGGTAAATAAATAACGATAACATCTACAGTTTCATTAAAGGAATAGAAACTGTAACCATCTTTTGATGGATTTATTTTCCCTTTCTTAATGAAAAAAAATATAGAGAATAAAGGAAAATCAACTCATCCAATTGATTACCTTGATCCTTAGTAAATACAGTAACTAGAAGAGAGAAAAAAAATACTCAAATAAAACCAAAACATAAAATACTGTTGATATAGTGGTTGACAAATGCCACAAAAGACAAATCCAATCCACGAGCTTTGGCTCATCTTGCATACCAAACAGTTACCTTGATCTACAAAAGGACAAAAAGAAAAAAAATTAGCTCTGAATATCGAACGGGAATATGCAACAAATCTTTGTTATATGATTAAAAAAAACGTATGATAAACTTATAAACAAAGATCAAAGAACATGATATTTCCCTAACGACTCCATATACGCATATATGATTGGAAGTTTATCCCCGTTTAGTCGGTAGAGTTACTGCGCTGATGACGTCTTGTAAATCTAATAAGGAAAGAAGGAGACACAAAGTAAAGGGAAAAAGAGAGAGAGAAATTCTATTAATGTGTATTTAATTACAAGGATTTATGTCTCTATTTATAGGGATAGAAAAAACCCTAATCTTAGACACAAGGGCATCTTAGTAAATAAACATTAGTTTATAACACAAAAGACTTTCATACGAAACATCAAAACATTATCAAATATGTATAGTTTTCATAACTAAAATCACACTATTTCTTCTTATGGAATGTGCAATTTTCTGTATTATAACTTTTTTTTTTTATTTTGATTAAACTTACTTTTTTATTTAAAGAAAAACAAAAAGAAAACGTCTTTGATATAATTAAACTATTACAGAAGATACAACTTTGTTGACTAATTCAAAATTTTCGGAACGGAAATCATTGTGGAATTATAATATACTATTTTAATGTGGGTAGATGACGGCTAAGATCATGTAATCTATTGTATACGAGGAGAGAGAGTGCTTGAGATGGTGCGATTTTGGCCTAATTTTTTTCCCAGTACTTTCTTTCTCCTGTCGCTGCTAACAACAGAATGACTATGCTTCACCCTGTTAAATATCCTATTTTGTATATCTCGCATGAGGTGAAGGATAGTTTCAAGGGAGGAGATCAGGATTTCTTCATTCCTAAGAAGAGTTCTGCATGAAGCTTTTGTTGCTGAAAATGGTTCTGCTCCAAGATTTGGTTCTATCAATTGGTCTGAGTTTTACTCTGGTGCGGTATATAAAGCAGGAGAAAGATATATGTTTAAAGAACCATTTATTGTTGATGGAAAGAAGGAGGCGTCGTTTTATTTTCTTATTTTGTTAAAGATGTCAAAAATTGTGAAGATGTGGTTATTAGTCGAATATGGATACGAAAATGCGAGTTTAACATGTTTATTCATAGTGAGAAGTATTTTATTTATTTTTTTGATTATTTTGATACCGAGGAGGATATGATTCATGTGCTTGAGCAATGATCTATTGCTCAACAGTTATTCATAATAAGTCGACCTTGGTACAAGAATCTTGAGAAATAGTTGGAAGAACTTAGAACTGTTCCTAATTGGTTAAATATGAGGAATGTGGAGTTCTGTAGGTCTAGGTAATATAGCTAGCTGTGTTGGTACTCCAATAATATTGGATAAGCAACTCTAAATAAAACTATAATGAATTACGCTTGTATGTTTGTTAAGGTAGATACAAATTGTGATTTTCCTGTTAAAATTCCTGTATACATAGATGGTAAATTTGGTTTTCAAGTCTCTGATAAGTACCCTTGGGGACCTCATATGTCTGATCATTGTTAAACTTTCAATCATTCTGTTATAAACCTGTAAAATCTCCCGAAAATACAAAAGGGGAAAAAGGAGTCCAAGGAAATAAACATAGACATGATAAGCATGAATGGGTTGTGAAGAGCTCCAAAAGAACCAAGGATGCTAATGAGAATGAAGGTGTTACTAGTGGGACTGATGATATTTTAGTTAATGACAAAATATGCAGAGTAGAGCTGGTTTCTAAAGTCATGGTTTTATCTTCTAAAATGCAGAGTAGAGCTGGTTTCAGAGGTCACCTGACACCACAAGAGGCCCCAAAATCCGAGATGTCATCGGGATGGCGGATCTTCATTGTTTTTTTGCGTTCTCGTTCTTGGCTTAGACTTTTATGTGGATTCGCTTGTCTGATTTACTACGTCTGTATCACGTTCATCACGACACGTATCTTGGCAGCGAACGATGCACGTATGAGAGACTTACAACTTCAGATTATTTCAGCTGGCAGGGCCCCACCTCACCGACGGGAGGTGCTAGTTGAGCATCCGGGAGGCAGTACCGGCTTGGCTATTCGGACTTAGTTGTTTTTCTATTTTTATTTAAAATATAAACAAATACTTGAAAGAATTTTATACGAAACATTAAAAGCATTACCATGTATGTATATTTTTCATCACCTAAATCACATTATTAATTCTTATGGAATGTGTAATTTTATGTATTTATAGAATACTTTTTAATTTTGATTAAACAAACACACTGATACTTTTTTATTTAAAGAAAAACAAAAAAAAAACTACATTGATAAAATTAAACTATTACAACAGATATAACCTTGTTGACTTAATTCAAAATTTTCGGAACGGAAATCATTGTGGAATTATAATATACTCTTTAAATGTGAGTAGATGATGGCTAAGATCATGTAACCTATTGTATAATAGGAGAGAGAAAACAATTAAAACCGGGAATTTGTAACGTTTATAAGTGTTGCAGAATTCCTGTTATAAAGAACGATAAAAATTAAGCGTTGTTGTTGTTGTAGGGTAAAAACGGATTCGGGAAAAAAGAGTAATAATGGGTAGGTTGATGAGAAACGAGTCTAGTCCCTAAACAAATGTACTGCACATGAATACTACATTCGAGAGATCAATCTGTGCAATTTTGGCCTAAACCAAGAAATGGCCATTCCAGTCTTGCTTCGGTCACAAAATGAAGAAGAAGGATTGATCTTAGGGAGGGAAGCAGAGAAGGCATTGAGATCAGAGAGACAGGCTTCGTAAGATGTGATTGTGTATGACTTATCTTAGAAAATGGAACTTGCTTGTAAAAGATAAAAGATGTAAGTTCTCTGTGTATTCTGAAAACTTGTGTTAGTTGTTGATTGAATAGATTAAAAATATATTTATATCAAGTCACAGTCGAACACCCCTGATCTCATAGGAAATGGGAGTTGTGGAGTGATGAAGTGGAGATGTGTGAAGGTAGTAGAAACCGTGCCCTATTATGAAGATAGGAATGGGCGGTTGTGTACCCACTTATCCTTTACTCGTTAATTGCCACTCTTCCCGTCACTTTCTTATAATGGGTGTGTTGCACATCGCATGATGTAAACCGCCAGACCCTGATGAACATCCCCCAGTTTATGACATGTTTTATGTCTCGAGTATTTTGGAAGAGATTGACTCTTACTCTGATTTGCATGACTAAGGTGTGCCTGTTTGTAAGGTATAGTCCACATGATATGGATCAATTCGTGTAACGACTAATAATGAGAGGCGTGGTAGTTGTTGAGTGGGCCCACCACCATCATATGTGAGAATTGATCTTGAATAGTGGAAGAATGAGTACGTGATTGTTCACCAACTCACATATGCCGTGAGCCTTGTATGTAAAATCTACAAGAAATGTAAATATTTCAAACAATAACCCTCAAGCTAGGAAGCAGGTGGTTATAAGTGACAAGTCAAGTCGTGAGAATAAGACTTACCGTGAGTAGTACTCGAAAATAACATATGGTGCTTTTAGGTTATATAAATAATTAAATTATTTATAAGACTGATATCCTGAAAATATCGTTTGCAAACGATGCATGTGAAGCATCGTTCTCAAGCAAGCATCTCAAAACATACAATGCCTGTAAAGCATCGTTGTATAAAGCCTGCCTGAATTAGTTGCGGATTTTATGGTTAAAAAGGTGTCGCGACCACCTTTCTTTGGCGGGCCAGTTGTGGTTGTACATGTAGGTTGTGGACGGCATGATTGGTCCGTTAAGAAGAGGGATGAGAGGTGGACATGACGGTACTTCATTGATCACCTAAAGTTGGATCTAAGACGGCCAAACCAGCTAGCCAATTTGGACGGCTGAGATGATTTTCGGCGCTTTTGGTCTTCGTTGACCTAATTAAGACCCTTTTCTATCATGGAAATTCCTTGGTGTCCAAATCATGAGAGCACTTGCTCGGTCAAACTCGCATGTGTTGTTATCTCAAACTTATTTGTCAAGTTTAGTTGCCAAAACTATAAGTCTTGATTTCAAGTCTATTTAAAGCTAAGTCTCGGATACGGATAGTAAGTGTAGTTGAGCTTTATATTTCACGGCGTTCATCGATTGAAGACGAAGAACTACTAAGCGGATATTGTGGAACTTCATCAACAAAAGATATGTGGAGACTTGAACTCATCTAGCACTCAAAACTTTATATACTCTATCTCTTATTTGAGGCAAAATTCGTATAGTTATATAGACTTCAATTATACACATATGATATTTCGAGCTGAGTTTAACTCGCTTACATATTTCTCGAAATATGTGTTGGTAAGCTTTCTCTTTAACCAAGTTCATATTATATTCTTGACGAAAGTCAAAAGATGAGCATGTGAAAATCTTCCTCGTAACGCCTTACATGATTTTTGTGGAGATGCAGTCATTTGATGCAGACTCATAATGTTTCGTATTGATCATTCGATCACTTGAAAATTGCTTTGAAGCTAATAGTTTGTGTGAGACAACTATTGTCGTCTTCTAAGAATGTTTCAATGGTTGAAATGAGAGTTTAGAACAATTGGATATAAGCACAACATGCGTACTTGCATATGTGTAATCCAAGTCCGGAACCATGGTATGCATACCCGTATGCATACTGATTGGTTTAGTGAAGGTCCGAGAACTCAGTACGCATACCGGAACGCGTACTGGCTTGAGGTTCAAATTCCGGGACTTTACTGAGTTTGATGGTATGCGTGCAAGTTCGTACTAGAGAATCCAAACTTAGTCCAGCTAGTTAGGTATGCGTACACGTTTGCATACTTGAGTTGGTTATGTTCTAAAATCGGTTTGTTCATGAACTAATATATCTATATAATGAGGAATGCAATCTTTCGCAGACCGTGGCAATAATGTTCATGAATTGGTTCGAGTGAATCAAAATCGATTTTGTTTCAATTGTGTCTTGTGTACTTTTATGAGAATATAAACAATTGAAAAACTCTAGAACTAGTTTCATTTAAGTCATTTGAACTAGTTATGGTTAAGATGAATATGGTGGATATGAAATTGTTCATATGGCTAACTTCGGTTAACTATTGTTGAGCCAACAAAGGTGTACACGTTTAGGTACCGTTACGCATATCTAAATGAAGTCACTTTTTATTTGTGTGTAACAAGCTAAGTTCGATCTAACGATTGAAAGATATTAGCTTGAGTCTAATCAGGTTTTCATCTAACGGTGAATATTGAATGCTTTGTTACCAAGGTAACATTGATTGAAAACCATGATTTTAAATTATATAAAGGAGAACTCTAGCAACTAGGAAACCTAATCCCCACACCTCCTGTGTGATACTGGTTACGACTAGAGTCGATTCTCCTTTAACCTTAGGTATTCTCCAAAACCCTGTAGGTTAACGACTTGAAGACTTCATTGGGATTGTGAAGACAGACCCAACTATTTTCTTTGTAATTGCGTGTTCTGATCTTGCTGTTTTCTATCGTGATTGAGTATTATATTCTCTAAGATTGGATCGAGATTTAATCTCAGATAGGCAAGATAAAAAGTAGTCACAAACATCTTCGTCTCATTGTTTGTGATTCCACAATATCTTGTTTCGCTACCATACGATTAAGATTATTGTGAGGTGATTTATATTTCTAGACTGTTCTTCGGGAATATAAGTCTGGTATATCAATTGGTTCCTGTTCACCTTGATTTATCAAAAGATGGAACAAAACTCATAGGTTTATCTGTGGGAGACAGATTTATCTACACAATATACTAAACTTTTCTGTGTGAGACAGATTTGTATATCAAGTCTTCGACTTTGGGTCGTAGCAACTCTTAGTTGTGGGTGAGATCAGCTAAGGGAATCAAGTGCGCAGAATCCGGCGTGGTTCTAGAGGCGTAAGGAACGCGATTGTACCTTGATCAGTGTGAGATTGTTTAGGGCTCAACTACATTCCAGAAGTTAACTTGAAGTAGTCTAGTGTCTGTAGCGGCTTAATACAGTATGGTGCTCAAATCTGGACTAGGTCCCGGGGTTTTTCTGCATCTGCGGTTTCCTCGTTAACAAAACTTCTGGTGTCTGTGTTATTTCTTTTCCACATTATATTTGTTTATATAATTGAAATATAACATGTTGTGCGTAAGTTCAATTAATTGTTAATCCAACCTTTGGTTGTTGATTAAATTGATTGACACTTGGATATTGGTTTTTGATACTGTCCAAGTTATTTCTTATATTCAATCGGGCTCGCAAATTCCTATTTGTTTGATTGCAGATTGAATAGAGAAATAGAGATATAACTCTTTGATATACTTTAATTTCTTAAGATTGAGTCTGACTGTCTAGTTGAAACTTGAAAGTATATATTAGAGTTAGTCCATACAGATTGCTAAGCGAAATATTGGGTGTGGTTGTTGTACCCCGACCCCTCTTTTTTAATAAAACACACATATCCCATAACAAGTTGCAGTATATAAAACCATAAAGATTAATACTGCAAAATCATCTTCCAAATAAACTTTAGAATTTAAATAAATCTAAAAACATTGCAAGATGAAAAATTGTTGGCAATAACTATTTGTACTCACAATAATTGTTATTCCACACCCTATTTATCCTTCTTGGAACATAAGAATAAATTCTCATAAGAAGTTTCCTAGATAAAATAAAGACAACAAGCAAAAATAAAAAGACTCTTAAACCAACAAAACCGATCATGAACGCAAATCAAAGATCACTCCCGGAACCCCCACGAGTCTTGAGTCCTTTGTGCTTGTGACTGATAACGTCCACTGCTTCTTCAGAGAAGATATCCCCATTAAGAAGATCTTTAACATATGTCTTCATGAAAATAAGGTCCGAATTAACCTTTTTCAACTCAGTTCTTAACACATCAAGACCTTTCATAGAATCAACGAGTTGTAGTTTTGCTTCCTCAAAGTATTTAAGAAAATCATGAACCACTTCAGCAGAAACCATATCCTCATTCCCAACAACCTGGTGAGTATAGGCATAGTAGCACGAGTCATCAGGATTTTGATCATCATCTTCTACTAGGGTTCTTTTCTTCCTCCCTTTGGGATCGAAACCAATACCTTTATCAAGAAAACCTTTTGCAAAACCACCAGTGTGAGAAGGTGAAGACATTCTTGACAAAACGACAATAACCTAGAGTATGCGTACGTGACTCAATAGGTTTGTATTTAAATATTTTCTTAGGGAGGGTAACTTTTAGGGTTTTTAAAGACAGTTCGTGTCAAGGGTACCCGTATGAACACAATCCGAACCCAAAACAAAACCAAAAACAAAAAATACCATTTTACAAGTTAAAACAAGAACGGTATAATTTTGCTACATGAAGACTTCCTGTCACAAATTTTGACTCAACAAATTTTATATCTCCACGGAGAAAATTTTGGAGCACAAGAGTAGCACGCAACATAGTTGTGACAAACACTTTTCAAAAAAAAAATTCGAAGAGATTCTTGAGACACAAAAAATACTTAGGCAGTATTTTCTGTAGACAATAGTTCAGCTAGGGACGATAAGAAAATAGCTCGACTAATCAGAAAGCATATTGCCGAAAGTATACCCGATTATTAGCAAATCTTACTCAACGGGATTTTTATGAGTAAGCATACCCTTTTGATTAATTAGCACAAGTATGAGCCCTAAGCTCATCAAATGAATGGTGTTCACGATTGAGTCTCTTTTTCCTTCCAATTCTAGGAAAGAATCCTTTTTGATGTGAAAAATTATCATAAAACTTGTTGTCATTAAAATACGAGACAGAGTTTGAGTCTTTACCAGAAGAAGTTTGTTTGGAGGATTTTGACAGCTTGTTGATAAGATCCTTGTATCCTTCAATTATCAGATTTAGGGTGTCCTTCGTTTCTCCATTGTTGCTTCTATCTACAGGAACCTTTTTCACATCTTGAACATCATCATTATTCCCATTAGGTTGAGAGGGACCTTTATGAAATCTCCTTGACCCAATTATATTAAAACTACAAGTCGTCCGAATATTCGATGAGCAAATTGAACTGACTTTCCTAGAAGATTTCACTGGGTGAGTACTAAGACCAATAGGTTTAGACATCCGAATGTCAGTTACACCTTTGAGTATTAAATCTAAGGTGTGTTGAATTCGAACAATAGAATTGCCTTTCAACCCAGATTTGCTTTTCTGTTCAACATGTCCTTTTGAATCACAAAAGAGACACGCTTTCTGATCACCTGAGTGATTAGAGTGAACAGTCTTTCAAACCTTTGTTAGGAGATTTCTTCCTTCCGAGTGATGTGAAGTTTCTTTGATTATAGGAATATACACACACATCTTTTATAGGGATTGCGATTTAGCTTCTGGAACTGAATTTACAGTTGTATCAGAAGCGGTTAGTATAGTGGATTCTTTAGAACATCCTCGAATAGAGATCTTAATCAACATATGTTCAAATTTCAAGACATCCTTTTTGAGTTTCGCCTCGAGTAAGGTTCGTGAGAAGCAAACTTCGGTGTTTTCCTCGCTAAGAGCCTTTAATTTAGAGTCACGATCTTTTCCTATACCGATAAGAGCATTGACATTGTGTTTCAACCGATTGATTTTATCATCCTGGATTCTAACAAGATTTAGAATCAATTCACCCTCTTTGGCTGCTTCCCTTTCATCAACAAAGTCTGAGTCGTTCGAAAGGTAACCGGGGCAACACTTTTCAATGCAGGTTTGTTTCGTTGGAACACTAGGTTCATCTATTTTTAAGATTGATAAATCTTTCTCTTTAATAGATTTCATAGAAATAAAACTTTTGTTTCTGGTGATGCGTTTATCAGAGATAACATAGTTGTCCATATAGTCAGATCATTACAAACACAGACTTATGAGGTCTTAAACGTGTTTGCCGGCTCTGATACCAATTGAAAAAAGTGGGGATACAACAACCACACCCAATATTTCACTTAGAAATTTGTATGGACTAACTCCAATATATTTTCAAGAGAATCAACTAGACAGTCAGACTCAATCTTAAAAAAGTATATCAAAGAGTTATATCTCTATTTCTCAATTCAATCTGCAATCAAACAAATAGGAATTTGCGAGCCCAATTGAATATAATAAATAAGTTAGACGGTATCAAAACCAATATCCAAGTGTCAATCAATTTAATCAACAAACAAAGGTTGGATTTACAATTGATTGAACTTACACACAACCTGTGATACTTCAATTATATAAACAAATATAATGCGGAAAAGAAATAACACTGACACCAGAAGTTTTGTTAACGAGGAACCGCAGATGCAGAAAAACCCCGAGACCTTGTCCCGATTTGAACACCACACTGTATTAAGCCGCTACATACACTAGCCTACTCCAAGTTAACTTCGGACTAGAATGTAGTTGAGCCCTAAACAATCTCACACTGATCAAGGTACAATCGCGTTCCTTACGCCTCCGGAACCACGCCAAATTCTGCGCACTTAATTCCCTTAGTTGATCTTACCCACAACTAAGAGTTGCTACGGTCCAAAGTCGAAGACTTGATAAACCAATCTGTCTCACACATAAAAGTTTATTATATTGTATAGATAAATCTGTCTCCCACATATAAACCTATGAGTTTTGTTCCGTCTTTTGATAAATCAAGGTGAACAGGAACCAATTGATATACCGGACTTATATTCCCAAAGAACAGCCAAGAAATATCAATCACCTCACAATAATCTTAATCGTATGGTAGCGAAACAAGATATTGTGGAATCACAAACGATGAGACGAAGATGTTTGTGACTACTTTTTATCTTTTTTATCGGAGATTAAATCTCGATCCAATCTTAGAGAAGATAGTACTTAATCACGATAAAACAGTAAGATCAGAACACGCAACTACATAAAAAATAGTTGGGTCTGGCTTCACAATCCCAATGAAGTTTTCAAGTCGTTAACCTACAGGGTTTTGGAGAATACCTAAGGTTAAAGGAGAATCGACTCTAGTCGTAACTAGTATCACACATGAGGTGTGGGGATTAGGTTTTCTAGTTGCTAGAGTTATCCTTTATATAGTCTTCAAATAAGGGTTTGCAATCAATGTTACCTCAGTAAAAAGGCATTCAATATTCACCGTTAGATGAAAACCTGATTAGACTCGAGCTAATATCTTTCAACCGTTTGATCGAACTTAGCTTGTTACACACAAATGAAAAGTGACTTCATTTAGATATGGGTAACCGTACCTAAACATGTACACCTTTGTTGGCTCAACAATAGTTAACCGAAGATAGCCATATGAACACTTTCATATCAACCATATTCATCTTAACCATAACTAGTTCAGATGACTCAAATGAAACTAGTTCTAGAGTTGTTCAATTGTTTATATTCCTATAAAAGTATACAAGACACAATGGAAGCAAAATCGATTTTGATTCACTCGAATCAATTAATGAACATTATAGCCATGGTTTGCAAAATATTACATTCCTTATATTATAAATGTATTAGTTCGTGAACAAACCAATTTTAGAACATAACCTACTTAAGTATGCAAACGGGTACACATACCTAAGTGGCCGGACTAAGTTTGGGTTCACCAGTACGCGCACTTGTACGCATACCACCAAACTCATTCAAGTCCCGGAACTTGAACCTCACGCCAGTACGCGTATCGGTATGCGTACTTAGTTCCCGGACCTCAACTAAACCAATCTGTACGCATACGTGTATGCATACCACGGTTCTCGGACTTGGATTACACATATGCAAGTACGCATACTGTTCTTATATCCAATCGTTTTAAACTCTCATTTCAACCATTGAAACATTCTTAGAAGACGACAATAACTGTCTCACACAAACTATTATCTTCAAAGCAATTTTCAAGTGATTGAATGATCAATACAAAACATCCCAAGTCTACATCAAATGATTGTCTCACACAAATCATGTAAGATGTTACCTGGTGATTTTCACATGATCATCTTTTGACTTTCGTCAACAATATAAGATGAACTTGGTTAAAACGAAAGCTTACCAACACATATTTCGAGAAATATGTAAGCAATTTAAACTCAGCTCTCAATATCAAATGTGTATAATTGAAGTCTATATAGCTATACGATATTTGTCTCAAATAGGTGATAGTGTAGATAGAATTTTGAGTGATAGATGAGTTCAAGTCTCCACATACCTTTTGTGATGGAGTTCCACAAGCTCCCCTTAGTAGTTCTTCGTCTTCAATTGATGAACTTCGTGAAGTCTAATGCTCAACTACACTTTGTATCCTAATCCGAGACTTAGCTATAAGTAGACTAGAAATCAAGACTTATAGTTTTGGCAATTAAATTTGACAAACAAGATTGAGATAGCAACGCTTGCGAGTTCGACCGAGCAGTGCTCTAAGGTATAATTTTATTTATCTCTCCAACCCTAGATGGAAAATAAAATTAAAGATGATTTAATCCTAAGATGAAATAAAAAGATGAAGCTACTAATTATTAATGACAATGGACGAGAAAACATGAGTATGGAGTGCAAGTCATATTGGAACTGAATATATATCTAAATTAGGGTAAAGGCCATTCTATATGGTATATACATTCAAACAAATGTCAAATGTGAGCTCTGTGAATATGGTCGTGATGCATTTCTTTCCTTTATATTGGTTAAGGAATGTGGGTTAATTATGGTGATTTAGTAGGGTAGTTTTCTCCGAGTTAGAAAAATATATTGAACATTCCTATTTAATGAGTTAACTACGATTTTTGCTCTCCTCAGATCCGTTTTTGCTCTCCCTCTTACAAAAATCATTCATTATATAGATACGAGAATCATGATACAAATTCAATTTAATTTTCTTGGGTTTGCTTAGTCAAAAATCTTCGATTAAATATGTTATGGCAGAAACTTAAAATGCTGAATTCAATCAAATTTAAGTTTTCCTTTATTTTTTGTTTACTGATTATTTATTTGTTCAAAAACCACTTTAGAGGTCCAATTTTATCAAAAGCGTCTTGGGAACGCATGATAGGTGTCTAAAACACCTTGACTTTTATCTATTGTTTATGCTTTCTTTGCTATGTTTTCTTGTAAATTATGTATTTTATGTTTAATTTTGAGTTTTAGGTACTTTGGAGCAAAAGAAGAAGAAACGTCGCTTAAAAGGGCTAAAGTGTCATTTTATGTGCAACTGCGTTGGAGGCGAATTATTTCTCATTATTTACTTTTATTCTTCATCTCTATCTGAAAGGCATGTCGGCTTTGGTGATGCAAGTTATGTCTGAAAAGCATGGAAGCCTTAGTGATGTATAAATATTGAAGAAAAGAAGTGGATATGAGAGGTAAGAGATGGCTGCTCGAGAAACTACTAAAGGCACCCCAACTTTGGATAAGGGCACCCCCAGAATGACCCGGAGGAGTTTACAAAGACACCCCATAAGTTCTACTATGTACATCCCAAAATTACTTATTTGTACCCCACAGATTGCTATTCGCACCCCCAGGAATTGCTACTTATACCCCAAATTGCTAAAGGGACACCACATTCGGATAAGGGGCACATCATCTTCAACAATTTGAATTCAGATTTTTGGCGGGAAAATGGGTTGTTAATGGCAGAATTTAGAGTTTGGAAATCGAACGTGTTACAGTGAGACTCAACGGCTGAGATCAAATGGGTTTATTCCTGGAACCTTAACAGAGCTGGTACTTGTTTTCTTTGCGACCAGAAGTGGCTCGAATTTGAATGAGAGTAAAACAAAAGTGCTCAGAAATATGATTGGGTTTTTAGGCATGTTCGGCAGAGATTTGATCGTTAGAGTTGGTTTCAACCGGCCTGTTTGGGCCAGACATGGAAGGTATGGTTGTTGGATTCAAACAGAATGGGCTGGATGATCGGGTTTTGACAAAACAGGTAGAGGGTTGTATCTCGGGTTTTTGTGCTCCTATATTTGGAGGTTTCATGGAGATTTTCACGGGCTCTACGGTCTGGTTACATTGTTACCTAATCAACAAAGAAGAATGACGTGTTTGGGAGCTTAAAAGAGAAAACAAATCTTCGTATATTTGGGAGATTATCATAAACAGGGAAGAGTGTTTTTCACGGGATTGTTTGGCTGTTTATTTTGGAAAGTACAAGGAGTTTTAGTGAAGATTATATACTCTGCAAGATTTGATAAGGCTAAAGGAAGTTGGGATCGACACAGAACAGCTACGCAGGAAAAGAAAAGGGAAATAAAAATCCCGTGACTTGGGGGAGAAAAAAGAAGTTTTGGAAGCAATATACTCGGCCTGTGGTGTATATAAAGTATTGGGGGAGTCTCAAGAATGGGGATACGGAGAACCTAGGAGAGAATAGATACTGCAGAATCGATAAAATCATAAGTTTCAGAAAGTTACCTGCTGCTGCAAGAACACGAAGAACAAAGGTATACCAGGAACGGTCGCGACAGCATCTTAGATACAACGACAGAGGATCCTCTATCGTTCTTCGATCGATGAGGGAAAAACCTTCGGATTAATCGTGCCGTTTAGTAGCTAAGGTGCTCAATTCAGTGCTAAACGCCTTTAGCGACTGGAAATCATTGTAAACATCTTTTATTATTTTTAATACAATGATTAATGAAATTTTCTCCAATCTTCGATCTATGAGTAGCTAAATTTCTTTTCTAGGGTTTTGGAGGAAACTATTTTTAATGGGTAATATTTAGTATTTAAATTCTTTGACATATTTTACTCCATATTTGTGCTTTCAATTGTCTAAAAATTTTCTCTTCTTTGTATGCTTCGTAAAAACTGTTTTGGGCAGTTTGAGTTGCCGATATTTTATAAGCGAAGGAAAATTAGGCCTTAGAATAGTGACGAAAGTTGTAAAAAAAACGAAGAGATTATAACGTTATATCTTCCAAAGCATGAGATTGAGTTCGAATTGTTTTGAGTAAAGTAGGAGTATTATGTCAAAGTTTTAATTATTGAGTTTACCTTCATTAGAAGTAGTGGAATCCAAAGCCCTAGACTCATCTTTCCTTGGTAACAAAAATCAATTTTAATTAGTCTGTCTTATTTTCTTTTATTAATCAAAAACCAAATCTTCATAAAAGTCCGAGAATCGAACCTTCTTTCTTACCACTTGTAAAAACTACATTAGTTTTTGGCGCCGCCGACGCGGACTTGTGATAGGTGTAGAATACACCGTATTTACTATATAGAGTTTATGCTTTCTTTGCTATTTTTCGTGTGAATTATGTATTTTATGTTTGCTTTTGAGTTTTATAGGTGCAATGGAGTCACCGAGAACAAAAGGAGAAGAAATCACTCATTTAAGTGGAAAAGATCAAAAAGGCGAAGCTATCGGCGAAAGAACGAGGCCATTCCGGTTCCGTTTGAGAAGGTTACGGGCAATATTAATGGTTAAGCTTGTCAGTTCCCTAGGACTGACAGTAAACGAAGAATACTGGGTGCCCATATTGGTTTGTTGGGTGCTTATAGAGGTTTTGGTTATTACCAACACTTGGAATTGAGAGAATAATTTCTCAATCATTCTTTCCCGAGCTCAAAGAGGTTATGTCGGCACCTGAATATCACAGAAAATGGAGATGATGCTGTCTGAGATCCAGAAAATGTGTTGGCTGATTGAAGAAAGGAAGCTGAATCCGTAACTTGACGAAGAACAAGAAGAAATGGTACGTTGTTGATTCATGGCTTTATACATAGAATCGGATGAAACTAGGGTTTGAAAATGGGTTTTTGCTGTGGGTTTTATTGAGAACCAGATGGAGAAGAAGATGATGTTAGTGAGCCACTGCTGCTGAAATTAAGAGAATCAGTGAGATGAAACGAGGAAGAGACCAATCGATTAACCCAGGTTTTATCTGGTGGTTGGAAGTGAAGATGGTGGTCGATTTAGGGTTTGTTGGTAGTGAAGAACATGAGTTGCTTCTGTTTATATCTAGGTTTTCATGGAGATGAAGAAATGAAAAGTGGGTTCTGTTAATTGAAGATAATAAGGGGTTGGTCACGAATTGAGAGTTGTGTGGCTGCAATTTTTGTCATGGGTTTGTTGCTGTGGAATTGAAGCTTGAAAGGCTAACAGGTGAAATAAATTCGTGATGATAGAAGCTTGAGCTGCTGCTGCATTAGGAAGACTGAGCTAGGAATTGGTAATGCAGGCAGAGGCTCATGGCACTGGTGGTTAATGAACTGAGATGGCAAAGGCTCTGTGGTTGCAGAGTCATAGAAGAATGGTGGTTCATGAATTGAAATGCAGAGCTGGTGGTTTAAAGCAGAGGAGAACCAAAGCAAAGATGCTAATGGTTTGTGGTGGTTTTTGTGAATTGCAGAAATGGGTGGTTCGAGAAATGGAACATGGTGCTGGGGTGAAATAGAGAGTGGAGTTTGATGTTGATGCTGGGTGTGTTTGTCTGGCCTCAGATGGAAGAATGTGTGATGGAGATTGCAAGAACTCAGGTGGAGCTACAATGTTTATGAGTTGCATTGCAGGATTGAAGTGCACTGGATTGGAGGCTGAGTGCTTGAGAGTGAGCATAGAGGATCTGTGTTGCTCATGGAAGGGTCAATGATGGCAGAGCTAATGCTACAGCTGTGGTATTGAGTTGAATGGAAGAACACTAGGGATGGAACTGTGAGCTGCTGGTGAGGTCGTGGATTCGAACTGGTGAATGGGTTTGAGCTCATAGTGAAGATGATGGTTGCAGCTGATGGCAAGAACTATGTTGGTGGTGACTGTTGTGGAGAATAGTTGGCAAACTGAAGTTGGTAGTGGATTTGGTTGAGTGTTGTGCTGCTGGTTCATAACTGAAGAGTTATGCTACTGTGATGGCCTGATGGCAGTGAAGCTGGTGCTGAAATGAGGCTGCAGTGCAAGGACAGAGCAAGTGTAGCTGAAATTGCAAAAGTACAGGCAATTGGAGTTAATGATGTTGTCTCAGGTGATGTCTTGGATCACTGAGGTTGTCCTGCAGTTCTGGTGGAATTCAAGTTCAGAGCAGATGGTGGTAAAGGCTAATTAGAGTTGTTGTGGCGTGGAGTGGCTCTGATTCTGGCAGTGAGGGAGAAATGCAGGCTGAAGTGGGTTGAAGCCAGATTTGAGTTGCAATGTGCAGGGAAGAAAGTGAGGCAAGTTGCTGTGGGATTGAGTATGCTAGAATGGGAATGGCATTGTCAGGGAATTGAGATGGAAATGCTGTGGTGGAATTGAGTTGCGGAAATAGAGTTGCATTGAATTAAAGCTACAGATGCCGGGCAAGGAATATACAAATGCTGATGCTGTATGTAAACTCAAAATGGCAGGAAGCAATGCTAGTTATGAGCAGTGAGCTGCAGGTGATGGGAGTTGGTGAAATGGCAGGCATGAGGAGCAAAATTGAAGCCATAGTGCGTTATCATGGTGCATCAGAGTTCAGCCTATATGTGCAAGGGCCTGGCCTGGCCAAGTTAACTCGATCCAGTGAATCGACTCTCCCTAACTCGACTGACTCGTCGATCCGGCCGACTCTCCCCGACTTGGTGCTTGACCGAGTTGACCCGCCGAGCCGACTCGTTGACCCAATCCGACCCGTTGACCTAGTGACCGGGCGGACTTTGCAGTCCACCCGAACCGATTTCCGGCGACTTTTTCCTACCGTTTTCCGGCGACAACTTTTGGGTCATATTTTCTACATGGGTTTCTCCTTCTTATGGGCTTGGTGGATTCTCATCTAATGGACTTTGAAGACTAGACCTAATTTTAGAAGTTGGAGAAAAGCTATAAAGGGAAGGTCTTCTACAACTTATGAGATATCTTATTCTTGGAATTTTGGAGAGCCATTTTGTTTTACGCTTCTAGGGTTTGGTTTTGTTCTTCTTCTTCATTATTTTATTATTGAATATTGATTATGATGAACTCCATAGCTATGAGTAGCTAAACATCTTATTGGTTATGGGATAAAAGTTGATTTCTCAACATGCTTTTGATTCAATGAATTAGTTTTGTCTCAGTAATTATTGTTTGTGGTTCACAATTAATAGTGTTATAAGATTTGAAAACTTGTTAGGTTGAGTCCGGAATAAATCCGATTTGTGTTCATCTCTAGAGCTATATTAGGGTTTTCAATACGAAAAAGTTGTTTATCCCTGATTCTAAGTAGCGTAATTGTGGTTAGTGCTTGTAGTGATATATCCTACTAGTCACAAGTGAATCATAACTTTTGTTAAAACGTCTAGTGCTTTTACACATTCGTTTGCATTGATGAGTCTTATTCCATAAAACTTAATGCTTTTAGGGAGTTAAACTTAATTGTGCTTTTACACTTTAGGTTGCTTTCTACGAAGAATTCACATATGCATCTTTTAATGTGGTTGTGATGAAAACAGGAATTAACGGGTTATACTTGCGATCAAGGTATCCTAGGACTCTTAATAAATACGAGATTAAAATACCAATTCTAATCATTGATGATAATACATGTTTGTGAATGATACTATCCCGTGACCAATATCTTCTCCTTATTGATTTCTCAAATTATTTACTTTGCTTTCAACTATTTGTATTTGCTTAGAGACAACAAACATTCCCCGTGGTTACTTAGAAACTGAAATTTTATAACAACAATTGCCTCTCTGTGGATACGAACTCTTCCTTACCTTGTGCTTCATTTAAATTTAGTGCGTAAGAAAGTGAAATTATTTTTGACGGATTGACACACGATCAAATTTTGGCGCCGTTCTTGGGAGGCATACGGCTTGTTATTGAGTTTTTAGTTTCTTTTTACAATTTCTGCTTTTATCTTTGCTTTTCGGTTCTTGTCTTGTTTCTCACTTGTTTGCGAGAATTGTTTGTAGGTACCTAATCTCTGGCTTCTAAGGATTGGAATTATCCAAGGTGCGGGATAGCTACTCGACGCGGCACAATACTCCAACCAAGGCGAAACACAACGGACGAGCACGAGTTGGAAGTAGAAGAAGAGATTTTCCAACAACACGAAAAAGTAGCAATGGGTGATGCAAATCGTTCACTCAAGGACTTAGCTTCTCATAGGCTTGATACACAACAGGGGTGTATTCAAACGAACTCTACTTTTGAGATAAAGCCGGGGTTGCTTAGAGAATTACCAAAATTCCATGGCATGGTGAATGAAGATCCTAACAAACATATTTTGGACTTCCACACCATTGTCACGGCTATGCTTCTAGCGAATGTTGAGGCGGATGGTGCAATGTTGAAAGTTTTCCGTTTCTCTTTAATGGATAGTGCTAAGGATTGGTTGTACTATTTACCTCCCTAAGTGTCACAACATGGAATGGGTTGAAGAAACTCTTTTAGAGAGATATTTTCCCGCATCAAAGGCTACTCAAATTCGCAAGGAGATTTGTGGGATGAAGCAAAATGTGGGAGAATCATTATATGAATGTTGGGAACGGTACAAGAGATTGGTTGCAAGCTGCCCTCACCACCAATTCAAAGGACGCTATGATCATCCAATACTTCTATGAAGGACTCCAATCAAGTGATAGGAATCTTATTGACGCTGCGGGTGGTGGTGCACTAGTTAGCAAAACGGTGGCACAAGCTAGAGAGTTAATTGAAAACATGGCAGCGAACTCACAACAACTCTTAAGTCGCGGTTCGGATGTGATTCTAAGAAGGGTGAGTGAAGTGAGCGAGGTGGTGGAACTTCGTCAACAAATGGGTAACATGACAAAGAATGTTGCAACAAGTTGCATCCGCGGTTATACCAAGTTCTCCTCGATCTTATGAAGACGAGCAAGCTAATGCGATCTTTCCAAATCAACCAAGACAGTATGATCCCTACTCCAACACTTACAATCCGGGATGGAGAGATCACCCCAATTTTAGCTATGCCAACAAGCAAGGTGCCATTCAACAACCTACTTTCAACCGTCCGAGTGGATTTCAACAAATGAACAACAACAATTTCAAAGAACCTCAAGCACAACAATCAATGCAAAATCAAGGTTCGGATATTGATTCAAAGCTTCAAACAATGATGCAAGGTATTTCTACCATGTTTAAAGAGAGTCAACAAGAGACTAAGAGTGCTATTAAGGAGTTGCAAACACAAATGGGCTCCATGGCTATTGAGTTGAACCAATTGAAGGCGCAAAATAGTGGGAAACTCCCTTCTCAACCTATTAACCCAAAAGAGGGTGTCAATGCTATTACATTGAGAAGTGGTACACAACTTGTGCAACCCGAAATTATTGATTCGGGCAAGGTGGACACACCAAAGGAACCTGTTTTGGAGGAGAATAATGAGGATACTCCCCATACTGAGGTACCTATTCCTAACTCTAAAACTCCGGTTTCTACTTATGTTCCTCCTCTACCTTTTCCTCGCAGATTTGCAAGTTCTAAGAAGGCGGAACTAGAAAAGGAGATTTTAGACGTTCTAAAGAAGATCCATGTGAACATACCACTCATTGATGCTATCAAGCAAGTTCCAAAGTATGCAAAGGTGTTGAAGGATTTGTGTACCAACAAACAAAGGCTCAAAGGTAATGAAGTGCTTAGTGTGGGGAGAATGCTTCGGCAATCTTACAACACAAACTCCCACTTAAGTGCAAGGATCCGGGTAGTTTTGACATTCCCTGTCACAATTGGTAACACAACTTTTAACAAAGCTATGTTGGACTTAGGTGCTTCCGTTAATGTTATGCCTGCGTCAATGTATAATTCACTTGATCTTGGTCCTCTTAAAAAGGCCGAAATTGTATTGCAATTAGCCGATCGCTCTAATGTCTACCCAATGGGTATTGTTGAGGATGTTCTTGTGCGGGTTAATCAACTTGTATTTCCAGCGGACTTTTGTGTGTTAGAGATGGATGAAGGTTCACTGACTCGTCTCTTCCATTAGCTTCTTGGGCGTCCCTTCATGAAAACGGCGAAAACCATAATTAATATAGACAAAGGAACGCTAACCATGGAGTTTGATGGAGAAACAATACGTTTCAACATTTTCGATACGATGAGATATCCTAGTGATGTCCACTCTTGTTTCTCCATTGATGTTATGGATACATTGGCACAACAAATGTTTGAATTAAACGGTGATGATGCTTTGGAAACCGTGTTAACTACATCCATGGATAATGGTGTAGAGTGTGGTAATGAAGTCAAGGAAGCTCTTGGTGATCTAAATTCACTACAAGAATGCCCGAAAACTCATAATATCTCTTTTATTTCTTTACCATGCAGTGATGAAAGCTTGTACCTTCAATAGTTAAATCTCCGATTTTAGAATTGAAACCTCTTCCCGACCACCTTAAGTACTTGTACTTGGGTGATAATGAAGAGTTACCTGTGATTGTTTATAACAAGCTTAGTGATTTACAGGAGCAAAAACTTCTAAGGGTGCTAAGGAAGTACAAGACGGCCATAGGATGGACAATTGCCGATATCAAGGGTATTAGCCCCGCCGTTTGTATGCACAAAATTGCTTTGGAGGATGATGCAAAGCCTAAAAGGGACGCGCAACGCCGTTTGAATCCTCCCATGATGGAAGTTGTGAAAAAGGAGATACTCAAGCTTTTGGAAGTGGGTGTTATCTACCCCATATCCGATAACAAGTGGGTAAGTCCAAAGACAAGTAGTACCAAAGAAATCGTGTGACAAAGGTGGAGAATGATAAGAATGAGCTTGTCCCAACTCGTGTGCAAACCGGTTGGAGGGTTTGTATTGATTATAGAAAATTGAATGCCACCACTAGAAAAGATCACTTCCCTTTACCTTTTATTGATCAAATGCTTGAACGTTTAGCCGACACTCTTACTATTGCTTTCTTGATGGCTATTCAGATATAATCAGATTGTGATAGCACGGAGGACCAAGAGAAAACCACTTTCACTTGTCTTTTTCTGTACTTTTGCTTATAGAAGGATGCCTTTTGGCTTATGCAATGCTCCGGCTACTTTTCAAAGGTGTATGGTAAGTATTTTTTCTAATATGTTGAAAACATAATCGAGGTGTTCATGGATGACTTTAGTGTCTTTGGTGATTCATTTGACCTTTGCTTGAACAATTTGTCTTTAATCCTTGAACGATGTGTTGAAACAAATCTTGTGCTAAATTGGGAGAAGTGCCATTTCATGGTAACTCATGGCATAGTTTTAGGCCATATAATATCTTCTAAAGGCTTGGAAGTCGATAAATCTAAGATAGACCTTATTCGTGCTCTAACCCCTCCCACTACGGTGAGGGAGATACGTTCTTTTCTTGGTCATGCAGGTTTTTATCGTAGGTTCATCAAGGACTTTTCTAAGATAGCATCACCACTTTGTAACTTATTGCAAAAAGATGTGGTTTTTAACTTCGATGAGAAATGTATGGCGGCATTCAATCGGTTGAAAGAACTTTTGATTTCAGCCCCAATCATTAAACCACCGGATTGGAGTAAGCCGTTTGAACTCATGTGTGATGCTAGTGATTATGCGGTTGGTGCGGTGCTTGGGCAACGGGGGGGAGGCTTCCTCATGCTATCTATTATGCTTCTAGAACGTTAAATGAGGCCCAACAAAACTACACAACCACCGAAAAAGAGTTATTAGCCATTGTTTTTGCTTTAGAGAAGTTTCGCTCTTATCTAATTGGTACAAAAGTTGTTGTTTTTTCCGATCATGCAACGCTTAAGTACTTGCTTACAAAGAAAGAGGCGAAACCGAGGCTCATACGATGGATATTACTCTTGCAAGAGTTTGATATTGAAATCAAAGACAAGAAAGGAACTGAGAACACCGTTATGGATCATTTGAGCCGACTTGCTGTGGACAAGGATACTATCCCATTGCGTGAAAGTTTCCGGATGAGCAACTTTTCTCAATTGCCTTTGGAGAACCATGGTATGCCGATATTGTCAATTACTTAGTTTCTAAACAAATCCCAAAGAACTTGTCTCGTGCTGAGAGGGACAAACTTAAGAGGTTAGGGAACCAATACATATGGGATGATCCGTACTTATGGAAACATGGTAGTGACCAAGTAATACGAAGGTGCGTGCCCGGATCAATTTAATTCTATCTTGTCTTTTGTCATTCCTATGCTTGCGAGGACATTTTGGGAGTAAGAGAACCGCGCACAAGGTACTTGAAAGTGGTTTTTATTGGCCAACTTTGTTTAAGGATGCACATATATTTTGTACAACTTGTGATAGGTGCCAAAGAATTGGCAATCTAGGTGCCCGAAATCAAATGCCACAAACTTATATTCAATTTATTGAAGTTTTGATGTATGGGGTATTGATTTTATGGGGCCTTTTGTCAACTCCCATGGGAATTTTTATATCTTACTTGCGGTTGATTATGTCTCGAAATGGGTGGAAGCTAAAGCCACCACTACTAATGATTCTAAAGTGGTTTCAGATTTTGTGCAAGCTCACATTTTTGCAAGGTTTGGAATTCCAAGAGCCATAATTAGCGATGGGGTTCTCACTTCAAAAACAAAGATTCTACAAAGCTTGTTGACGAAGTACAATGTGTCGCATAAGATTGCAACACCTTATCATCCCCAAAACCAATGGACAAGCCAAGGTGTCTAATCGGGAGGTGAAATCCATTCTAGAAAAGACGGTGAACCCAACAAGGAAGGATTGGAGCATGCGACTTAATGATGCTTTGTGGGCGTATAGAACCGCATATAAAACACCTATTGGAATGTCTCCTTTTAGGCTTGTGTATGGTAAACCTTGTCACTTACCCGTGGAAATTGAGCATAAGGCGTTTTGGGCTATTAAGCAATGCAACATGGAGATGGATGTGGCTGTGAAAGCAAAGGAAGTTACAACTCCAAGAGCTAGAGGAGCTTCGCAATGATGCATTTGAAAGTTCACGGATTTACAAAGAAAAGATGAAAGCATTCCATGATAACATGATTTCTAGAAACAATTTTGCATTGGGCGAAAGTGCTTTTGTTTAATTCTCGCTTGCAATTATTTCGGGTAAATTAAGGTCACGATGGATCGACCTTTTATTGTTACTAATGTGTTTTCTCATGGTGCGGTGGAAATTCGTAGCATAGCTACGGGGAAAGAACTTAAAGTTAATGGGCACCGGTTGAAACCATATTATGAGAATTTCACTTCCTAAGTGGTGGAAGGAGTTAACTTTGTGGATGTACTCCTCCTGGAGGAGTCATAGAAAGCAAGGAGATAGTCGGGTGACGACTTTAAACCAAGCGCTAATTGGGAGGCAACCCCAAAGGATGAGTATTTCTTGTCTTGTATTTATTTCTTTTCTTGTTTTTAGTTTTTTGTTTTGTTTTTCCTTTATTTTTTCTGATTTCTTGTTAGGATTTCCCACCTTGACTTACTTTGGACGATTCAATTTACATTGAGGACAATGTAAAGTTTAAGTGTGGGGGAGTGGTTTATGTTGTAAATTTTTGCAATTTTTCAACTTTTTTGTGAACTAGTGAATAAGAAAACTCCAACTTATGGTTAGTTTAGAGTCACATAGTATACATGTCGCTAAGATTACATTGAGAATCTCATACTAGTGACCAACTTAGAGATGACAGAGAACATGATCGGGTTTCTTAATTGTATGAGAGTTAAAGTTGGATTTAACCATGCCGTGGCAAATAAGGTGCATCGATCAATTCGGTATTGGAATGCAAAGATCCTCTATAGTGGAGACTACCAATGTTACATAATATGAGGCACCAACCTTCAATTCTTTGTACTGTCTAAATTTGTGCTTTTAGAGTGTGTGTCACCGCACGTAAATTAGAGGCGGAATGGTGAGTTGTCCAATTTCCCACCATAGAAGCACTATTTTGATCTCTTGAGTGCTATTTTTATCAACCATGTTGGTGACATCGAATTGCTAACTTACACACCACTTGTGATCTTGTTCGCAGTTAGCACCATCCACCTTATCTCTCTCTACACCAACAGTCCATAGAAACACCATCATCATCAACAAGAGGAGCATCACGAATTTGAAGGAAAGTTGAACACGTTCGAGGTTTACAAGCACCAGTACAAGAATGGGCAGATTTCGATTTGAGTAAAGCAACAAAACAGGAGCAGAATTTTTATAAGTTGAAGACTATTATATAAGAGTGGAAATTATTAAGGATGAGAATTCGAGAAGTCTAAGATATCAAGACATATAAGTTGTGAAGATTCAAGTGGTAAAGTACTTACACCATGGCCTTTGTATTTTATTTTATTTGTATTTTACTTTCTCTTGTCTCAAAAAAAAAAAAAAAAAAAAACGAAAATTAGAAAAAAAAAAAAAAAAAAAAAAAAAAAAAAAAAGAGACAAGAGAAAAGTTTTAGGTTTGTTAATAGTTTTTATTTTGTTTTATTTTTATTTTTATTTTGTATTTGTTTGATTTCTCAAAAAAAAAAAAAAAAAAAAAAAAAGATTTATTTTGGGTTTGTATAGTTTGTTTTTAGTTTTGTATTCTTTCAATAAAGCCTATGGAAAGAAGGAATATCTATAATGAAGTTTCAAGCGACAAGGAATTTGAGGGAAAGAATCATATTGTCAAGATTCTACGAAGTTCGAGAGTTATCATCAAGAGTTGAAGACCGAAGACGAAGATGAAGACACCGATAGAAGACTCAAGACGTTTCTATGGATCTTGTGAGAGTGGTGCTAGTTGCACGGCGAACGGATAACGAGGTAAGTAAGCATATTCCCACCTTCGTTAAATGGTTGATTTCCTTTCAAGAGATCGTCGGAAAAATGGGTTTTCAAAAATATATAAAAGATGTGGGTTTTCAAAACATTCGGAGGGTTTTTACCTTCCTACCATTCAACGTGTCTCAGGATTCTCTCTTCATTCCTACCTGGACACATGTGTGACCCATAAAGAGCTGTTTATTATTGAGAGCAATATCATAAAACCCTTTCTTGTGAGGCAGAGTCGAGACTTTTGATCACTCCGAACCCGAATTTTAGTCGAGAAGGGATGGTTATCTCTCTCTCAACTTTTAAGAATGAGATTGTGTTCATTTATGTGTCTAACTTCTTATGACTAGTGTGCGAGAATCTCTATGTCTTTTTAAATAGCGTTGGATGCTATCATTACGGAGAACTAGTAAGTTGGAAATAGGTTTTGTGGGTATATCTCTAGTAAACCCTCACGAGACTATAACTCGTCTACTAGGGACACCTAGGGGTTTAAAGGCTTGTTATTTATGCTAAAAGTGACCGTAGCCTCGACGACACGGAGTTGTTGTATTTTATTGTTTTGTTTGATTTGCTCGAGGACTAGCAAAGTCTAAGTGTGGGGAATCGATAGGTGTAGAATACAATCGTATTTACTATATAGAGTTTATGCTTTCTTTGCTATTTTTCGTGTGAATTATGTATTTTATGTTTGCTTTTGAGTTTTATAGGTGCAATGGAGTCACCGAGAACAAAAGGAGAAGAAATCACTCATTTAAGTGGAAAAGAGCAAAAGGCGAAGCTATCGGCGAAAGAACGAGGCCATTCCGGTTCCGTTTGAGAAGGTTACGGGCAATATTAATGGTTAAGCTTGTCGGTTCCTAGACCGACAAGACACGAAAGAATACTTTGGGTGCCCATATTGGTTTGTTGGGTGCTTATAGAGGTTTTGGTTATTACCAACACCTGGAATTGAGAGAATAATTTCTCAATCATTCTTTCCCGAGCTCGAGAGGTTATGTGCAAGCACCAATATCACGTAAAATGGAGATGATGCTGTATCCGAGATCCGAAAAATGTGTTAGGCCGAAGAAAGGAAGTCAATCCGTAACTTGAAACAAGAAGAAATGGTACGTTGTTGATTCATGGATTTATACATAGAATCGGATGAAACTAGGGTTTGAAAATGGGTTTTTGCTGTGGGTTTTATTGAGAACCAGATGGAGAAGAAGATGATGTTAGTGAGCCACTGCTGCTGAAATTAAGAGAATCAGTGAGATGACACGAGGAAGAGACCAATCGATTAACCTAGGTTTTATCTGGTGGTTGGAAGTGAAGATGGTGGTCGATTTAGGGTTTGTTGGTAGTGAAGAACATGAGTTGCTTCTGTTTATATCTAGGTTTTCATGGAGATGAAGAAATGAAAAGTGGGTTCTTAATCAAGATAATAAGGGGTTGGTCACGAATTGAGAGTTGTGTGGCTGCAATTTTTGTCATGGGTTTGTTGTCGTGGAATTGAAGCTTGAAAGGCTAACAGTGAAATAAATTCGTGATGATAAAGCTTGAGCTGCTTGCATTAGGAAGACTGAGCTAGGAATTGGTAATGCAGGCAGAGGCTCATGGCACTGGTGGTTAATGAACTGAGATGGCAAAGGCTCTGTGGTTGCAGAGTCATAGAAGAATGGTGGTTCATGAATGGAAGAACACTAGGGATGGAACTGTGAGCTGCTGGTGAGGTCGTGGATTCGAACTGGTGAATGGGTTTGAGCTCATAGTGAAGATGATGGTTGCAGCTGATGGAAAGAACTGTGTTGGTGGTGACTGTTGTGGAGAATAGTTGGCAAACTGAAGTTGGTAGTGGATTTGGTTGAGTGTTGTGCTGCTGGTTCACAACTGAAGAGTTATGCTACTGTGATGGCCTGATGGCAGTGAAGCTGGTGCTGAAATGAGGCTGCAGTGCAAGGACAGAGCAAGTGTAGCTGAAATTGCAAAAGTATGGGCAATTGGAGTTAATGATGTTGTCTCAGGTGATGTCTTGGATCACTGAGATTGTGCTGCAGTTCTGGTGGAATTCAAGTTCAGAGCAGATGGTGGTAAAGGCTAATTAGAGTTGCTGTGGCGTGGAGTGGAGTGGCTCTGATTCTGGTAGTGAGGGAGAAATGCAGGTTGAAGTGGGTTGAAGCCAGATTTGAGTTGCAATGTGCAGGGAAGAAAGTGAGGCAAGTTGCTGTGGGATTGAGTATGCTAGAAATGGGAATGGCATTGTCAGGGAATTGAGATGGAAATGCTGTGGTGGAATTGAGCTGCGGAAATGGAGTTGCATTGAATTAAAGCTACAGATGCCGGGCAAGGAAGATACAAATGCTGATGCTGTATGTAAACTCAAAATGGCAGGAAGCAATGCTAGTTATGAGCAGTGAGCTGCAGGTGATGGGAGTTGGTGAAATGGCAGGCATGAGGAGCAAAATTGAAGCCATAGTGCGTTATCATGGTGCATCAGAGTTCAGCCTATATGTGCAAGGGCTCTGCCCGCACAGCCAAGTTAACTCACCACCGAATCGACTCTCCCTAACTCGGACCCGACTCGTCTCGATCCGCTAACTCTCCCGACTCGGTGCTTGACCGAGTTGACCCACCGAGCTGACTCGTTGACCCGATCCGAACCGTTGACCGGGCGGACTTTGCCGGTCACCTGAACCGATTTCCGGCGACTTTTCCGGCCGTTTTCCGGCCACAATACCAGTTTTCCGGCGACAACTTTTGGGTCATATTTTCTACATGGGTTTCTCCTTATTATGGGCTTGGTGGATTCTCATCTAATGGACTTTGAAGACTAGACCTAATTTTAGAAGTTGGAGAAAAGCTATAAAGGGAAGGTCTTCTACAACTTATGAGATATCTTATTCTTGGAATTTTGGAGAGCCGTTTTTTTTACTCTTCTAGGGTTTGGTTTTGTTCTTCTTCTTCATTATTTTATTATTGAATATTGATTATGATGAACTCCATAGCTATGAGTAGCTAAACATCTTATTGGTTATGGGATAAAAGTTGATTTCTCAACATGCTTTTGATTCAATGAATTAGTTTTGTCTCGATAATTATTGTTTGTGATTCACAATTAATAGTGTTATAAGATTTGAAAACTTGTTAGGTTGAGTCCGGAATAAATCCGATTTGTGTTCATCTCTAGAGCTATATTAGGGTTTTCAATACGAAAAAGTTGTTTATCCCTGATTCTAAGTAGCGTAATTGTGGTTAGTGCTTGTAGTGATATATCCTACTAGTCACAAGTGAATCATAACTTTTGTTAAAACGTCTAGTGCTTTTACACATTCGTTTGCATTGATGAGTCTTATTCCATAAAACTTAATGCTTTTAGGGAGTTAAACTTAATTGTGCTTTTACACTTTAGGTTGCTTTCTACGAAGAATTCACATATGCATCTTTTAATGTGGTTGTGATGAAAACAGGGAATTAACGGGTTATACTTGCGATCAAGGTATCCTAGGACTCTTAATAAATACGAGATTAAAATACCAATTCTAATCATTGATGATAATACATGTTTGTGAATGATACTATCCCGTGACCAATATCTTCTCCTTATTGATTTCGCAAATTATTTACTTTGCTTTCAACTATTTGTATTTGCTTAGAGACAACAAACATTCCCGTGGTTACTTAGAAACTGAAATTTTATAACAACAATTGCCTCTCGTGGATACGAACTCTTCCTTACCTTGTGCTTCATTTAAATTTAGTGCGTAAGAAAGTAAAATTATTTTTGACGGATTGACACACGATCAACTTGCCTTTAGGTTAGGTTTTAGCTTTTTATTTTTATTTTCTTTTGTCTTTTTAGTTTAGTTGTTGTTTTATTTGATTTTCTTTTCTTTGATTTTACTTGGGTATTTTTTTCTTGTTTTTATTGTGCAGGTAATATTCTATATTTATTGTGGAATTGCCTACCAAAAGAGGTAAGTAACAAAACCCAATATTTTATTATTTTTTAGGTTTTATTTCCTTTTTTCGTATATCTATTTTATTTTATTTTTGAAGAAAAAAAAAATACAAAAAAATACACGTTGCACACACCAATTGCATCGTCAGATTACCGAATTTTGGAAACCTGTGGAAAAGTACGTTGAACCCGTGCCTTGGGCCATTTGGGAGTTACCAGCCGAAATTCCACAAGCCTCATCCTCGTACCTTTAGGTATATTTTGCTGAGGTAGCCCAAGCTTACCTAATTTAGTAAACCCTGCATTTGCATGTGCACGATTTTCTTGTTTCACTAGTATTCTTGCTTGTGTATGCGACGTTGGAAACGGGTAGGAGATAGACTTGAGGAGAACGACCTTTTAATTTGACACCGACCGTTACACCTGATCTAGGTAATACTTCTATTTTTTTGAAATGGTTAATGAAAATGATGAGGGTGAAGTCCCGCCAACCAAAACCCTTAGGGACCGTTTGAACCCATCTAGAGTGATGCGTGAACCTGGGGTTATTTTACCGGCCACTACTGTTAAGTTTGATATTAAACCTGGGACATTTGGCATGCTACGTAAGTTTAGGGGGATAGAGAATCAGAACCCATATACCCATATCCGTGACTTTGAGATGATTTGTGACACCATGAGTTATCCGAATGTCACCAAAGACGATGTTAGGTTGCGTTTGTTTCCCTTTTCCCTAGAAGAGAGACGGTGAGTGGTATCATATCATTCCTTCCAAAACAATCACTACCTGGGATGGACTTGTAGAGGTTTTCGTTAATAAATTCTAACCACACCATAAGACTGTTGCTGTTCGACAGTCTATCCAAACCTTTAAGCAGAAATTAGGTGAACACCTACACGATTATGTAGAAAGGTTTAATGAATTGTTATACCAATGCCCACATCACGGCTTTGATAAGCCCACATGGCCCAAATATTATATGAGGGCCTTGATAGTGAAACCCGAATGCAGGTAGAAACAATGAGTGGTGGAGAATTTACCCATCAAGACCCAGATGAATGTTTTAACGAGTTGGTCGAGTTAGCGAAAAGACTCCGTCAATGGGCTTCAATGAGGAGCCCAAATAACTAGGAACCCTATCCACAGGGTCAATAGAGTCGATAATGGGTCAGATATCCTTAGCCGTCTAGAGGCCTTAAAGATGAACCAAGGGTCAGACCAGACTATGAGTTGTAATAGTGAGCCCAGAACATATCCATGTATCATTTGTGGTGATCAAAGTCATATAGGACCCTATTGTCCCCTGTTCTACCCTAGTGAAACTACCCGTGACCAGGTTAGTGTCCTACACGGTGGTATGAACTCTAAATATGAGGGTCGACCCAAGTTTGACCCATACTCTAATACCTATAACCCTGGTTGGAGACATAACCATAATTTTTCGTGGTCTACAGGTGCCCATCAAGGTAGCCCATCTAGCAACCCACCACCGGGCTTCCCTAGAACCAACCTCAAGTCCAAGAACCGAGCCAGTTGAACAAAAAGGTTTCGTCTCTAGAGGAAACTCTTAGACTCTTTATTGAAGTTAGTACCGAAATAATGCCGAGACTACCCAAAATTTTAAACTTTTAGGACATGAGTTTCGATAAAGTTCAACGTAACCAACAAAACAATAACCGAACTATTGCCAACATAGAAACTCGGGTAAGTCAACTCACAAATAGGTTAAATGATAGGAAAACGGAAAATTTCCTAGCCAAACAACTCCAAATCTGAAAGGGGTTAACCAGGTTAATGGGTCGGGTAGTTCTAAACACAATGAACATGTTGATAGACACATTTTTGTGTCTGATTTGTCCTCAGTGTCTCTATTGTTAGTCTCGATTTTTGTACTAATTTTGGTGTTTTTATGTTTGTTTAGGTGTTATTGGAGAATTACACCTATGCAGAAAAAGTTGCTCGAAAAGTGCTTTTTGGACCCCAGGAGGACAATTGCTATACGGACCCTCACTTTTACTAAGGGGCACCCACGGCTATATATAGCCCATTTATCCATCGCATCCATCTTCCTCATTTCAAATTTCTGGTTTTGGCGGGAAAAGAAGTTCTCACCTGCGAAGTTTGTGAATCGATTTCTGGACGGGTTTGGAGGAGATTAAATAGCTGGAACTAGCATAGAATATCATGTTTTTATTAAACAGGGTTGGTATGTCCTGTTTAAACAGATTAACTTGGGCTATTTCGTGGCGAGATAACAAAACAGGGGCAAGTGTTTGTCTACGTGAAGATAACTCGGATTTGGTTGAGACTGAGTGTGGAAAGTGAATGTTTTCACGAGTTTGCCGGAGTTCTAATGCAGTGACAGGCGTGTAGAAGATATTCGACAAAGATCGTATGCGGTCTAGAAGTAAAAAAGGAAAGAAAATATTTTCTTTAAACACCGAGTAATGGGAGGATTATATGCAATTATAATGTGATATTTCGGGGCTGTTTGATTATAAATAGGTGCTGGTATATCAGTGAGGGGGTACGGAGAGTTTGGGAGAGTTTAGAACACTACAGAGCCAAAAAAATCGAGTTGCAAAACCGCCATTGCTTCTTGCCAAGAAGGAACGAAGAACATAAGATGCCACAGAACCGTCGTTTATCTACAGTGACAACGACAAACCGATGTGGGTCGCAGAACCAAGTGACAGTGACACTACTATGTTATCGTTCTCTGTAACAGTGTTTGTAACAATTATAAACGTTGCAAACACCCGATTTTCATCATTTTCTCCATTTCATCTTTGTAAACACCCCTTGAGCAATAATAATGATTTTTGAGCGTGTTTCCAACATGATGAGCGGCTAATTCTCTCACAACCAAGGCAATGAGGAAGCTATTTATGCATGAATAATTGGTAATTATTTATTTTCTCTAATTTATAATTTATAATTCACTCAATCACTGCTTTTGCAGAGTTTTTAATTGTTTGCAAAATTTTCTTCATTAGTTGTGATTCAATTAGATAGGTTATGCTTTGTTTAGATAATATATGCTTAGGGATACAATTAATTTTTTGAGAATTTGTCTGATTATATGTGAATTAAGAAATAAGGGACTTAAAAGACAATTAAAGTTTTGGCTTATTTACCATAATTTATTCATGTGTAATAGTGGAATCAGTGTCTTGGTTATTCCTAATATCTTGAAATCAAATTTTGAGTTAAGTTTTCTTTATTTTTAAGTTTTATTAAGTCTAAAATCTATTGCTTTCACAAGTCTCAACGAACCTTTTACTACAACTCAATGAAAATCATACCAAGTTTTTAGCGCCGCTGCCGGGGAGTGGTTACATAATACACTCTGACTGATATCAATTTTTGTATATAGCTTATTTTTATTTTATTTTGTATATAATTTATTTTTCTCTTTTCTTTAGTTTCTTTTTACGCATTTTATTTGATTTTTTTTTAGGTACCTTAGCCTGAAGTGTTGTGGGTGAAAAGAAAGTATGCACTCACGAGATTTTGCAAAAGCCACTCGGAAGATCTATTAGAGGTTTGCTTAGCTCATTTTGGGTATGATTTTGATGATGATAGTGTTATTTGTGAAGTCAATTCCTTATTAGACTCCACACCGCTGTTAGACACTAATAACTGGAAACCCAAACTAGAACCTCTAAATCTGCCCGAGTCTCGACTAGTTCCATCAGTCGATAAAGCTCTGACCTTGACTCATCTTGATAATATTTATAATGAAACCGTTGTAAATGATAGTAGGTCTATTGATAGGTGTCGTAAAACACCTAATTTACTATTTAGTATTTATGCTTTCTTCGCTAGTTTTTCTGTAAATTATGTAACTTATGTTTACTTTTGAGCTAATCAGGTACAATGGAGTCATTATGATCAAAAGAAGGAGAAATCATTCATTTGGAGCGTAAGGGCGAAAGGTCAATCCATAGGCGAGCGATTCTTGGAGCCGTGAAAGTTATGCGCAAAGAAGGAAGTGAATAGGCGGTCGGTTCCGCAAAACCCGACAAGCCAAGTATCATTGTGGTGGCCCTTATCTTAAATGTTGTGCCAATAGCAATTTCCATCATTACCTTATACCAAAAATTCAGAGAAGAAAATCATTTATTTCTTCTTGAGGGCGGTTGTTGTTTGTCTGAGAATTAGAGAAATTATTCAGAGATTGAGGGAAGATGGTGAGGAAATTGAATGACATGGTAATTCTGAGTGCCTCGATACTCATAGAGTTGGTAGGGTTTGAACAAATATATGCTGTTGAATCTGAGAATATTTTACAGTTTCTGAGATGTGGTCGATCGATTCAGAGTTGGGGTTTGAGAAGAAGATTGATGGGTTTGAGATGATTGAGCATCTGATAAGCAAGGAAGAAGATGTAAAACAGATTTAAGGTGGGTTTGGTGTGATTTAGAGATTGGCAGGGTTGTTGAGAGTGAATCTGAGATGCTTAGGAGTTAGGGTTAGCAGAACTGAAATGGGTTTTGAGTAAATCTGTGTTGATATGGATCGATGGGATTTGTTTGAAGACTAAGGAAACATGGAACTTGGCAGGATTACTGGATTCAAATTGTTGGTTGTTATTGGCTATGGAGGTGTTGATGCAACTGATTTTGGTTTAATGAATCTGAGCTGCAACAGATGAACAAGATTGAGCAGAAATTGAAGTTCAAGCTCAGATGCTGAATTAGGGAGAGTATACAAGTGGGTTTTACATTGAATGAGAAGTATGGCCCGAGATGGGAATGTATGGTGAAGGGTACCGGGGGGATGGTACAATTGCAGTCTCGGTGGTCTTTGGTACTTCAAAGTGGAGTCTGGCGAGTTTTGTCTTTGCTAAAAATGAAATAGATGGAATTGGAGCTGTTAATGTATTACAATTAGCCGATCATTCTAATGTCTAACCAATGGGTATTGTTGAGGATGTTCTTGTGCAGGTTAATCAACTTGTATTTCCAGTGACTTTTGTGTGTTAGAGATGGATGAAGGTTCACCGGACTCGTCTCTTCCATTGCTACTTGGGCGTCCTTCATGAAAACGGCGAAAACCATAATTGATGTGGATAAGGGAACGCTAACCATGGAGTTTGATGGAGAAACAATACGTTTCAACATTTTCGAGACGATGAGATATCCTAGTGATGTCCACTCTTGTTTCTCCATTGATGTTATGGATTCATTGGCACAACAAATGTTTGAATTAAATCGGTGATGATGCTTTGGAAATGTGTTAACTACATCCATGGATAATGGTGTAGAGTGTGGTAATGAAGTCAATGAAGCCCTTGGTGATCTTAATTCACTACAAGGATGCCCGGAAACTCATAATATCTCTTTTATTTCTTTACCATGCAAAATGATGAAAAGCTTGTACCTTCAATTGTTAAATCTCCAATTTTAGAATTGAAACCTCTTCCCACCACCTAAAGTACTTGTACTTGGGTGATAATGAAGAGTTACCCGTGATTGTTTCTAATGAGCTTAATGATTTACGGGAGCAAAAACTTTTAAGGGTGCTAAGGAAGTACAAGACGGCCATAGGATGGACAATTGCCGATATCAAGGGTATAAGCCCTGCCGTTTGTATGCACAAATTTCGTTTGGAGGATGATGCAAAGCCTACTAGGGAAGCGCAACGTCGTTTGAATCCTCCCATGATGGAAGTTGTGAAAAAGGAAATACTCAAGCTTTTGGAAGTGGGTGTTATCTACCCCATATCCGATAGCAAGTGGGTAAGCCCGGCACAAGTAGTACCAAAGAAATCAGGTGTGACAAAGTGGTGGAGAATGATAAGAATGAGCTTGTCCCAACTCGTGTGCAAACCGGTTGGAGGGTTTGTATTGATTACAGGAAATTGAATGCCACCACTAGAAAGGATCATTTTCCATTACCTTTTATTGATCAAATGCTTGAACGTTTAGCTGGACACTCTTATTATTGCTTTCTTGATGGCTATTCGAGGTTATAATCGATTGTGATAGCGGGAGGACCAAGAGAAAACCACTTTCACTTGTCCTTTCGGTACTTTTGCTTATAGAAGGATGCCTTTTGGCTTATGCAATGCTCCAGCTACTTTTCAAAGGTGTATGGTAAGTATCTTTTCTAATATGTTGAAAACATAATCGAAGTGTTCATGGATGACTTTAGTGTTTTTGGTGATTCATTTGACCATTGCTTGAACAATTTGTCTCTAATCCTTGAACGATGTGTTGAAACAAATCTTGTGCTAAATTTGGAGAAGTGCCATTTCATGGTAACTCATGGCATAGTGTTAGGCCATATAATATCTTCTAAAGGCTTGGAAGTCGATAAATCTAAGATAGACCTTATTCGTGCTCTAACCCCTCCCACTACGGTGAGGGAGATACGTTCTTTTCTTGGTCATGCAGGTTTCTATCGTAGATTCATCAAGGATTTTTCCAAGATAGCATCACCACTTTGTAACTTATTGCAAAAAGATGTGGTTTTTAACTTTGATGAAAAATGTATGGTGGCATTCAATCGTTTGAAAGAACTTTTGATTTCAGCCCCTATCATTAAACCACCGGATTGGAGTAAACCTTTTGAGTTCATGTGTGATGCAAGTGACTATGCGGTTGGTGCGGTGCTTGGGAAACGTGTGGGGAAGCTTCCTCATGCTATTTATTATGCTTCTAGGATGTTAAATGAGGCTCAACAAAACTACACAACCACTTAAAAAGAGTTATTAGCCATTGTTTTTGCTTTAGAAAAGTTTCGCTCTTATCTAATTGGTACAAAAGTTGTTGTTTTTTCTGATCATGCAGCTCTTAAGTACTTGCTTACAAACAAATTAAGAGGCGAAACCGAGGCTCATACGGTGGATTTTACTCTTGCAAGAGTTTGATATTGAAATAAAGGACACGAAAGGAATTGAGAACACCGTTGCGGATCACTTGAGCCGACTTGCTGTGGACAAGGAGACTATCCCATTGCGTGAAAGTTTCCCGGATGAGCAACTATTCTCAATTGCCTTTGGAGAACCATGGTATGCTGATATTGTTAATTACTTAGTTTCTAAACAAATCCCAAAGAACTTGTCTCATGCTGAGAGGGACAAACTTAAGAGGTTAGGGAACCAATACATATGGGATGATCCATACTTATGGAAACATGGTAGTGACCAAGTAATACGAAGGTGCGTTCCCGAATCTGAATTTAATTCTATCTTGTCTTTTGTCACTCTTATGCTTATGAGGACATTTTGGGAGTAAGAGAACCGCTCACAAGGTACTTGAAAGTGGTTTTTATTGGCCAACTTTGTTTAAGGATGCACATATATTTTGTACAACTTGTGATAGGTGCCAAAGAACCGGCAATCTAGGTGCCCGAAATCAAATGCCACAAACTTTTATTCAATTTATTGAAGTTTTGATGTATGGGGTATTGATTTTATGGGGCCTTTTGTCAACTCCCATGGGAATTTTTATATCTTACTTGCGGTTGATTATGTCTCGAAATGGGTGGAAGCTAAGGCCACCCCAACTAATGATTCTAAAGTGGTTTCATTTTGTGCAAGCTAATATTTTTGCAAGGTTTGGAATTCCAAGGGCCATAATTAGCGATGGGGTTCTCACTTCAAAAACGAGGATTTTGCAAAGCTTGTTGACGAAGTACAATGTGTCGCACAAGATTGCAACACCTTATCATCCCCAAACCAATGGACAAGCCAAGGTGTCTAATCGGGAGGTGAAATCCATTCTAGAAAAGACGGTGAATCCAACAAGGAAGGATTGGAGCATGCGACTTAATGATGCTTTGTGGGCGTATAGAACCGCATATAAAACACCTATTGGGATGTCTCCCTTTAGGCTTGTTTATTGTAAACCTTGTCACTTACCCGTGGAAATTGAGCATAAGGCGTTTTGGGCTATTAAGCAATGCAATATGGAGATGGATGGGGCTGGAAATCAAAGGAAGTTACAACTCCAAGAGCTAGAGGAGCTTCGCAATGATGCATTTGAAAGCTCGCGCATTTATAAGGAAAAGACGAAGGCATTTCATGATAACATGATTTCTAGGAAACAATTTTGCATAGGGCAGAAAGTGCTTTTGTTTAATTCTCGCTTGCATTTATTTCCGGGTAAATTAAGGTCACGATGGATCGGACCTTTTATTGTTACTAATGTGTTTTCTCATGGTGCAGTGGAAATTCGTAGCATAGCTACAGGGAAAGAACTTAAAGTTAATGGGCACCGGTTGAAACCATATTATGAGAATTTCACTTCCGAAGTGGTGGAAGGAGTTAACTTTGTGGATGTGCTCCTCCGGAGGAGTCATAGAAAGCAAGGAGATAGTCGGGCTGATGACTTTAAACCAAGCGCCAAATGGGAGGCAACCCATCGGATGAGTATTTCTTGTCTTGTTTTTAGCTTTTTCTTGTCTTGTTTTTATTTTTTCTGATTTCTTGTTAGAATTTCCCACCTTGACTTACATTGGACGATTCAATTACATTGAGGACAATGTAAAGTTTAAGTGTGGGGGAGTGGTTTCCGTTGTAAATTTTTGAAATTTTCAACTTTTGTGTAAAATAGTGAATAAGAAAACTGCAACTTGTAGTTAGTTTAGAGTCACATAGTATACATGTCGCTAATATTACATCGAGAATCTCATAATAGTGACTGAACTTAGAGATGACAGAGAACATGATCGGGTTTCTTAATTGTATGAGAGTTAAAGTTGGATTTAACCATGCCAGTGGCAAATAAGGTGCAGACTGAATTCGGTATTAGAGTAGTGATCCCCTATAGTGGAGACTACCTATGTTACATAATGTGAGGCATCAACCTTCAATTCTTTGTACCTGTCTAAATTTGTGCTTTTTGAGTGTGTGTCACCGTACGTAAATTCCGGGCAGAATGGTGAGCTGTCCAACCTCCCACCATAGAAGCACTATTTTGATCTCTTGAGTGATATTTTTATCAACCATGATGGTGACATCGAATTGCTAACTTACATACCACTTGTAATCTTGTTCGCAGTTAGCACCATCCACCTTATCTCTCTCTACACCAACAGGTCCATAGAAACACCATCATCATCAACAAGAGGAGCATTACAAATTTGAAGGAAAGTTGAACACGTTCATGGTTTACAAGCAACGGTACAAAATTGAGCAGATTTCAGATTCAAGTATAGCAACAAAACAAGGAGCAGAATTTTTATAAGTTGAAGACTATTGTACAAGAGTGAAAATTATCAAAGATGAGAGTTCGAGAAGTTTATGATATCAAGACATACAAGTTGTGAAGAATCAAGCGGTAAAGTACTTACACCATGGCCTTTGTACTTACATTTTTATTTTATTTGTATTTTACTTTCTTTTGTCGAAAAAAAAAAAAAAAAAAAAATATTATATTTTGAGTTTGTATAGTTCGTTTTTAGTTTTGTATTCAATAAAGTCAATGGAAGAAGGAATATCTATAATGAAGTTTCAAGCGACAAGGAATTTGAGGGAAAGAATCATATTGTCGAGATTCTACGAAGTTCAAGAGTTATCATCAAGAGTTGAAGACCGAAGACGAAGATGAAGACACCGATAGAAGACCGAAGACGTTTCTATGGATGCTGTGAGAGTGGTGCTAGCTGCACGCCGAACGGATAACAATGTAAGTAAGCATATTCCCACCTTCGTTAAGTGGTTGATTTCCTTTCTTAGAGATCGTCAGAAAAATGGGTTTTCAAAAATGAATAAAAGATGTGGGTTTTTAAAACTTCGGAGGGTTATACCTTCCTACCATTCAACGTGTCGCAGATTCTCTCTTCATTCCAACCTCGGACACATGTGTGACCCATAAAAAGTTGTTTATTATTGAGAGCAACTTCATAAAACCCTTTCTTGTGAGGCGTAGTCGAGACTTTCGATCACTCCGAACCCGAATTTTTGTCGAGAAGGGATGGTTATTTCTCTCTCAACTTTTAAGAATGAGATTGTGTTCATTTATGTGTCTAACTTCTTATGACTAGTGTGCGGAATTTCTATGTCTTCTTAGCGCGTTGGATGCTATCATTACGGAGAACTAGTAAGTTGGAAAATAGGTTTTGTGGGTATATCTCTAGTAAACCCTCACGAGACTATAACTCGTCCACTAGGGACACTTAGTGGTTTAAAGGCTTGTTATTTATGCTAAAAGTGACCGTAGCCTCGACGACACGGAGTTGTATGTATTCTTTAGAATTGTTTTGTTTAATTTGCTCGAGGACTAACAAAGTCTAAGTGTGGGGGAATCTGATAGGTGTCGTAAAACACCTAATTTACTATTTAGTATTTATGCTTTCTTCGCTAGTTTTTCTGTAAATTATGTATCTTATGTTTACTTTTGAGCTAATCAGGTACAATGGAGTCATTATGAGCAAAAGAAGGAGAAATCATTCATTTGGAGCGTAAAGGGCGAGAAGGTCAATTCATAGGCGAGCGATTCTTGGAGCCAAATGTTATGCTTTTTAACAAGGAAGTGAATAGGCAAATCGGTTCCGCAAAACTGACAAGCCAAGTATCATTGTGGTGGCCCTTATCTTAAATGTTGTGCCAATAGCAATTTCCATCATTACCTTATACCAAAATTTGAGAAGAAAATCATTTATTTCTTCTTGAGGGCTACCGTTGTTTGTCCGAGAATTAGAGAAATTATTCGAGATTGAGGGAAGATGGTGAGGAAATTTAATGACTGCACTGAAGTGCCTCGATACTCATGGAGTTGGTAGGGTTTGAACAAATATATCTTTGTTGAATCCGAGAAGATTTTGCGCTTCGAGATGTGGTCGATCGATTCGAGTTGGGGTTTGAGAAGAAGATTGATGGGTTTGAGATGATTGAGCATCCGATAAGCAAGGAAGAAGATGTAAAACAGATTTAAGGTGGGTTTGGTGTGATTTAGAGATTGGCAGGGTTGTTGAGAGTGAATCTGAGATGCTTAGGAGTTAGGGTTAGCAGAACTGAAATGGGTTTTGAGTAAATCTGTGTTGATATGGATTGATGGGATTTGTTTGAAGACTAAGGAAACATGGAACTTGGCAGGATTACTGGATTCAAATTGTTGGTTCTTTGTTGGCTATGGAGGTGTTGATGCAACTGATTTTGGTTTAATGAATCTGAGCTGCAACAGATGAACAAGATTGAGCAGAAATTGAAGTTCAAGCTCGAATCTTTGGTTAGGAGAGTATACAAGTGGGTTTCTGTTGAATGAGAAGTATGGCCTGAGATGGGAATGTATGGTGAAGGGTACCAGGGGATGGTACAATTGCAGTCTCAGCTGGTGCTGGTACTTCAAAGTGGAGTCTGGCAGTTGGTTGTGCTGTTAAGCTGAAATAGATGGAATTGGAGCTGTTAATGAAGCAACAGGATGAAGTTTCAGTTGCAGAATTACAAGGAGCTACAATGGGTGTTTACAAAAGGGGTTACTGATGCTTTGTTCTCGACAGATAAAGAGGATGTTGTGAAGCCATGAATTCAGTGAAGCAAATGATATGGAGGCGATGGATTGCAGCCAGGAATGGACCTAGGGATTTGAACTGAAGTTGGATGCTGCTGTAGGTTTTTGAGATGAACTACATATGAAGAAGATAATGAACTACAGATGATGCTGCAAACTAAGTAGAAGCAGTGACCGAAATTGGTATTGCAGGTGGACTGTGGTGCCTGGTATTGTTGAGTGAATGCGAATTGATAGTTTGCAGCTTAAGCTGTTGATGGAGCATAGATGAGGAATTGAAACTGCAGTGGTGTGTCGATTCTAATGTTGCAGTGAGGGAATGTATTGTTTGAGGTGATGAGTCAAGGATGGATTTGGTGGTGACTGAATGGTGATTATCAAAGGCAGATGACTCAAGTGGCTATGGCTCAGATTGTTTGCAATGGTTGCGAGCAGGGCAATAATGCAGAGATGGCAGGAAGATGGCAGAGGTTCATGGCACTGGGTATTATGAATGCTTTTGAGCTTGTCTTTGGTTCGATTGGTGCTGCAATAAGCTCTGGAGGATTGACTCAGGCGGTGCTCTTACTGGTTACATGCTAGGGACTTAAGATTTGAGGCAATGAATGAGGCATGTGTTGGTTGCATTAGCTGTGCTACTGTCGAGATGAAATGAATGTAGATGCTACAGAAAGAGCATGAAGAAGAGATGAAGCAAGCCACTACTCTAGTGGTGTCAGATGGAATTGTTAAGGATTGACTGAGGATGCTGTCTGTGTGTTGATGGCTTGACAGATTTGTATGGAACTCAACTGGTTGTGGTTGGCTGTGTGGTGGACCTGATCTATTGCTGCAAAGTGGTTGGAGTTGCAACTCAGTAAGCTAGCCATGGCTGGTGCTTTTGCCTTGATGGAGCTGTGTAGTGCAGTGCAATATTGTGTTTGCAGATATAGGTTGAGAGCTTGTGATGATTGTTGTGAAGGTTTGAGCTCAATGTGAGAATGGTGGTGATTTGGATTTCAAAATAACAAAAACAGGGAAGATATGGCTTGATTGAAGCTGCAGTTGTGAAGGCATAGCCATGATGGCTGTATGGGCAATGATGAAGCACAATCATAGCAAATGACCTTGGCCTAGATCTCATTCAGATGAGTTAGCCTAGTCAGTTCACCTGACTATCTGACTCATGTCTAACTCAGTCCTGACTCATTTTAGCTCAGTGACTCGGTATGAATCGTTGCTTGACCTGATTTGACTCGGTCTGACCGAGTTGACCCGAGCTGACTCGTTGACTGGTGACCGGGCGGACTTTGCCGGTCACCTGAGCTACTTTTCCTCTTGGGATTCGAGCCAATTTCCGACCACAATACCCGTTTTCCAAATGACCGTTTTGGGCGGAGTTTTCACATGGGTTTTTCTCACACATGGGCTTGGTGGACTTCTATCTTTTGGACCTTTGAAGATTAGACCTAATTTTGGAAACAAGAGAGCTATTTAAAGGAAAGACTTCTACAACTTTGGATGATATATATTTTTTCTTGGAACTTTTGGAGAGCCGGTTTTTTTTTACGCTTCTAGGGTTTGCTTTTGTTCATCTTCTTCTTTTCAATTATTATTATTACGATGAACTCCATAGCTATGAGTAGCTAAACATATTATTGGTTATTGGATAAAAGTTGATTTCCAACATGTTATTTGATTCAATGAATTAGTTTTGTCTCAATATTTTATTGTTTGTGATTCACAAGTAATAGTGTTATATGATTTGATAGTTTGTTTGGTTGAGTCCTAATCAATCCGATTTACATTCATCTCTAGAGCTATATTAGGGTTTTCAATACGAAAAAGTTGTTTATCCCTGATTCTAAGTAGCATAATTGTGGGTAGTGCTTGTAGTGATATATCCTACTAGTCACAAGTGAATCATAACTTTTGTTAAAACGTTTAGTGCTTTTACACATTCGTTTGCATTGATTAGTCTTATTCCATATAACTTATTGCTTTTAGGGAGTTAAATCTAATTGTGCTTTTACACTTTAGGTTGCTTTCTAGGAAGAATTCACATATGCATCTTTTAATGTGGTTGTGATGAAAACAGGGAATTAGCCGGAAATACTTGCGATCAAGGTATCCTAGGACTATTAGTAGATGAGAGATTAAAATACCAATTCTAATCATTGATGAAAATACATGTTTGTGAATGATACTATCCCTTGACCAATATCTTCTCCTTATTGATTATTCCAACTATTTGCTTTGCTCTATTTTATTTGTACTTTAGTATTTCGCTTAAACAACAAACATCCCCCCTTGGTTACTTTAGAAACTGAAAATCGCATAACAACAATTGCCTCTCTGTGGATACGAACTCTTCCTTACCTTGTACTTCATTTAAATTTAGTGAGTAAGAAAGTGAAATTATTTTTGACGGATTGACAACCGATCATCTATGAGTCATTATATCATTGCTCCATTGAGCCATTGTTCAACGAGTGAATTTGAGCCAATATCGATCACTTCTAAAGTTATTTCCGCCGATTTAGAGCCGATTTAGGGAGTGCACCTCAACAAGAATCTACTGAACAGTTTATACCTCTTTATGTGAATGATTTACATATCTTGACAATGCATCGATTGATTATTAAGGATTGTTTTATATGGGGAATGGATTCACATATGTCTTTGGATGATTATAGTGTTTGCAGGTGCATATTTTCAGCTAACCGGATTAGTTGGGTTGATCCCCAACTTTTCAGACTCTATATATATGATTGGCAGCTTACTTTGGGGTGCCAACCTCACCTTGTTTGAGACTACGTGCTATCGGCAAAGCGTGGAAACAAATACCCTTCGCTTAATGGGAGTCAACCCATCGATTTGTTCCCTGCACTCTATCTTTTATTTTTATCGTATTTTAAAATTTTCCACCTTAATGTCTACGTTGGATGACTCAATTACATTGAGGACAATGTAATGTTTAAGTGTGGGGGAGTGGTATTTTCATTAGGAATTATGATTTAAAGAAGAAAAAAAATGTTATGACCAGCTGTTGAGCGGGTTTTAAAAAAACATGACCAAATGTTTAGCATGTCTTTTTCATTCATTTTCGTATTTTTCATTTTATGACCAGCTGTTTAGCGGGTCTGCATTAAAAAAAAAAATGATGACCAGCTGTTGAGCGGGTCTATTCTTTTTGTTATCATGTTATGACCAGCTGTGGAGCGGGTTTCTTATCATATTATGACCAGCTGTTGAGCGGGTCTATTCCTTTTCTTATCATGTTATGACCAGCTATGGAGCGGGTCAATTTTCTGTTTTGCTCGAGGACTAGCAAAATATAAGTGTGGGGGTGTTGATAAGACGTAGGTGCTACATTTTATACCCATATTTATATTAGTTAGGACTCGATATTTTGGCTAATAACACTATTTTAGTGCTTTTGTAGAAAGTGCAAGTGAATCCGATCACGGGTCAAACAATTAGCCAAATTGGGAGTTATAATGGTGTTTGCGACAAAAGGAACTAATGCTGCTGTGAGCTGCCGATACTTGCTACACCACTTCCAACATTTTCAAGGTTAGAAAATCATGCCTGTGTGCACTGCAGGAAATAGTGGCACGTGTTTCATGCTAGTAGGCTGAAGAAATTGGAAAAGGAATTGTCATTTCCTATTCAAGCAGGTCGTTCTCCTTTTGCCGATGAAGTCTGAGTTCTCGGTCCGCAACATCAGCAGCATCAGGCTCATGCAGGCGGGTTAGTGATTGATTGAAGTGACTGTTGGGTTAGGATTTCGAGTGTTCTTGGGAAAAATAGTTGAGCTCGAACTGGAGATGGAGATTATTGCAGGTTCTCTTTTGACTGGCAGTAACGGATCATCCCGATGGTAAGAGGACTCAGTAGAGTTTCTCGACAGAGAAACAGACAGCAAGAGATAAAATGGGTTGAGGCTGTTAACGGGTTGCTGCCATGGAGAAGAAGAGTTGAGCTGTGAAGCTGGTGGCTGCTGGTATAGTTTGTGGTGGCTTTCTGCAGTATTTCACGCGTAAATGAAGATGGGTTTAAGCTGAGGTTCTTAACTGATAAATACACACAGTAGGAGATGATGGAAGCGGTTTTGGTCGTTGTGAACTCTTAGGGCAGTCGACAATGAAGGTTGGCCGAGTTCGACAGTGGTTTGGTCGAGTTTCTGCATAAAGAAAACAACAAGAGCATTGAGCAGTTGCCGTTAATCATGGAGTCTGAATTTGGAAGGCAGAAGTTGGATGGATGGAATTAATTGATGGTGCAGGCACGATGCAGATGGAGTATGGAGATGGCGGTGATGTGTTCGAGTTGTTTGCAACCAAGTTAAAAAAGGCGCTGGTGGTTTGAACGTGTTTGAATGGGCAGTGGTCGTAACTGAACAGCTGCTGTCAGAGATGAGTCCATGGTGCGAGATTGGGATATCAAGGAGAGATGCCGACTGAATAGGTTGCTGGTGGTAATGTTCGTCTGCCGGTAACAAGAAATCAAGCTATCTGAGGAGTAGAAACCGTGAGAACAAACAGACCGAACTGAGTTTGGGTCCGAATAAAAGATGGCGGTTGATTATAGCTGAATTCATAGATGGAGTGCTTGTGTTTTGGCTGCAATCAGTTGTAATGGCTGTATGCACGGAGAAGAAGCAATTGGGCATTCGATAGGGAGCCACTGCAGCTGAAATTATGAAGACGAAGCCAAGCTACGAATCTGACTATTGGTGATGGAATTTTGATCGTTCTCGATGAGTTGGTTGCAACAAGAGGGGTTGGTTGAGAAGTTTGTCGGCTGGATTAGTGGTCAGGGTTTGGACTGGCTCTGCTCGATGGTTCTTACTGTGGGTCCTTGGTGCTGTCTGTAGCAGAGAAGGAGCTTGGACGTGGTTCAGATCTTAGAACCTAAAATAAGAAAGTTCTTTTCTTGTTTAACAAATGAAGTTAGATGGACACGTTAGCCACCTCCTTTAATGTGGGAGCATAAGAGATTTTGCTGTCAAACACGTACTTTTGTGTGGTGGAGAAAGTCACCAAGACATTTCCCAAATTTAGACTCCATGATTAACGACAACTGCTCAATGCTCTTGCTGTTTTCTTTGCGCAGAAACTCGACCAAACCACTGTCGAACTCGGCCAATCTTCATTGTCGACTGCCCTAAGAGTTCACATCGACCAAAACCGCTTCCATCATCTCCTGCTGTGTGTATTTATCAGTTAAGAACCTCATCTTAAACCCATCTTCATTTACGCGTGAAATACTGGCAGAAAGCCACCACAAATTATACCAGCAACCACCAGCTTCACAGCTCAACTCTTCTTCTCCAAGGCAGCAACCTGTTAACAGCCTCAACCCATTTTCTCTCTTGCTGTCTGTTTCTCTGTCGAGAAACTCCACTGAGTCCTCTTACCATCGGGATGATCCGTTACTGCCAGTCAAAAGAAAACCTGCAATAATATCCATCTCCAGTTCGAGCTCAACTATTTCTCCCAAGAACACTCGAAATCCTAACCCAACGGTCACTTCAATCAATCACTAACCCGCCTGCATGAGCCTGATGCTGCTGATGTTGCGGACCGAGAACTCAGACTTCATCGGCAAAAGGAGAACGACCTGCTTGAATAGGAAATGACAATTCCTTTTCCAATTTCTTCAGCCTACTAGCATGAAACACGTGCCACTATTTCCTGCAGTGCACACAGGCATGATTTTCTGACCTTGAAAATGTTGGAAGTGGTGTAGCAAGAATCGGCAGCTCACAGCAGCATTAGTGCCTTTTGTCGCAAACACCATTATAACTCCCAATTTGGCTAATTGTTTGACCCGTGATCGGATTCACTTGCACCTTCTACAAAACACTAAAATAGTATTATTAGTTGAAAATATCGAGTCCTAACTAATATAAATATGGGTATAAAATGTAGCACCTACGTGCTTATCAACACCCCCCACACTTATATTTTGCTAGTCCTCGAGCAAAACAGAAAATTGGTCATAACATGATAAGAAAGGAATAGACCCGCTCAACAGTGGTCATAATATGATAAGAAACCCGCTCCACGCCTGGTCATAACATGATAACAAAAAGAATAGACCCGCTCAACAGTGGTCATCATTTTTTTAATGCACTGCTTAAACAAATACCGGTCATAAAATGAAAAATACGAAAATGAATGAAAAAGACCCGCTAAACAGCTGGTCATGTTAATTTGGTCATAAGTCCTACTGTTTGTATGCATCAGATCTATTTAGAGGAAGATACCAAACCTTCTAGGGAGATGCAACGAAGACTAAACCCTAATATGAAAGAAGTAGTTCGAACCGAGGTTCTTAAGTCGTTAGATGCGGGCATTATCTACCCCATTTCGGACACTAAGTGGGTCGGCCCGCTTCGTGTTGTTCCCAAGAAATCCGTATTACAAAGAGTCCGAATGATAATAATGAGTTAATCCCAACCCGAGTGACCACGGGTTGGCGTGTTTGTATTGACTATAGGAAATTGAACAAGGTCACTAGGAAGGACCACTTGCCCCTTCCCTTCATCGACCGGATGCTAGAGATTAGTGGACATAGTCATTCACGCTTTTTAGATGGTTACTCGGCTATAATCGATCGTTATTGCCCCAAGACCGTGAGAAAACCACTTTTACCCGTCCCTTTGGTACCTTTGCGTATAGACGCATGCCTTTCGGCTATATAACGCCCCTGCGATTTTTCAGCGTTGCATGATGAGCATATTTTCGATATGGTAGAACGGTTCTTGGAGGTCTTTATGGATGATTTTTCAAGTGTTTGGTTCGTCTTTCGATGAGTGCTTGCATCATTTGTCATTAGTGTTGACTAGGTGTAAGGAAAAGAATCTAGTGCTTAATTGGGAGAAATGTCATTTCATGGTTCGATCAGGAATTGTCTTAGGGCATATTTTATCTTCTAAGGGTATAGAGGTAGATAAAGCCAAAGTTGACCTTATCAAAACTTTACAGTCCCAAAACCGTAAGAGATATTAGGTCATTCTTAGGGCATGCGAGTTTTTATCGTCGATTCATTAAGGATTTTAGCTTGATTTCTAGACCTCTTTGCAATTTGCTTGCAAAAGATGTTAAGTTTGTCTTTGATGATTCTTGTTTAGAGGCTTTTGAGAAGCTTAAGACTTTACTCACTACCGCCCCCATAGTCCAGGCACCTAATCGGAACCTACCCTTTGAGATCATGTGCGATGCTTGATTATGCTATTGGTGTTGTGCTAGGTCAGCGAGAAAACAAATTACTTCATGTGATTTACTATGCTTGCAAAACTCTGAATGATGCCCAGTTGAACTATACCGCTACAGAGAAGGAACTGTTGGCCATTGTGTTTGCCTTAGACAAGTTTAGACCCTATCTCTTAGGTTCTAAGATTGTAATCTATACCGATCATGCTGCTCACGAAATACCTTTTTGTCTAAGAAGGATACCAAACCTAGATTGATTAGATGGATCCTTTTATTACAAGAATTTTGTCCAGACATTAGAGACAAAAAGGGTGCAGAAAATGTAGTAGTAGACCACTTGTCTAGGCTGGTTGTTAGTTCCCCTAATGATTCCCTTCATATAAGGGATAGCTTTCCTGATGAACAATTGTTCTCTGTTTCCCAATCACCTTGGTATGCAAATATAGTGAATTATCTTGTTACTGGTCGAATGCCCCAACATTGGGATAAACAAGATCGTTCTAGGTTTTTAGCCGAGGTTAAGCACTTCTTTTGGGATGATCCTTATTTGTTTAAGTATTGTCCAGACCAGATTATGTATACCTGAGAGTGACTAGTCCAGTATTATTTCCTTTTGTCATGATCATGCTTGTGGGGGTCACTTTAGTGCTAAGAAGACTGCTGCTAATATATTGCAGTGTGGATTCTATTGGCCTTCGTTGTTTAAATACTCCCACAGTTATTGTGTTACTTGTGAACGTTGCCAGAAATTAGGAACCATTTCTCGTAGGAATATGATGCCCTTGAACCCTATTTTAGTTGTTGAGGTCTTTGATGTGTGGAGTATTGACTTTATGGGTCCGTTTCCTAATTTTTTTGGTAACCTATACATCCTTGTCGCTGTAGACTATGTCTCTAAGTGGATTGAGGCGGTTGCGTGTAAAACCAATGACCATAGGGTTGTGATTGAGTTCTTGAAAGATAATATACTTACACGTTTTGGTACACCGCGGGCTATAATTAGTGATGGCGGGTCGCACTTTTGTAATGGACCTTTTAAGCTTTTGATGAAGAAATATGGTATTACACATAAGGTAGCTACCGCGTATCATCCACAGACTAGTGGTCAGGTAGAGGTTTCCAATAGGGAGATAAAACGTATATTAGAGAAAACAGTTATTCCTAATCGGAAAGAGTGGTCGTCTAGGCTTACTGATGCCTTATGGGCTTACCGTACTGCTGTTTATGGGTGAAAATCTTTTCTGCCGATTTCGGTAAATTCGGTGGATGAGTGAGAAACTGGTTCAAACCCTAAACAAATGTGCTGCACGTGAGCACTTTATAGATTCGAGAGATCAATCTGTACAAGTCCGGCCTAAACCAAGAAATTGTCGTTCCCGGACTTGCTTCAGTCACAAAGTGGAGGAGAAGGGTTGATTTGGGGAGGGAAGCAAAGAAAGGTGTTGAGACCGAATAGTGCGGGAGAGTAGTGTCTCGACTTGTATCGAGAAAGTGGAACCTTCGGAAGCTTGCAAGAGATGAAAGCTTTTTGGAGAGCTTGCAAAGTTGCCTTTTACGAGAGTGTAGTATTTTTCTCCCCGACCGAGACTTGTTGTCTGTGGAAATAGGTAAGACCTATTTATACAAGTCGAGATTGAAACGTACCCTGGACTCATGAAGGAAGAGAGTAAAGGGTGAAATAATGGGAAGAGGTGGTAACTGCATGGTGTTAATGGGTGAAAACGTTTTTATCATTATTTCCTCATTTATTTGACCGCTTTATTCCTTTTCACGCTTTCTTAATGTGAGCATAGTGTACGCTGCAAGATGTGACCGCCAAACCAAAACCCTGGAAAGCATCCCCGCCTTGTGTTGATATCTCGAGTGTTGGTTGCACCTTAAGTGCAAGTGGCGCCGCTAGTGGCGCGTGTGGCATGTGCGGAATGCCTTGTTGCGGGTTGTACCTCGAGCGAAAGTGGCAATGCCAGAGCTGCTAGTAGCGTGCGTGGCATGTGCCAATGGCATGTGCGAGAATGCCTTGGTGGTAGGTTGTACGTTGAGTGCAAGTGGCAATGCCGTGAGCTGCTAGTGGCGTGCGTGGCATGTGCCAATGGCATGTGCGGAATGCCTTGGTGGTAGGTTGCATGGTTTGCGAGTTAGGATACCAGCGTGCATTTAAGGGGCACGACTAGGTGATGAAGGCTACCAGCGAGCGTGTTGGCATGTGCCAATAACATGCGTGGTCGTTAGGGCCGTGGCCTTGGTAGGAAAAGCTACCAGCGAGCATGTTGGCATGTGCCAATGGCATGCGTGGCCGCTAGGGCCGTGGCCTTGGTAGGAAAAGCGCAAAATGAGCATGTTGGCATGTGCCAATGGCATGCGTGGCCGTTAGGGCCGTGGCTTTGGTAGGAAAAGCTACCAGCGAGCATGTTGGCATGTGCCAATGGCATGCGTGGCCGTTAGGGCTGTGGCCTTGGTAGGAAAAGCTACCAGCGAGCATGTTGGCATGTGCCAATGGCATGCGTGGCCGTTAGGGCCGTGGCCTTGGTAGGAAAAGCTACCCGCGAGCATGTTGGCATGTGCCAATGGCATGCGTGGCCCGACTTGGCCTAGGTTGCATGGTTTGCAAGCCTAGGGCGCTATATTTGGCATGTGCCAATGGCATAGCGGCTTGGAAATATGGCTTGTGGTGCGTGTTGGCATGTGCCAATGGCACGTACGGCCATGTTGACCTAGTTGCACGTTTTGCAAGCCTAGGGCGCTATATTTGGCATGTGCCAATGGCATAGCGGCTTGGAAATATGGCTTGTGGTACGTGTTGGCATGTGCCAATGGCACGTACGGCCATGTTGACCTAGTTGCACGTTTTGCAAGCCTAGGGTGCTATATTTGGCATGTGCCAATGGCATAGCGGCTTAGTTTGGCATGGTTGCCAATGAGTGCGATATGTAGTTTGGTTTTGGCGTCGCTGCCATGGTGCGCAGTGTGCGGCTTGGTTTTGGCGTTGTTGCCATGGTGCGCAGTGTGCGGCTTGGTTTGGCATTGTTGCCATGGTGCGCAGTGTCCGGCGTGGTTTGGCATTGTTGCCATGGTGCGCAGTGTGCGGCTTGGTTTGGCATTGTTGCCATGGTGCGCAGCATGCGGCTTGGTTTGGCATTGTTGCCATGGTGCGCAGCATGCGGCTTGGTTTGGCATTGTTGCCATGGTGCGCAGTGTGCGGCTTGGTTTGGCATTGTTGCCATGGTGCGCAGGGTGCGGCTTGGTTTGTCATTGTTGCCATGGTGCGCAGTGTGCGGCTTGGTTTGGCATTGTTGCCATGGTGCGCAGTGTGCGGCTTGGTTTGGCATTGTTGCCATGGTGCGCAGTGATGTCTCGGTGGGTTTTGGAATTAGGGTTACGTGTCAAAACCCTAATCGGTATTTTGAAAAAATACCCCTATTAATTATTTACACCTGAGTTAAATGCTCTTAGTTAATGTGTTGCGGGTAACACTAGGTCATAGGGTTTTACGATTTTACCCCTTGTTTAAAAACCACCATCAACATTAAGTCCCCGCTTAGCTCTGGAGCAGGGGGCTTTGTTGCGAGGTAAGCATAAGATGGTGACAAACTATCAACAACAAACCGTAAAGAGAATTGAGGAGGCTTGTCTGACCTTTTATAAATAGGATTTGGAATCCTTGCCTCTAGTAGTTTTGCATAAATCCGGAGGCTGGCACAATTGGTGGGGCCGGTGCAGCTTGGGCGACGTTGGGAAAGCGCGTGAGTTGGGAACCGATTGTGCTAGGCCCCGGGTGGGACCGGCGCAAGGTGTGGAAGTTGTGCGTGCTTGCAGGCGTGACTTGGGCGGCCATTGGGAAGTCGGCGCAATTGGTGGGGCCTAGTGCAACTTGGGCGACGTTGGGAAGTTGGCGTGAGTTGGGAAGGCGATTGTGCTAGGCCGGTGGGACCGACGCAAGGTGTGGAAGTCTGTGCGTGCTTGCTTTGGCATGACCGATGTAAACAAGGAGGGAGTTTCTTCATATAGCAAAGTTTCCTTATCTTGCTTTCCTTCACGTGCGGCTTCAATTAGGGCATTGTTCATGCTAAAATCTGGAAGAGTTATGTCCCTCATTGCTTCCTTTCCCTTTTAAGATTCTGTATTTATACCCAAAAATAATTGCATCGTCTCCTCGTTTGAGAAAAGGGTTCTTCTTGTTGGATTTCTCTCTTTGTCATGTCACGCAGATTCGAATCATCTTCTAACCAATCGGAGTTCTCCTGGATGAAGGCGCGAGGTCGACTCTTGCATGAGCGTCCCAACAAAGGTTATTCGGGTTAAGAAAATCATACCCCAGTATGTTTTCTTCTTCTTTAGCGGACCGACGTACACTTTAACGCTTGTTGTATAAATGGAAAATTTTCCTTTTGTGCGAGAGATATCCCGTTGGAGCATGCGTTCATCATTATCGACGAGGATGACCTAGTCGTTCCCTTCCTTCGAATCCGTCCTTGTTGATTCTTTGCGGACTTGGAGGACGCGATTTAGGGCTCTATCTTACGAAATGGGATGCGTGAGAAGTCCCCTTGGTCATACTTCGGTTTGATATGATGGAATGGATGAATACGTGAATGTAACCTTAAAGGCGTGCTTTTGGAGTTTTCGGTGCACATGTACGGATTCATGTTGAGAAATTCCCGCGGCTCGTAAAACCTCGATAGTGATGATGTTGAAATCGGTAATAACTGGTTGAGGGGAGTGAAAGCATCTTACGCTGGTAGTCCCCATGCATGACCTACTTTCATTATATCGCCTTGAATCCCCCTCCACGGGATTTGATATAAGCCTATCGTACTCTTCTGGATGTGACACTAGGATGCTCGAAATTACATGATGACATATTCGGATAGTGCAGGCTCGGGATCCTCCGCGGCCTCGTAAAGTGTTGAAGGCGTCTTCTAGACAGGAGAGGTGATGATGTTCTTGCGCTGCACCCTTGAAGAGTAGAGGACCTTGTTGTGGGTACGGATTTTTTGGTGGACTGTTCTTCGTAGCTTTGACAGAAAGGGATCCGTGTATATCTTCCGTTCTCAAGTATGGTTTACGTGTTTCCATCTTTGTAGTAATTGCTTTGCTGCGGTGAAGCTCGGCTGGTATCAACGAATGAGGGGCAACAGTTCTTGGTAGGAGATGTAATCGGGAGAAACTACATTGTCGTGGTAACAAAGTAGGTTGGATGATATTCTATGAGCTTAGTGGACGTAAAAGGATTGGGCCGGATGCGTAAGCGAGCAACCTTGTCCATGATCACGAGTTTTGGCGAGATGGATTAAAAGGTGTCCATGACTACGAAGATTGGCTGGTTTGTGACTATGTTCCTTGATATTAGTTGTCTAATTAAGCACAACTAATCAATGGAATTAGCAATTATGTCTAAGGTATGAGCTGCGGACTCTCAATGCAAATTGTAACCTAACTACAATGGATACAAGATTGTGAGAGAAAAACACCTGGGTACTCTAATTGAAGATATGTTTATAGTTTAAGCATGCAAGAACACTTAAGCAAAGTTGAATTCATAACAGTGAATTAGGGTTTCAGTGAAACCCTAACAAACTAATTTAGAACATTAAAAACAACAAATAACAGAAATTAAATCTACAATGGTGCTCTGGCTAATCCAGGCATACCCTTCTCTCAACCCAGTTCACTTGTATTTATACATGCAAGTATAAACCCTAATTCTTGTGACTTTTTCTCTTACATCAAAAACAATAATTTCTTACCTCCAATCACTCGAAAGTGACAAGTGAACGAGACCCAACCTCTACCTTGATCTGAATCGACCATGCACCGGTTATTGATGAAAACCCTAGCTTCTAGTCATCTCTAAATTAGCTTCTAGAGTTGGTAGAAGCTAAGAAAGAGATAACTCGAGGTAGAGAGGGGTAGCAGGTACACTTGGTGCGTTTGATGATGATGGCGGGGTAGGGAGATGGTGGTGATGATGGCTGCGGTGGTGGTATGGGTGAAGGAGGTGGAGGTAGGGTTTCTGCAGGTGGGGGAAGAAGAAAGAGAAGATGGAAAGGAGAATGGGGAGTTGGTCGAGAGGGTATAGGGTTAGGCGACTTTGCTATGGAGCAGGCGCAGCGAGTGATGATGAGAATGATGCAGCGAGCGTAGGATCTAGGGAGTAATATCCCGAATGGCTCGGGGAGGCTCGGAGTAACTGGTTTTGAGCGGAGCAAGCAAAGTTCGATGCGCGTGGAGGCAGCGATCGTTGGATGTGGAAGATAGAAATCTCAACGGCTTGGAGTGTACGGGCTCGGATCCGGGTGCGGGTCTGGTCTAGCTCAATCCCATGTCTTGTAGATGAGTTGCTACTTGTTGGGTTGCAACTTGCGCGCGGAGCCTTGGCTATTCTGCTCCATAGATGCTCGACTCCAATTCTTCGCTCTTTGGCTCCTCAATTTCTCCGAGCTTTATTTATTACCTAAAAACACAAAATTAATTAATACAAATATTTATTCTTGAAAACAAAGAAAACACGTAATCCGAGAAAATATCTGATTTATGAACACAAAAGATGAGCTAAATGCCAATAAAAAGGTGTATAAATATGCAATATTTGGCACTCATCAAATACCCCCAAACCTGAATTTTACTTGTCCTCAAGTGAAACAGAAATAAAGAAATCCCAACTATACCCCCGTCGCAGTCTCTCGAATGCATTTAGCGTATGCACTAAGCCTTTAAACCCCTAGGTGTCCCTAGTGGACGAGTTGTGGTCTCGTGAGGGTTTACCAGAGGTGTACCCACAAAACCTTCTCCAACTTCGAGTGTAAAAGAGTCTCAAGCCTCCAAGAAGCTATGAGGACATAGAGTTTCGCATGCTAGTAACAGAAGTTAGAACTACCAAAGAACGCATTCTCATCCTTAAGTCTTTGAGCGAGAAGTAACCATACCATATGAAAGAATTCGGATTCGATTGTGATCATAAGCCTCGACTTCGCCTCACTAATAGGGTTTTATGATAATTGCACTCAAAAAGATCGCTTTTTAGTCTCTCATGTGTGCGAGCGGGAATAAAGAGAGAAATCCCGCACACGTTGTAGGTAAGAAGGATAACCTTCCGAAATAAAATCTGGAGACTCCACGAAGTGTGGACAAAAGAATCTTTTTCCGATGATCTCTAAGAAAGGAAATCAACCATTATCAAGGGTGGGAGTACTCACTTACCTTCTCACCCGATCGGCAATTAATATCATTCTCTCATAGGAACCATACAAACGTCTTCAATCTTCGGTCTTCAACTGTTGATGACGAACTTCTGAATTTTACAAAAACTTGACAATTTTTTTTTTTTTTTTTTTTTTTTTAAGTACATGAATTGAAAATAATACAACACAATTTTTTTTTTTTTTTTAAGTTACAATAAAACGATAAACTCAATTTTTCACAAACTTCATTAATTCTCATCCTATTTTCTTTTGTTGTATGTAAACCTTGGACTATATCAACTTTTCTTTCAATATTCTGATGCTGCTCCGTTTGTTGACGATGATGTGTTTCTATGGGTCTTTGCTGATTGAGAGAGAGAGTGATGCTAACTTTATAAATCGATATTTAGAAGGAGTTTTCATCTTTAGACGTCACCCTCATGATTGACAAAAACTAGCACTCAAGAGATCAAAAGTAGTGTTTGAAATTGGGTAGCTCACCATTCCTACCCTGGATTGACGTACGGTGACACACACTCTAACAAACTTTTCTAGAAAGTTGCAAAAATTGAAGGTTGGTGCCTCACTTGATGTAAAAAGGGTAGTCTCCACTATGGGTGATCACAATTCTACTACCGAATATCTAAACAAAGACCTAATTTGCTCTCCGGTATGGTTAAATCCAATTTTAACGCTCTAATCAACTAAGAAACCCGATTGTGTTCTCCTTACTTCCAATTTCGTTATTTCGGTCAGATTCTCTATGTAAACATAGCTAGAAGCATGCTAGTGACTCTAAAATCTCTAAAAGTTGGAGGTTTTTACAAAAAGAGTTTTTGAATATTTTTTTTTTTTTTTTTTTTTTGAAAATACAAGATAAACTAAAAGACTAAAAACTCTAAATGCAAATGCACCCCCAAACCTAAATCAAACATTGTCCTCAATGTGTCAACATATAATACAAATTTAAACAAATCACATACCACGAGAACTATCTTTGATAAGAGAAAAGGGAAGAGATTACCTGGGATGTCGGCGGGAGCAAGGTTGAGCTTCATTAGTCAAGGCTAGAATCCAACATTCTCAATGGAGGTCATATCGGATTAGCATAATATATGCACAAGAAGACTCAACCGATTCAAGAAAGAAAAATTTAACAAGTCCTACTTTTGGATTATATACAAAAATTCACCATATATCAACAATCTAAAGAGTTGAGGATCAACCCAAAAACGGTATGTACAAACATCAACAGCCTTACACAAATATAATATGAGAGTGCAAGTAAGACCGTGTATGTGAATGAGTTTCCCCCAAACCTAAACTTGTGAACGGGTGTGTTTGGGAGCACAAAATCTTGCAATTTTAACGGTACATCATGCAAAAGGTCTAACTCAAAATGAGTTTTACTAATAACGAGAGATATACACATTCCAACTGTGGTTCCTTAAAAGTGTTATACTTTGATGCAAAATAGTCCAAGAGGACTTGGGAAGCACAAAGTTCTAGGCCTAAGTTACGCATTTTCAGAAAAGTTGGTTTTGCAATTTTGTTACAAACTACACCTAGGTTTGGTGGAGGAGTGTCAATACGTGACTCGGGGAGAGAGGTTAGGTACATCTAAGTTGTTTTCATGTATAAAATCATTTGCACCATCACACACTTTCCTAAAGTCGAAGAGGGTAAATCATGTTCACCTCCATAAAACAATTCATCAATCTCCAGTCATACTCATCATCATTCTCATGTATAACATAACCGGGGAGAGATATCATCTTGTAGCCTAGGCATGGAGTTAGGCACATGCATTGAATCATCCGTGTCAACAGACAATTCAGCTATTCCTAGGTCACAAACAGGGTGGTATAGCATGCTCATTTTCACGACAATTCCACGGGTTCCACATCAACAGCACATGTATGAATATCAGAAGAAGCATCATTCATAGGGTTCACAGAAGAGACACTTAATGTCTCTGAACCTAAAGATTCTACTACATTTTCAAAATACACATGCTCTTCATATTCATCATCATCATCATCATCATAGCAAAAATTCATCTCTCCATTCAAAATGGTAGTATTTTTAGTGTACTCATCTTGTACACAGAGCAAAAACAACTCATAGAAAATCTGATACAGCACAGATTATCAACTTGTTCACAGATGCAATAAAGCAACAGATTTTTCAGAGATTATAAAGTGGGGACAGGGTCTCATGTGAGGGTTGAACTAGCACATGAACAAATACAGTATGCCCAGGCCACAGAGATGAGAGCAGGGATGGCCTGAGGATCAGTGATGTTTATGCAACTGGGGTTTGCAGATGTCTGGGTTATCTGGGTTGCTGCCAAGGCTCACAGCTTCAGGGGCTGGAGTTGGGGCACAAGGCTTGATCTAGTACTAGTTCAGGGAGCATACAAGCACAGGCTCCACCCACACAGTGATTGCTTAGTAAGGTGGCTAGTGCATTATGCAAGCACAGATAAGATGCAGCTCAAGGTCAAGGTTGAGCATCCCTGGTAATCAGCCAAGGTGAGCAGCCACAGGGTATGCTGGGTTTCATGGTAGCTCTAACCTGGCAGCCCAGGACTAGTGTTACAG